>CM042748.1:9338308-9365808 GCA_022496165.2 Catalaphyllia jardinei
AACATGCCACCTTGAGCCGATGAATGCAGACTTCACCTTTCACACATGGAATTAGAGAGCGCACCACCTCGAGCCGATGAATGTGGACTTTGCTGTTCAGAAAGGATTCGTAAACAGCCATCAAGGTTACAAGACTATGTTATGTAGACTCACAAGCAAGATGAACGGAACTCTAAAATACTAGTACACTTATTTATTATCCAACTGCACCTCATGGAGTACAAATAACGCCCAAAACGAGTACAAATATCACACGGTATTTGTACTCCAGAGGACTGGTTAAACAGGTTTGTTTGCTGGATTTCCCGCACCAATTCCGTTCCGCTTCGCATACCTCTGTCACGCACTCCTTGTAAATAAATATCCGCGAAATTCGCCCGCATGGACATAAAAATTTGGCGTGTTGGATAGTAAATCTCTTATTAGACGTTTTGTTGTGCAGTATCGCTGGGAATTTTTACTCAGTGTTTGTATTTTGACTCGCCCTACGGGCTCGTCAAAATACGGCACAACTCGTACAAATACTCAGCGATACTACACAACAAAACGTCTAATAAGATATATTTATTTATTATATTCTTTCCAAGAGAGAGAGAGGTTGTTGCACAACTATTATAATTAGCACCTACCAATCGTAATACAGTACACAGCTGAAATTGTCAAATCAGCATCAACACATAATATGCCTATATAAATCTGTGGACAGGCTTTGTTAACTATTCTACTTGGAACACAAATGCAACAGTCACCAATTATAGATAAACTTACAGTTGTTGATGCATTTATTATAGATGGCAGCAAAGTTGAAACCTAAGATGCCACTGATTCATGGGATGCCCTGGTTCCCTGGAACAACACAGGAAATGATCGACACATTTCCACGGCTGTTAGCAAGAGAAAATGACATTTTTGTTGCCACATATGCCAAAGCTGGTAAGTATAAAAGTAACCCGCCAGCTGCTCCCCATTAATTTCGTGCACGAGTGGCGAAAAACCAGAGAATGAGTGTTCCTCTGGGTGCATTGGTATACAAATAGAAGGTCATGAAATTGATAGAGTGCTTCACCCAAAATTCTTAATGGTCTATATATCGATAAAAAGTTATCGTGGTCCAAACATGTCAATCTCTTCTGGTATATGTGAACTTGCATGTAAAAGGTTGAAGCCGTTCATATGCAAAGATTCAGCATTAATTTGCTATGTAGATCGATTATCCTCGGGGGGTACTTTAGGAATTTCTGGGTGGGATGTGCCGCTGGGTCCCTGGAACCCTTAGCCTATACCAGAGCTAATTCAGCTGAATTTTGCTACCCTATACTAGAGTAAACTCCCCAAATCACTCCCATCCTAGAGTAGCTTTCCAGAAACTGAGTTCACTAGCACAGTCTAAAGCAAAGCCAAAACAAAACCTTACACCACAATCGCTTCTCTCTTAAAAAAGTGTTTATTAATGCTGAGCAACGGCAAGCACGTATGTACGCATTATCAAAAAGATATTGTTTAATTTTAACCAGTATTAATACCACCGATTTCCGTCTAAATCTTGATTTTTGACAGTTATAATATCCAGTAGCGCTTTGATACTCATCTTTCAACGCTGTTGAGGTTGAGTCGTGAAAATTTAAACTTGCCGATTTCACTTTTTTATATTTTGAGTAGCAATTCCTGGTTTCCTTACCCTAGATAAAATCGTCAACCAACTGGTCAGTTTCGTGCAAAATGATACCCTATTCTAGGCCCAAACGCTCTGATTTATATACCCTATGCTAGAGTAAACCATACCCTTCACAGCGGCACATACCTATATAGCCCATATATGGCAGTAGCCGCCGCCCCCGGGACGATTATCGAACCATATTTCGATTATTACTGTCCTCAACAACAGTCTCAACAACGAGTTTGCCAACAAATTCCAAACCTCAAAATCGCGCCATTAGGGTTGTCACCAAGTCTGATTACCATTCTAGTGCCCTACACGGTAAGCTAGGATGGGATAATCTCTATATCAGAAGGAAAAACAAAAATTGAAATTAATATTTAAAACTATGAATGATCAGTTTCCGGAGTACCTGAAAGGTCTATTTAAACCCTCCAGCACAGGCTATAGACTCGATGCAAAAGTGGCTGCCTTTATACTATTCTTTTGTTCATATTTAAGACAGCCTCACCGACCTTGTTTTTGAGACCAAATTTGAAAGAATTTGTTGTCCCAAACGAAGTTAGTGGGGCTATTTGAATACGAAAAAAGACTAGTAATTGCGTTCAACGAAGTGGAGAAAGCATTCTAATCTTGTGGTGAACTATGATGTCGTGTCGTGGGCTTCATGTGAACACAAGCAAGAGTTGATCAAGGCAGACAGCGGGGCAGGCGGGCGGGCTGGCAATGATACCACATCTTCGAACTACGTAACATTCTCGTTTATTTCCCAGCAAGATCATAAACAAATATGGGAGACGATTCGAAGATCAACGTTGCTCACGTTTAACCATTTCAGTCGTAGTTTTCTAACTGACGTCTCGTCACTTACTCGAAATGAAAAATAAGGGATATTCTTGCACGTTGGGAAGTTTTTAGATGGGAGGAAATGGCAATTTTACAGGATTTTTGGATGCTTTGAACTCAGTAGCAGTCAATTCGATCGAGAGCAGTTGACTTCATTGCACTTTCCTGTAATAGACGAGTGTTTGGGATGGAGAGCGACAGATTTTGAAGAACTTTATGGCGACTTAGGTGAATGAACAATGAAAAAAAGAACTGGCTCGGGAAGTAAGCGGTTTTTATTTATTGAGTCCCTGTGAGGTTTGATGTATGAATTGCAGAATCAGTATTTGGAATTGGTGGATGAGTACTCTAAGGGAAAGATCCATAAGAGTACATCTGCCAACTCTCACGCCTTAGGCGTGAGTCTCACGCCTGCGGGTTGAAAACTTCGATCTCACGCAGGCTCACGCTCGCGGGCCAATTTTCCACGCCTGATTGAAAAATGGGAGTTGTCGCCACCTTGCTTGACACAATTTCCAAAAATATGTCAACTCAGACCCATGTAAGGAACGAAAACCATGTGAAAAATGGATAAATGACAATTTGACAAAATGGCGGAAGGTCATGATATTTCTGGCTCCGACGACGAAGCCGTTGGGGAGCCAGACACCGAGTTATACCAGCTTAAACTTGATGGTTCTGATTGGCAATACCTCCAGCCGAACGGAGAACGGTTAATATGGACAAGCGACTTAGAATCTTTGAAGAATTTTGTTGAAAATTGTCTTCAGCGGCAAGGAAAGTGGACGTCGCCCGGCGGAAATAATAAGCAATTTAAAAGTTGCAATGATAAGCTTGTTATAACCTGGTACTTCAAGAAACAACTTACTCTTGTTTTCCAAGGACAAGATGGTCCATCTTTAAAAGAAAAATTGTTCAAACTGGTTCAGGACAAGCCGGAGATGACAACTGATTCGCCAAATCGACCCACAAGCCAAAATGAAAGCCAACAGACAACGGATAATGGAGCGTACTCGGGATCAGAAAATTCTTTATTTGCTGAGCTGAGAGACATAAAATACAGCCTGACAGTATTAAAGAAGCAGGTCGATGATAATACAAGTTCCTTATCGAGATATCCACAAAATCAAGAAAATATTGGCAACGAAGAAGAAGAACTTGTAAAACAGAAAGGGAGGTGTGAAAAGTTACAGGCAGCATTATGCAACAAAGATAAAGAAATTAATGCGCTGAAAATGAAAATTATGTCTCTTGAGACCCGCGCATCGTCCGCGGAACAGGAAAACGACGCACTAAAATTAGCATTAAAGCTTATTATGCAGGAAATGAACGTAGGAGAGCGTCAACAACAGAGGAATCAGAGTTACGAGGTAACTGCCCCTCAAGGAAACTCAAAGAGTGATAATGCCCAGTCTAATGAGAGCTCCAATCCTGAAAACGAATGGCAAACCGTTGACGCAAAAAAGAAAAAGAAAAAGAACAAAACACGGAAAAAGAAGATCAGTGAAGCACAATCCAACGCCCATGAAGACACGGAAAATTCCACGCCAGCAAACAAAAGTACTACCTTGTTGATTGGAGACTCTATGATAAAGAATATCCAAGGTACACGTTTAGGAAAAGCCGTTGGTCATCGGGTGGTGGTTAAATCGTTCTCCGGTGCCACTACCAAAGCTATGAAGGATTACCTTAAACCTAATTTGGAGCTTTCACCGGACCAAGTGATTCTGCATGTGGGCACTAATGATCTCAAAAGTAAAGAACCACAACAAGTTGCCGGCTCAGTGGTAGATCTCGCCAGACAAATTGAAAACTTATCCGATGCCACAGTAATTATATCTGAGCTCGTGCAAAGAAGAGACGGATTCAATGAAGCCGTGAAAACAGTTAATAAACAACTGAAGTTCTTCTGCCGGCAGAATGGATGGAAATTTATCCAGCATCAAAACATCTCCGAAAAGGAACTTAACAAGGGCGGACTACATCGTAATTTTAAAGGTAATCAACAGTTTTTTAAGAACTTTCAGATGAGTTTAGGTTGAAATGATGCGCTATCCACCAATGCCGTGCCTATTCAATGTGCAAAACGCAATACTGAGGAATCCCATGAGCCTACCTCAGTGTTGCCACCTCAACGAGGTTTTAGATTAGCCTCTTTAAATATCAATAAATTAGTCACACACATAGATCAACTTAGAATTCTTCTAGCGCATAACGAAATAGATATTTTATCGATTAATGAAACTAAGCTCAATGAAACTATTAGCGACAATGAGGTCAACTTCTCTGGCTATGATATAATTCGACGTGATAGAATTACAAACGGTGGAGGAGGAGTGTGTTTCTATGTGAAAAGTTCAATAAATTTTACCATACGAAATGATTTAAACATGGACACACTTGAAAATCTATGTCTGGAAATTCAAAAACCTAGATCTAAACCGTTTGTTGTTGCCACGTGGTATAGACCACCTGATTCTCCTATTAGTATTTTTTCACCTTTCGAAACTTTAATTGGGAAACTTGATTCCGAAAATATTGAATATTTTCTAATGGGAGACCTTAACTGCGACATGATTGCTACTCGATATGACAATAATACATGCAAATTAATGAATATCACTGATATTTATGGTCTACAGCAACTTATCACTGAACCAACCAGAATAACTCCGACTTCTGCAACTTTGATTGATGTAATCTATACTAATTGTCCAGATAAAGTTGTGTGTTCGGGGGTTCGCCATATCAGTATTAGCGATCATAGCATAGTTTTTGCCTATCGAAAATTATCCGTGAATGGAATGTCTGGTGGGCACAATGCTATAACCTATAGAAACTTTCGAAAATTTAATCGAATAAATTTTCGGAATGATATTGCATCTCATTGTTGGGATCACATATACAATTCAACTGATCCCAATCAAATGTGGCTACAATGGAAATGCTCGTTTCTATCTATTGTTAACAAGCATGCTCTCTTGAGGACAATGCGTGTTCGCACGCGTAGTTCCCCATGGATTACATCTGAGCTTAAGAAACGAATGCATGATCGGGATATTCTAAAGATTAAAGCAAGTAAATCGAATGATTCAAATGACTGGTCACTTTTTAAAAAACAACGCAATAAAGTAAATAGAGAAATCAGATTAGCCAAGCAAGCCTATTATCAAAATAGTTTTAACAAGCATACGGGCGATTCTAAAAAGACCTGGCAGACTATTAATGAACTTACTTCGCGAAAATCTGGGAAAAAATCGGTGACATCTCTGAAAGTAAATGGAGTATCAATAACAAATCCAACTGTGCTGTCGAACCAATTTAATAATCACTTTGCTACTATCGGTCCAGCACTTGCTAGCAATATTGATTTCTCAAATAGTGATGGTTATCAAAAGTACCTCACTGGCACAGATAAACGGTTTCAGCTCCATCCGACCAGTACAAATGAAGTTCTCTCACTTTTGAATCGTCTAAACAAGTCAAAGGCAGCTGGCCTTGACAAGATATCTGCTAGGCTCATTCGGGAATGTGCAGATCTCATTTGCATTCCTATCCGTGATATTTTTAACCAGTCGATAAGTCAAGGCATATTTCCGGATGACTGGAAATGCGCAAAGGTCACCCCACTTTTTAAACAAGGCGATCGGGACGACTTAAACAATTATCGTCCAATCTCAGTGATTTCAGTTATGGCCAAGGTCTTTGAAAGAATCGTCTATGATCAATTATATGCCTACCTAGAAGAGCACAATATAATCTGTAAATATCAATCAGGCTTTCGCGCTATTCACTCAACTGTCACGGCTCTCCTTGAGGCCACGGACACGTGGGCGTACAATATTGACCGCGGTAAAATCAACGCCGTTGTTTTCTTAGATCTAAAAAAGGCCTTCGACACAGTTGACCATGAGATTCTTTTATCAAAATTAAGCAATTACGGCATATATGGTAACGCACACCAATGGTTTAAGTCGTACTTAGAGAATCGTACTCAAATGTGCTCCATCAATGGGTCGCTCTCTCAAAACTGTTTATTAAGTTGCGGTGTACCCCAGGGGACGATTTTAGGTCCATTATTATTTCTGTTATACATCAACGATCTTCCAAACTGTCTTTCAAATTGTGAGCCGAGGATGTACGCTGATGACACCCACCTTACGTACGCAGGTGATAATGTAGACAATATTCAGTTGCATCTAAATCAAGATTTAGAAAATGTTCACAATTGGCTGAAAGCAAACAAACTTACTCTAAATATGACTAAAACCGAATTTATGCTTATCGGATCTAGGCAGAGGCTAAGTACTCTCACCGACATTTGCAATTAATGATTTTGAAGTTAGCCAGGTCACTACTGTAAAATCACTTGGAGTGACCATCGATGACAGACTTGATTGGAATGGCCATATCGAGAAAGTAACAAAGAAAGTCGCTTCTGGTATTGGGGCCATAAAACGAATAAGGCACCTTGTCCCTCAGGCGACCTTAAAACTAATATATCAAGCTTTAATACAGCCACACTTTGATTATTGCAACATTGTTTGGGGAAACTGTGGGATAACCTTACGGAATAAGGTTCAAAAGCTACAAAACAGAGCAGCCCGTGTTCTGACCTACTCAAGCTATGACGTAGATGCTGGTCACCTTCTCAAACTTCTAGGGTGGAAAAACCTAGCTTGCCAGCAACGATTTCAAAGAGCTACGATGGTTTACAGGTCTCTGCACGGGTTGGCTCCAAACTATCTTAGTTCTAAATTTGAAAGGCGAGAAGTCGCATATAACCTAAGGGAAAATGAAAATAAACTCAATGTTCCATTACCGCGCACAAACTATTACAAAAACAGCTTCAGCTATAGTGGCGCCATTCTCTGGAACAGTCTCCCTTGTAACTTAAGGGAAGCAGAGTCCCTTGGGCAATTTAAACGATTACTCAAAGAACTGTAAGGCACGGCATTCGTGGAAAGCAGCTTTTTTATTTAAATATATATATATATATATTTTTATTTTTATATTAGTGTTAGGTATTTTTAAAGCTGACGAATTTTGTACCGTGGATAAATAAAGATTTACTACTACTACTACTACTACTACTACCTTCCTCGCGATCTGTGATTTTTCAAGTGAAAAGCACTTGGAGCGAGCTCGCGTTTGTAGGCGTCCTAAGACTTCGGAAAACTTCTGACGTCTTCGGAAGCCTTCAGCCTTCTTCGGAAGACGTCGGACTCCTTCGGGAATCTTTGGAAATGATCGTGTCGTCTTCAAAAATCCCAGCACTCACGGGATAAAAATCTCACGCTTATATCTCAGAAAAAGTTGGCAGGTATATAAGAGTGAACCCGAAACAGGAAACGGAAATGTAAATACTGTCGTCTGTGTACTTTGGTAATCAGGCCAGGGGAAATACTCGAATCAGTTTCACAGAATTTGTTTACGATGAACGAGCACGCAATTGCAAATGTTTACTTACATTTGAGCTTCCTGCTTAGAATAATGTTCGTAAAAAAATATTCTTTTACAAATTTGCTTTTACGCTTAAACATTACAAGTTAATGTGACGATAGTTAGCACGAAATTCGAAGGCTGAAGTGAATATTTTAGTCCTATTAAACTTGCGAGTCTAGGGAAACTGGCACCGTCATGCCACATAGTTTGTACTGGGACCTCTTCAATTAGAATGGCATGGACTTTGTCACTGAAATATCTTTATGTAAAACCCTGGTTGTTGATGAAAAAATGTTGGTTTTAGCAACAGACAGAGGTTGAAAGTCAGCTAGGGAAATCATTTAAGGTATCTGTATAAAAGTTGCAGCATCGAACGCGCTCTCATAATCTTTGATTACTACTAGTTTAAAGATAGCCATTTTTGCATAGGGTCTATGACCACTGAACACAAATAAGCTCTACCTAGGCCCCATTGTTTCTGCTACAGTGAGGCGCATTTGTGGAATAGCCTTCTGTCAAATGTCAGAACCATAAGATCTTTTATTAACTTTGACCATGAGGTCAATCACCTAATGCCCACCTCACACTTCCACACAGCAAACGTGTTGGTCCGATTTTATTATCTTAATATTGTAATATTACTGATGTTCTACAGTGTTTAAATTAAGTGTGAGCATGTGTGAATGCAGACTGTTTCTGTTATCAAGAGCTAGCCAGTGTAGTCAGTGAAGGGTTTTTAATGAATAGCAACATGAAATTTAGTACAGTCACCGCTCAGTACCTGTTGATTAGGCCTCTATTTTATAGTAATAACGTTTTTGGAGCGCATTTAGTAGATTTCGATGTGCTTACATTACTATATGTATATATAAAAATAAGATAAAACCAGGGAAGGGAAAGCAAGAGAAGACATGATTATTTTAGACATTTCGCTGGTCTACTAAGGCAAAGAAGTTATGCAACATTCCGTAAGAAGACAGATTGCGAAGACAGGCCATGTGACTGCTATTTTCTTCAGTTCCCGGCCCCGGTTGTTCAAAGGCTGGATAACACCATTCACCCGATAAATCGCTATACAGGGTACAAGTGTTTTCAAAACAAACCATGCTATCTGCTGGATAATGGCTTATCTAGTGGATAGCACCATTCACCTTAGCTTTCAAACAACTCAGGCTTGTTCTAAAGACAGTGTCGAGGGTACAACTATTTCAAAACTTTGCAAGACAGAAGACGGTTACTAATACACACACTGTCATGTTCTTGTCTAGGAACAACATGGACCCAAGAAATGGTTTGGCAGATTATCCAGGGTGGAAATATTGATTATCGTCGATTAGATGTACGAATGCCATGGTTAGACGGAATGCTTCATCCAATGCTCCATAACCCTCATTATGCATCAAGTCCTTTGATGATCGAGAGGTTGTTTGAAAGCTTTCCAGCACCACGCGTGTTCAAGACTCATCTTCCATACGACCTGGTTCCTAAGCCACGTAACAAGGCTACCAAGCCACTTTATATTTGTGTCATGCGCAATCCCAAAGATACAGCTGTGTCATTTTATCATCATCACCAGCTTCACCCCATGACAACTCACCGCTCCTGGGACGAGTACTTTGAATTCTTCATCAAAGGAGAAGGTATTTTGTCTTTATTATAAGAAGCAATGCTGTTGTCTCTCTTCATCTACACCCTTGGAGCAATAAAAAGACCAAATACATTATGTAAATGCGATTTTGTTAAGGGAGGGAGGTTTTCCGGGTTTTTTTGCATCCCCTGGGTAGCGTACATACATGTGTACTGAGTTGGCCCTTCAGATTCAATACTAAGCTCCACTTCTGCTGCTGTCCTCTGTCTGGGCTTTGAGTTTGGCTCGGGCGGAAGGGGAGCAGAAAAATTCCTTTTATTATAATATTTCGAATAGATGCCCCATATGGCTGTATCAGCTTATTGATTAAGCACTAAATGAAAATGAGAACAAGAATTTCTAAAGTAGATATATGAAAGGGGTACCTTTTTTGCAATAAAATGTATATATGTCTGGATTTATGAAGATGGTGCTAAAGAATTCAATTTTACCTTGTTTTCACCACTCTTTTAGGCCACCTAAGAGCTGCGTAAAGGGTAAAAAGGAAAGGACACCAAGAAAAGGAAGACAAACGGGTGGAGGAGGAGAAAAAAGACTGACTTTGGCGTGCGATTTCAATTCTTTAGCACCATTTTCATAAGACATATACAAAAGGGGTACCTTTTCTGCCAAAATGGTATATAAAAGGGTAAGGGGCTGGACCTTGGGGCAGAGCCTTCCCATATTAAACTTTGTTAAGTACCCCCCACCCCAGGTGTAATTGTAGTTGTATTGCAGGGGACTGATCAGCAATTAAGAGTCAAGGATGTTCAAACTCAAACAGATCTTTATACGTAACAGCGGGAAAAGAACAGTGATTACAAAAGTGCTCATTCGGTTCGCTCGCTTTCGTGTCCTCCTCTGTCACGTGACATTCCCATGATTCCACTACAGTCCATCCTTTCTTAAAGGGAGTTAACTCACGACAAAAGCTTACACGATGAATAAAGTTGCAAACATGTCTTTATCAAGTTTTAATATATAAGTTCTGCCATGTGATCCGCTAGACATAGATAGATAAGGGCGCTTCGAAATCAGTCCTTTTAGCTTTCCAGAACGTTTCAAAATTTCCTGAGCATCGGGAATCTGTTGATACACCACTTTGCAGGCCTCGGAGGCATATGCCTTTGCACCTGGTAGACTGTTCATATATTGGCCAAAGGAAAATGCTAACTTTGCCAAATCAGGATCAATCACTGTGTACTTATGGGCAGGTAATTGTGGAGGAGGGGTAACAGCCTGTGTGGTACTTGGCTGGTCTTCATAATTTCAGAGATCACAAGTTGCTTCTTCTGAAAAGTCATCTGGCACAACAGTGATCTTCTCGATGTTTACAGTTCTAAGTTTATCCTCAGTGAATTTGTGTTGAAGTCATAGCAGATCCTGGCGACTGTGAACATGGCCCATAACAGTGTAAGGACCATTAAATCTACGGGTGAATCGTGTGGCTGATCCTTTTGGTTGTGAACTTGGAGGTGGTCTTCTAACATAAACTTGCTTTCCTTCAGCTATGTTGAGTTCTCCGGATGATTTATCATAGTATTCTCTTTGAGTTCTCTTCATATCTGCTTTGATGCTGTTAAACAGTTTTTGTGCTTCACACTTACGAGACACAAGCTGTTGTGCATAAGTGCTTCTTGAGAGAGTTTCTACAGGTTCGTCAAGAGTAATGACTTCAGGTGATGGTGCATTGTCTCAAACACTAGGAAGAATGGACTAATTTGAGCAGTACCAGGGACTGGAGATACACTGTGGGCATATACAGCTGGCTGCAGAAATTCTTCCCAACATTCCTGATATTTCTCATAGTAAATTCCTACAGCTGTATTCAACCATCTGTGAACGCATTCTGTACTTCCATTAAGGCGTGGACGGTAACTAGTGGTAACAATGTGTTTAATAAAGAGAAGTTTTGTTAGCTGGTGTAATACTGCATTAAGCCGTTCTCCTCCTTGATCACTTTGCAAGACTGCTGGAAATTCATACTACAAGAAGACATCATTAAACAAGGCTCGTGCCGCAGTAGTTGCTTGTTTATCTGGGACCGGAATTGCTCGCAAGATATTAGAGTATGCACAAACCGCAGTCAGAATCCATTTGTTACCAGTTGGCGTAGTAGGCAATTGTCCAACATAGTCTATACCAATGGTGTTGAAGGGACAGTCATAAATGCGAATTTGCATCGATCCATGTTTGGGATCAGTAGACGTAAATTTGATACATGCAGGGCATCGCCTGATCCAGTTCCGCACATGCTTGGCCATGTTTCGCCAATAGAAGTCATACGAAAGGGATCCATAAGTAGCTTCACGCCCTCGATGCATGCCAACTGGTGAGTCATGATACACTTTTAGAAGGTGACGTTGAAGTTGAATGTCATTAGGAACCATAATGCAGTAGTGATTTGGGTCCTCCATAAATTCATCTTGATACATTAACAAACTGTCAACAACAGCTAAGCGATTTGCCATTTGTTTAACCCATTGCAAATGTTCCTTTGGAAAGTTCTTGATTGCTGAAATATCTTGGTTTGAGGTATGAAACTTGATTAACAGATTGCATCAGTAATCTTGCAGTTCGCACTTTGCGAAACTCGATTGATTGCAGTTTAAAGATTCCAAATTTTCAAAGTCTTGAAAATTGCAGCCAGACGATGGACGTTTTTGGGATTTAACAACTTTTGGAGTATTGGCCTGAGTTGTGGTTGAAGGTTTGACTTGAGGCTCCTTCGCACGCTTAGCTCTCTTTGGAGCTGTAGCAAGACAGACTGGGTCAAAGCCATTGGTTTCAGGCATAAGACATGCATTGTATAGACAAGCCATAGCATTGTTAAATGTTCAATGAACAAGTTCAGACGTGTGGTTTGGAACATCGACTGAGGTTGCGATGATGATAAATGCGATAACAGCATTCTCTGGAGGTATGACAACATTATTATCAGGAATGTTCTATTTGGTAGGGTGACGACTGAGGACATCAGGAATGATGTTTCTTTCCCCTTTTCTGTGTTCAATGAATAGTCAAACTCGGCCATACTCATACACCATCTTGCAACTTTTGCCTGCTGTGGTGCCATTGTAGTCAACCATTTAAGATTTGCATAATCTGTTACCACTTTAACTCTTCCGCCTAGAATGTAAGAGCGAAACTGTTTAAGTACCCATTTCTCTGCAAACAGTTCCTGGTGCATAGTTGTCCAACGTGATTCAGCTGGTGTAAATGCTCGGGATGCAAATCTGACAGGGCGAAGAACGCCATCCTTTTCTTGAGCCAACATTGCTCCACATCCAAGCTTGCAAGCATCCACATGTAATTCAAACGGAGCCTTCCAATTAGGATTAACAGCATAACATCAGGGCCAATGATTGCTTGCTTCAAGTCTTGAAACTCTCTGGCTGTTTCTTCTGTCCACTGAAATGACACACCCTTCTTGAGCAGGGATCGCAAGGCTTGTGTTCGGGTAGACATGCATGTCTCTAAAATATCTGCAGAGCCCAAGAAACCGTTTGACTGCAGAAATATTACTTGGTGTGGGAATGGATAAGATTGCTTCTACTCCTCTAGTTATCGATGTTCAACCTTCTTGGGTTACACGATGTCCCAGTAGTTCAATTTCCCTTGCAAAGAAAATACACTTGGAAGGTTTCAGTTGCATGCCACCTTTAACCCGTCTCTGAAACAATAGTTAATAATGTTCAAGAGCTTCCTTGTCTGACATTGCCCTCTGTATTATGTCATCCACATAAACAACAAGCCATTTGTGCAAGTAGTCAGCAAATACAGTGTTCAAAATCTGCCGGAAAGTGTTTGATGCTGTTTTCAATCCGAAGGGAAGCCTTGGATGCCGAAATGTGATGGACAGAACATAATGATCAACCAAAGCTTGAGTTGCATGAAGATGGTTCTCACCAAAGAGCATTGGCCAGACGAGACCTGGAACTACTAGCATAGTAAATACAGATTCTGTTTTTGTTTCCCATGCAACAGGGATTTCCATGGTGGCAACTGCTTTAAGATTAGACTTTGGATCGGCAGCTGTTACAGAAATAGGCTCCTCCAGGGGACAATACTTGAGATTGGGTCGTTTAGAGGCAATAAAATCAGCATGCACTTTGCTCACAAGAGATAGAAAACAGCAGCTATCCAATTGCAAGGGCAAGCGCCGACCTGCAGATGTAACAGAGGTCCACAGACAGATATACTGAGCTTCTGGCTTTACTGAGGGTGCAGGGATGGTAATAGCAGGTAATCCAAACAAAGGCGTAGATAATGATGGTTGATCAGAAGCAACTGAAGCTGAGGTAGAGGATTGGTTTTCAGATCCTGCAGAATTTGAAGAAGGATATTTCTCTTGAGATTGGGATTCATATTTCTCCAACCGAGTAGATAGGACTACGAGCTGTTGCCTCAAAGAATCAACCTCATCAGATGTAGTGCGACGTGCAGTACTTGATGGACGATTTTCCGGTTGTTTGTTGGCTTTACAGCCCCATTTATTGCAGAATTGGCACTAGTGTTTCCGGCCATACTTGCATTTGTTGCCATCTTCTTCGCAGGTGGAATTAGGAAAATGATTGTAATTTCTGCAGATCTCGGGTTACTTGGAATTCTCTTTGCGATTCTTAGGACAGTATCGGGATAGATGGTTTCTCTCGCCACAAGTGTAACAACCCCTTTGTTGACGTTGAGGGTGGTGATTTGGCAATTGAGGTGTTACAGCTGTAGTCGAAGAAACAAATGCATTCGGTGTTACTTTCCATTCATCCAGCGACTTACTTGCATTCGAAGAAGTGGGCGGAGTTTGAAATGACAACTCAACACGACGAGCCGCTTCGATGGTCTTATCGAGTGTTTCAAATTCCGATGCTTTCACAACGCGCTGCTGAGCAATACTGGGACTGACTTCAGAAATAAACTGTGAAATAACAAAGGTGGGACAATCTTTCCCAATCTTTTCACTAAGTTTCTCCAGCTGATGCAGTAGCTTCTTATACTTGAAGGTAAACTGTTCCACTGATTCACCACGCTCTTGTTGAATTGCACTTAACTCGGCTGCTAATCGGCGGCATTTGTCTTCTTTGGATTCGCCGAATTCTGCACGTAACCTTTGGAAACAAATGCTAAGCTTTTCCTCTGCAGCTTTTCCTTCATAGCCTTCGGTAGTTTTAGCGATTGACAACACAGATCTTGGCCAATCTCCAACACACTGTTGTTCCAGAAGCGACAAGCTTGTTTTGGCGGGAAGATGCGATGTCTGCTGAGTGAATCGCTTCGAGGAATTCTGAAATGTCGTCTTGTACCACACTATCTCGACGTCAGCATGGAAGCTGCATGGAAGGCATGCGAAGGCCTTGTGTATTTTCCGGATTAGGCGCTCCGGGAACCGCTTGGGCTATTTCACCAAAGGTTTGAGTAACATGGTTAACATTAGTAGTTAAATCTTTAACAACACCAACAAGTCCAGCCACTACTCTTTGTAGTTCTGCTATTGTTCTTCCCATATTGAAGATAATTTGGGCTCTCCACCACTTGTAGTAGTATCGCAGGGGACTGATTACAAAAGTGCTCATTCGGTTCGCTCGCTCTCGTGTCCTCCTCTGTCACGTGACATTCCCATGATTTCACTACATAATAAACAAATACTATACAACAAAATAACCGTATCAACTTTAACTATTGGAGAGCAAGATCAATTAACGTTAAGGAGAACTTTTGCTCAGACTTGGATAATATTGTTGTCCACAGCCTTAGCCAGGCACTTTGCATCAAGCCTTCTAACCATAAGCCCCGCACTCCTTGTGTTCTGCTGTTTAACGAAGAAATGCAGCGGTGTCTACTGATGACCACAGGCATACAGTCTGGGGAAAGGAGAGTGCAAGGGGGCTACAGTCCCCCAGTTAAAAAATTAATGCTTCGGGCAAAACGCTCATGATTCGGACAGCTACACTTAAAAGAAAATATTTGAAAGGGTGTATTGCAATTTACGAACGATTTCAACACTCGCCCGTTCGGGCATGTTACCTCTTTTTCGTGCCAGAAGGTCAGCGCCTCGCTCCTCCTCCCGCCACTGGTCCGAAGGTGTCTGCCCACCTATGTTTATGATGCCAAAATACGAAAGCAGCTACGAATACGATGTTTCACAAATCATTTCCAAAGATATTAAATATGTCCCAGATAGCTTTCTTTCATATAGATTTAGGCCAGCCTAAAAGCGTAGCTCCTTGGCCAGGTTGTTAAGAACCCAATTAAGCTAACCCAGGAAAAGGTACAATTTTATTTTGAGTTCTGTAACCTTGCGGTGAGGTTTTCTGTTTTGAGTTTTATAAACGCAAAACAAAGCAGGAAAAAACATTTGTGTAGAAGAAAACGTTATAATTCGGATAAATTTTAATCCTAGGCTAGCGTTAGCCGACTTCCGAACAACCCTGAACTGTTTTCAACAAGGTAACCTGACATGAGCCAATCAAAAAGCAGCATTTGGTCAGCGGTCAACTTCAAAAACACACGTGACCTCGATGAGTTGTAGACTTGAGCCCGCGATATGTTCACGTGATACTGGTCAGCAGATACCTTGTTTTGACAGGTGTCAATTACTCATAACATGGATGTCCAATATCAAAGAAGTACACGGTAAACCAAAGCTGCATGTCTCTCTAAACTTCTTATTTGGAGTATGGCCGCCATGTTGTGCGACTCCGTCGTCGTCGCCGTCGTGCGTATACGCCCATAAGCAATGCCGCTGCCCATGATAACCATGAGAAAAACAATACATGAGTTTCTTTTTCCATATGGTTATGGGGCTCCGCTTGGCGGCCCTTCGGGCCGCCGGAGCTCCGCTATAAATTGGTTGATTTCTATTGACTACCGTGTATTTATATGCGACTGTGAGTATTGGAGTGAGCTGACTCCTGTTTTGATTTCACAAGTGCACTAAGTTGCAGCCATGGATAAATGCTCTTTTTTGTTTGTTTCGATTTATTTATAGTCTTCTACGGCTCGTGGTTTGATCACGTGTTAAGCTGGTGGAAAAACAAAGATGATCCAAACGTGTTGATGTTAATTAAAGTACGAGGAAATGAAGAAGGTGAGAGTAACAAATTGTTTTCAAGTGCGTTTATAATCATAATATATGTCAGTGCTGCGAGGGAAGTGAGGTCGAAACCAGGCGCGAAATGTCGAGGAAAGACAACGACGCCGAATAGTGACCATGAGAAGCCCCCACCCCTCCCCCTCCCCCGCTGGAGGACTCAGTCTTAGTCACTTTCAACTGTCATATTGATGCTGCTCCCTGATTGAGCAAGAAATATTGTGTTGTTCGGCGGCCCACAGCCGGTTTCGTGTGTTCAAATATGCAACCATTACGAAAGAAAGTCGTTCGTTGCTTGAGAAGGAGAGTTTCGGTTACAATTTGTCTGCAGGCCGAAAAATGTTGGAAGAGCGAATATGATTTCCGTAAGAAAACTACAGAAAAAATGCAGACTTGAGATCAATCGCAGGAATTGTAATACTAGACGTTAATTTTTGCTAGGACAACCGTGACAAAACAGAAGTGCCGGATCCCCTCGCTGTACAGGATCTAATCAGCTATAAGTTGAATAATACATGAAATTAGCAAGGCTGATTACACAGTATAGGGATATGTTTTCCAGTATTTCGGAAGGCACGGCCTTCCTTCTTTAGGCTGTTAGAGGGTGACTCTTGGTGTTACAGAGTGACTCTGAAACACCCCGAGGAAGGAAGGCCGTGCCTTCCGAAATATTGGAAAGTATATTCCTATATTATGTAATCACCCTTGCTAATTTTGGTCTATTCTAATACTTGTATGTTTTATATGTTTTATCGTTTTGCGCGCGAAAAGGTCATTCAATTGCGAGGTCAGCAGAAACGAAGTTTATGTTATTCTGAGGCCAAGGCAGTGCCTTGTAATGTGTCATTTCTTTTATGTTAAGAGTGTCTTCCCCCTCCCCCCCGCACCCCTTTCCAAGGCTTGTGTTATCTAAATCAAGTACCTCTTTGCGCGCACGGGAGGCTGTCTTTCATTGCTAGAAATACGATACGATACTTTATTTGACGTGGAGTTTACGCTTAGCTAATCAGCTAGTTTACAGGTAATCCACTGCCCTAGATAATCTAGAAAGTAAAACAGAAAGTGTACAATAATTGATCGTATAAAACTACACACGCAGAGCACTAAAATCTAGAGAATCAATTTGCAATAAATTCCGATATAACTGGTTCACTTCACTGACGTGCAGAAATGCCGCGTATATCTTGGGTTTTTTTGGCCTTTTTACGTTGCAGGATACTCCTTTTGTCATTCAAAAGATTGCCAAGTTTATTGGAAAAGAACTTCCTCCAGAAATAGTGGAACGCATTACAAACCAAACATCATTCAACGCCATGAAAAAGAACGAAAAGGTTAATTACTCATGGGTTAATGGGATGAAGGGCGAGTTTATTCGCAAAGGCGAAGTAGGAGACTGGAAAAACTACTTCACTGAAGAACAAAACAAGCGATGTGATTCTTTGTACGCAGAGAAAATGGCCGGGTCTGGACTACAATTTGAATTTTTACCCCGGGGAGGGAAGTCAGTTATTCCTACATGTAAGCTTTAGTAAGAGAGGTAACCCCCGCCCCCCTGTAAACCTTACTTCTAAGGTAATCCGTTTCAAGTTATTTTAAGAAGACTCCCGGCTTTAGAAGTCTCAGTAGGGCCTTGAAAAAATTTTTCTCAGGTCTTCTGCCCAAGAGGCTCACACGAAAAGACAACATCTACAACCCGGCTGCATGGTAAGATTATCCGCGGGAGAACTAGATACCATACCTAAAAAAAAAATTGCATTTGATAGGGATAAAATATGAGAATAGGGCCTGTATGGGGGATTAACTTCCTATTTCTTTTTTATTTCTTGGCTTTAAGGTATGAATGGAAAAAAAAATTCCGTATCAATACATTTTCTGCATGTTTACTCTGAGCACTTTCAGAGTCATTTGTTAGATGTTTGCTCGAGATGAAATTCATTCTTTCTTGACCAAAACTAAGACGAGGTTGACATCTGACTCTCCCTCTCTCCATTTTATCTTACTCTGAGAATTCCTTAGTTTTTATTTTTTTGTTAAGCTGCATTACAAATCACAAATTGTATATTGCATGAGTAAAGTCACATTTCACGGTGTAGACAATATGTTAATTCTAATTCAAGATTATGTTGTATTTCTATCTTCGAACAGCTGAAACTATATTTAGTTAAACCCAGCTATATTTTTTTCTTACTCTTACTTGCTAATTTACTACTTTAATATGTAATGAACTTTTAAAAATTTGAGCGGGATATACCGCAAGAGGGAGTTAGTCATTGCTTGCTAATAATAAGGTCCATTGATGAACTGAATTAAACACATTAAACAGTTTCATTGTCAACAAAACTGAGTCTAATTCTGTAAAACTGCAAGGTCTCTAATGTACCTTTTTGGCTGTCCATTATTTCACACAAGGGCTTTGATAGAAGCTTGAGACACTAAGTTGCACAAAGGCAACACAGCATGACTTCCAACAAGAATTGCACGATTCAAGGGTTTGATGTACTAAGAGACCTTTCCCCCTTGAGGAAAATAAACAATGATTATCGTGATAAACGTTTTTATTGAAGAGATACCTTTTTTAATAAATCACCTGAAATTTTGGAAATCAATGTTCAAAATTTATCAATTTATCGAAATACAGTGCTTCAGCAAAGTTCAGTAACTTGGAAATCTCTCACCAGTATGGTTTACCTGTTAGAATAAGAACAAATGCACAAAGAAACATTAACAACGAAAGCATTAAAATGTAAGTCGGCAGCAGCTGGCAACATAACATCTCTCCTGCATCCCATTTACTCACTCTCACTCCCCCTTCCCCCATCCCCACCCCTCCAAATTGTCTGCTATTCCATTTTAGCTGCAATTTGATTTGGAACACAATTATGTCAAGAACCCCTCAGCAATGCATGCGACCTACAGATAGCAAATGGAGAAACTAAAAAAGTAAAAAGGGTGCTTTCAATTTAAAAAATCAATACGGGGTTCAGTATAGTCGCTTTTATTTTCATATCTGACCCCAAACCCAGTTAAAGAGAACCTTTTAGTATATGTGTTGTAGGACTGAACAGAATAGTGCTACTTGTCACTGCGTTCGTGAAAAACAATTCTAAAAGGTAAACGGGAAAAAGTGTAGCACCACAATTTGATTCTGTATGTACAAACCTGGGGTCATGTAGCACCTCTCGAAAGGTCTCACATAAATGGCTTGCTGCGCGTTGAGAGTACAATCGAACAAACAACAGAAACAATGCCCCTATCCCTAAAACACTACAATTAGCTGCTACACTTCTGCTAACCTGGTCTGGGCTCCCATGGAGGTCTTGTTTGGATGCTCATGAGACTTGGGATAGTAGTTGTGATAGAGTCGGGAAAACTTCGTCTGTTCCTGGTGTTTCTTAAGAACCTGATGTCATTGGAAGGCACTGGTGGTGAGGTCTGGATACTCATGAGGCTGGGAATGATCGGAGGCCTGATATCAGAACTCATCAGGGGTCTAGTAGGAACACTTCCAGGAACGCTGAATGTGTTTTCGTAAGTTCTCGACGTGGTGATATTACTAGGAACGGAATATGTGGTAGGCATGTAAAAGCTGCTGTTAACAAAGTCAGCGTTGGAACTGGGATATGGTGGTGAGGACGGAATACTCATGAGACTTGGAATGGCTGGAGGCTTGACATCACAGCTCATCAGTGGTCTAGTAGGACTACTTTCACGTACGCAGTATTTGTTTCCGTGAGTTCTCGGCGCACTGCTGGGTATGGAATAACTAGTTTGCGTTGGAAATTTGCTGCCAAAGTTAACGTTAGAGCTGGGCACTGGTGGTGTGGTCTGAATACTCATGAGACTTGGAATGGCTGGAGGCCTGACATCACAGCTTAGTGGCGGTCTAACAGTAACACTCTGAGGTACGCAGAATGCGTTTCTGTAAGCTCTCGACGCACTGCTGGGAATGGAATATCCAATTGACGTTGGAAACCTGCTGTCAAAGGTAACGTTAGAACTTGGTACTGGTGGTGTGGTCTGGATACTCGTGAGGCTTGGAATGACCGTAGGCCTGACATCACAGCTCATTAGCGGTCTGATAGGAGCACTTCTAGGAACGCTGAATTTCTTTCTGTAAGTTCTAACGCTCTAGTATTTCTAGGAATGGAACATGCAGTAGGCGTATGAAACCTGCTGTGAACAAAATGAATGTCAGAACTGGGCACCGGAGGTTTGATCTGAATACTCATGAGGCTGGGAATGGCTGGAGGTTCACAGCTCATTAGCGGTTTAGTGTAAACACTTCCAGTTACGCAGGAAGTATTTCCGTAAGTTCTCGATGCACTGCTAGGCGTTGGAAATCTGCTGCCAAACCTAACGATAGAACTGGGCTGTGGTGGTGAGGTCTGAATACTAGTGAGACTTGGAATGGCTGGAGGCCTGACATCACAGCTTATTAGCGGTCTGACAGTAACACTTTGAGGTGCGCAGAATACGTTTCCGTACGTTCTCGACACACTGCTAGACATGGAATATCCAGCTGGCGTTGGAAACCTGGTGTGAAAGTTAACGTTAGAACTGGGAACTGGTAATATGGTCGGGATACTCATGAGAAGGTCTGGAGGTCTTACATCACAGCTTAGCGGTTGTCTAGTCGGAACACTTCTAGGTTCGCAGGAAGTATTTTCAGAAGTTCCTGACGGACTGAAAATACTAGTCGGTATGTAACATCCAGTAGGCGTTGGAAACATGGTATCAAAGTCAACATTAGAACTGGGAGCCGGTGGTGTGGTCTGAATACTCATGTGACTTGAAAGGGCTGGAGGCCTTACATCACAGCTCATTAACTGTCTAATAGCAGAACTGACAGGTACGTGAAGTGACGTTGTCGACTGTGTAATTATGCTATGTTTTGGACTTTCGTTAAACATGGGAAACGTGGCGTCAGCAGTGGTTGGTACTATTGGTTTGGTGTGACACTCCCAAGGCCCTGCAGGCATGGTACAGGGTGGGCTTGACACGTTGGTCCTTGGTGCCTCCATAATGGGCCTGAAAACACAGCTGGTGTCAGCGTTGGGCCTTCTGTCAAACATTGTACCCACCGGTTTTGTCTGGTGATAGACAGCCAAGGAGGAATTTGACTGGCCACCGAATTGTAAGGTAGGACTTTTTTGGCCAGGAAAAGTCGATAAGGAACATTCCTGGTCAGGGAAGAGGCAAAAAACATTTGTCTGCTCAATAGAAGGGGACAAAGACTTTTTCTGCTCGGCGGAACGTATCTGGTCGGCGCACGAGGAAGGAAATCTCTGGTCGGCAAATGACGAATTAGGTGTCTGATTGAAAGCTGAGAAACCAGATGGCGAAAGAGATGTCTGGTCTGCAAATAATGAAAAAGATGTCTGGTAGGCAGACGAGTAAGCAGATCTTTGATCTGCTGATAAAGAAGGAGATCTCTGTTCGACAGATAGTAAAAGAGATTTCTGGTCAACAAATGAGGAAGGAAATCTCTGGTTAGCACATGACGGAGGAGATATCTCGTTGACAGATGATAAAGTTGACGTCTGGTCAGCATATGACGAAGAAGATGTGTGGTCAAAAAATGAAGAAGACGTCTGGTCGGCAGCAGGTGAAATAAATGTCTGGCCGGCGGATGAGGAAGAAAACCTCTGGTTGGCACACGGCGAAGGATATGTTTGGCTGGCAGATGATGAAGCTGGAGTGTGATCTGCAGACGACGAAGGAGATGTGTGGTCACAAGATGGAGAAGGAGACCTCTGGTTGGCAGCAGGTGAACGAAATGCCTGACTGGTAGATGAGGACGAAAAACTCTGGCCGACACATGGCGAAGGATATGTTTGGCTGGCAGATGATGAAGCTGAAGTCTGATCAGCAGACAATGAAGGAGATATGTGGTCACAAGATGGAGGAGACTTCTGGTCGGCAGCAAGTGAAAGAAATGTCTGGTCGGCAGACGAGGAAGGGAATCTCTGGTTGGAACATGGCGGATATGTCTGGCTGGCAGATGATGATGAAGCTAACGTCTGATCAGGCAGTGAAGGAGATGTGTGGTCACAAGATGGCAAAGGAGACTTCTGGTCGGCAGCAAGTGAGAGAAATGCCTGGTTAGCAGATGAGGAAGGAAATCTCTGGCTGGCACATGGCGAAGGATATGTCTGGCTGGCAGATGATGAAGTTGAAATCTGGTCAGCATATGACGAAGATGCGTGGTCAAAAGACGAAGAAGGAGACCTCTGGTTGGCAGCCGGAGAACGAAATGTCTGATTGGCAGATAAGGATGAAAAACTCTGGCCGGCACATGGCGAAGGATATGTTTGGCTGGCATATGATGAAGCTGGAGTCTGGTCAGCAGACAATGAAGGAGATGTGCGGTCACAAGATGGAGAAGGAGACCTCTGGTCGGCAGCACGTGAAAGAAATGTCTGGTCGGCAAATGAGGAAGGAAATCTCCTGCCGGCACATGGCAAAGGATACCTTTGCCTGGCAGATGATGAAGCTATAGTCTGATCAGCAGACAATGAAGGAGATGTGTGGTCACAAGATGGAGAAGGAGACTTCTGGTCGGCAGCAAGTGAAAGAAATGTCTGGTCGGTAGATGAGGAAGGAAATCTCTGGTTGGCACATAGCGAAGGATATGTCTGGCTGGCAGATGATGAAGCTGAAGTCTGATCAGTAGACAATGAAGGAGATGTGTGGTCACAAGATGGAGAAGGAGACGTCTGATCGGAAGCAGGTGAAAGAAATGTCTGCTCGGCAGATGAGGAAGGAAATCTGTGGTTGGCACATGGCAAAGGATGTGTTTGGCTGGCAGATGATAAAGCTGAAATCTGATTAGCAGACGACGAAGGAGATGTGTGGTCACAAGATGGAGAAGGAGACTTCTGGTCGGCAGCGTGTGAAGGAGATGTCTGATCAACAAAAGGCAAAGGAGATTTCCGGTCCGCAGATGAAGAAGTAGATGTCTGGTCAGATTGCCAAGGAGTTCTCTCGTCAGCAGATGGCGAAAGAAATCTCTGGTCAGCAAATGAGAAAGAAGATGTCTGGTCAGCAGATGAGGAAGATGTCTGGTCAGCAGATGGCGAAGATGTCTCGTCCGCAGAGGAGGAATCGCATGTCTGGTCAGGTGATGAAAAAGGGGATGTCTGCCCAGCAGATGAGGAAGGAGATGTCTGGTGAACAGATGGGGAAAGATTTTTCCGGTCAGGAGATGAGGAGGTTGATGTCTGTTCCGCAAATGCAGAAAAACAGTTCTGAGGAGAAAGAAGAGACTGGCGTTATAATGACGTTGTCCGCCTGCAGGAATCTCTTTGACAGATGAGTAACGAGTAGATGTCTGCTCAACGAATGGAGAAACGAGAACATTTCTTTCGCGCGATAGCAGAGGAATGACTGGTTTCTCTACCTGTAATGACGCCAAAGATCTGTTCCCCTTGGCCATCTTCTGAAAGAGAGAGGCTCGAACCTTGAGGCAAGACAATTTTGGGAAAACAAATTATGACTGAAAAGTTTTCGATGCAGGATGTTCTTTTCACAGGAGGAAACGTTTTTTGTCAACTTCTGTGCCGGATTCCTCTTTTCCTGTTCCTGGTTGTTCAAAGGTGGGATAAGGGTATTCCGTTTCAGTTTGTCAACATTAGGGTTAACCACCCTTTAAAAAGCGGTCCTTAGCCAAAACCACTGATTAGATCGTAAAATACATAATCCGATTTAATGCCAAGGATTTTTAAAGGGAAGAACACGATTACTTGCTATGTTTGTTTAATTATCCGACCAAGTAATTTCCTCCCTTTCTTATTATTTTTTGGTTGGTAGGCCATTGCATATAGACCTCAACGTATCTCAGTCTCCTGTACTTATTCTAAGCTTTGTGCTTGCCAAACGCCTTCTTTATTAATACCTTCCTATTCTTTCACACCCCCACGTCAGAATGTCAGCAAAGCCGACTCTATTCATGTAGACAACAACGAACTCTTGTAGTTTGGGTCGGTATTACGATGATTGCAAATAATGGTTGGGTTCTTGGTTTCATTTGAGTAAATTCGCAAATTTATAACGACAAACTTAGATCAAAACGTCGCATTTTACATGCGCCGAATCAAATACTAATTTAGTCGACTCGAATGAATACGTTCGGCTGATTTGATTTAAACGTCGCATTTTTTTGCCGAATATAAAATTGCCGAGCGCGAGCGACGTGTTTTAAATTCACATTCGAGCAAACATAAATTATTTAATATAATTTGAATTCGATTCGGCACATGTAAAATACGGCGTTTAAATCAACTGTCGAACTTCAGTCGTATATTGGACTGGATCCGTCGAGTATTCGACAAACTCGCATTGAATTGAAATATGTCGCATTTGATTGATTTAGACGTCGCATTTTACATGCACTTAATTCGGCAATTCGATTCGGCGCATATAAAATGCGACGTTTAAACCGGGCCTAAAAATTAGACTTTAAAACAAGAGTGGAAAACGAAATTTTTTCTATGCACACCGATAAGTCATGAAGTCTTTTCAGTTCCTTCCCTGCGTTCCTTCCCTGACTGATCTTTACAACCCTTGGAGTGAATGTTTATGTAAATGAATTTTCTCAAAGTTGGTTTCTCTCGACTTCATGCCCAAGACGAAGAGCTATTAGAGTGATTTTACAAACCCCAATTCTTACATGCTAATTAGAATCCTCAAATGCTAATGAATGTATTCAAAAAAATAAAACGTGCGCCTACAACAGACACGATGTTTTAAAACTCTTTTTCGTTGAACAGATTCCAGAAGCCGCTTGGAAATAAAGCTTAGCTACAACAACTGTAATGTGTCTGTTATTCTATGACGAGAATAAATAAATGATGGCTATGTGCACGCGTACAAGCAAAAACATGCTCAAACAAGAACTTAAATAAAGTCATTATCATTATTAATATTAATATTATTATTTACAAGATTAAAATAACAATAATTACAAGATTGAAATAAAGTTAATTTTAAAATTCAAAACTAGAATTTTAAACATCAATAATAAAAAAAGGGTATGCTTATACCTAAATTATACAAGTTATAATAAATAATAATAATAATAATGTCCAATTTATTCCAAATCTTGAAGTATCCTCACTAGCTAAGTCAAATATCTTTAAAAAAAGGACTATTTACAATTCCCGTCAAATTAAAGAGCACTCAATGGAGCTTAGGAAGAGTAAATTTAACTAAGAAAAAATTCATGCGAAAATAAAAACATTCCCCAGAATTATGAATACAAATGAAGACTAGCCACAGCGAGAGTGAAGTCTTCTGAGACCTCGCGTGATTTGAAAGGATATCTAGAACCTCTGACGGATCTATGTACAGTTCTTAGTATAGCAAACGAAAGCTGTATTCCAAGCCAGGAAATAACGCTGGCGTAGGGTTAATCTTTCTTAGTCGAAAACTTATTTGCGAGAGTTCTTAAAAAGTTCTGACAATCGAGTCCCATGCCCCCGTTTGTACCAAACACCAGTGGTGTAAAGGTCCCCATCTCTACATCCATCACTCTCTGGTTGTATTTCCTCTTCTTCTCGTTTCCTTGCTCTTTGAAGATCGTAGCTGTGTGCTTGCCCTGGTTGGACCGGGAGTTAACATGCGTTACACGTACATCAAAGAATGCCGTTACTCCTGATGTCCAAAAACCTCCTGCCTTCATATCCAGCCTCGCTTCTCGACTTGTAACAGTGAACTGAAGGTTGAATACTTCATTGTCGAGTGGTTGCAGAAGTGGCTCTGTCCCCACATTTCTGCACACTTTACTGATGTGTGATGTCAGGAGATCCCGGATTGTATCATGCCTCTGAGCTACAAAACCTCCCTTCTTACATGACAACGCGTGGTTGACAGTAAACATTTCCCCACAAGCAGAGTAACTAGGGAGATTGGGCAGAGGGAGGTTGTAGCGAAGGCAAAGGGAGTCCCTAAACTCCTGCTTGTTCAAAGCCAGTCCATGTTCTTCGATTGGAACAGCGTTCAGCCACGAACTGGCTCCCTTGTCCCTTGTCTTCTGTACCGCTTGGAGTAGATCTGGAGATAAAGATTCCACAATCCTCTCAATCCGGGACTTTGCAGCGGCTCTCCTTTTAGCACTGTTTTCACACTTCCTTTCCTCCATCAGCTCTCGTGCTGGAATAATGGAGCTTTGAGTAACAATAGAATTGACATGTGGTGCTGTTATATCAAGCGAGGCATTGAACTGCTCCAAACTTTCGCGCTTAAGATCCGGAATCCCAATCCCGCCCTGAGCAGGTGATAGACTGACAAGTTCCTTAAGTTCTTCAGGAAGAGACTCCGCTCGTCCGAATAATGAAGGAAGAAAGGAAGTGTGAATCACTTCTTCGATAGGGTCCACATACTCTTCAAACGATTCGATGGTGCGCAAGTAATAAGTGAATTTAGATTTAAAGCCTTTAGTGAAAGCAACATAGGCAGCGTGAGGGTGGCTCTTGCTGATCTCCGCGAGGAACTCCATTTCTCTGAGCCACTTATCCACTTTCTCTTGACAATATTGATCCTTAAACTCTTTTGATCCGATGACCGCACCGAGATGACGTCTTCCCTCGAGCGTTGTGTTCACTTCATCGCCAAACACCTTCTTTGCACTCTCTGCCAGTTCTCTGGTCTTGACAATTAACCAGCTTTTAGCATCATTAACGATATAGCCGAATTTTCTCCCTTCCTCGCATAAACTCTTGTACCATTGATAGAGAAACGCTATGCCCCCTCCACCCGCGGAATCATCCACCAGCCAAACTTGCTTGACTTGTGGAATTGATGCCCTGAGACGAGTGATCATATGAGCGGTGTTAATTGCG
>CM042748.1:9370808-9373308 GCA_022496165.2 Catalaphyllia jardinei
TCAAATATTTTCAGCTAAGCTTTTAACATGTTCTAAAACATTAATCAACCTTAAACATATTCAAAAACTAGAGATATTATATGAGTTCGATGTACGTTTTCACACCAAAGTGCGAAGTCCAAATTCTCATGTTTTACTTGCTGTGCAAAACACGCATCAGCGAGCGCTCTTATTCATCGACAACAGACAATCTATTGGATTTTTACACAAACAAAACTAAGCAGCATCTACAGACATAAATCTATCGTCACTTATTGGGCCTAAACGTTGCTGTATCCAAACATATCCAACTAGTTTTTTCCCCGTGTTATGGAAAAGCTGTTAATCTTCTTCATAGGTGAAATTTAGGTTAGAGTAATGTAAAGTTCTTGTAAAAGAAGCAGCGGGACTCAACTTGGTCAGCAATATAAAGCGGGACATACCTAAATTCGGCACTGCGTTCACTCAATTGGATCAACTTAAGACGAAAATACTTAAGCAATATTCCAACAGCCATAAAAGTGTTGAGTTGTGGGCCAAAAGCTTAACGAGTTCGGAAATTTCGGACGCCATTTCCCCTACGCGACATCCGCGAAAATCCTCGCAGCAATGTACGCGCGTGTGCCCCAGGCGATGGCGCAATTTGTTCTAAAAATAGAAAAATTGTCCCATATCATGGAGCCAACCCCAATACTAGAAATGGCGTGCGCTTACGGTCTCCGTCCCTGATTATGGCTCCTGGTAATTTTTATGTGAGGTTTTCAATAAAGTTTGATTTTATTATTTATTATTATTATTACTATTATTATTATTATTATTATTATTAACTACGTTTGTTTTAGCATTCAAAATTACTGTGCGTCTCTGGACAGTTCAATACGTAAATAGAAGGTGTGCGCATTTGTGGGAAGCTGTTGAGGTTACTTTTCGTCGTATCTTACAGGCTGTTCAGATCCGGATACACCTTATGAGCCAGGGCTCGGTGCGCATAGCTAAGCTTTCTGAATTGGTTCAAGTTTCAAGCGAGACCTAGATTGTAATGAGATCAAGAGCGTTTGTGTTCGATGAAAAATGAGATTAAGACATTGCAAGCAATGCCATTTGTGTTTCCGGGAAACCAGCTCGGAGTTAAAACCGCGTACTTTAGAACTTGCTGGTTCGCGCTATTGTTCGTGCGCATTAGCATTTAAGGGTTCCAATTGGCAATTAGCATATAAAAATCGGGGTTTGTGAAATCATTCTATTATAGATATGTGCCAAACTGTTGGTGACTTAACTTCGGTAGCTACACCCAACTAGTTGTCATGGAAGAGTCAAATTATTTGCCGCAGAAATATCAGACAAGCCGTCAGTACACATCATAAAACAAAAGAACAGCAGAAAATTAGTTTCATTATTTGGGTACAAACTCAGGCGCGGATCTAGAATAAATTCTGATTGATTTCCGAAACAACGAGCTCCTAAGCAGCGCCTAACGATAAAAGGTTCTAGAGGACCCTGGGGGTTCCAGGGCCCTTCTTTCTCAAGAAATGCGATATGGATTTTAACTCCTGAAATCCCCTTTTTTGGGTGGAGGGGGGGGGGATGGGTTCCTTGGTCACTGTGAAAAATCTGAGCGATTTTTGTAAAATACTAATAAAACGGTGAAAACCGGTATCGCGCGGATCCGTGCCTGAAACTACTATGCTTAGTAATGGTTTCCCCAGCACAGTGGCTCCGCCGTAAGCGCGCGTTAGCCACAAAAATCCCTCAGTTATTAAACAAAAAAAACTACTATGAGCATATTGATTTTACACCGTTGCGGTGCCGGAGTGACTGGAAAAACATGCAGAGGAAATAATGGATTTATATTTTTTCAAATTGGCGAGTGATAATTTATTTTAAAATCTAGGGTTAGTTTCAAAAGTTTGTACTGTTGAAATCAGTCACAAGTATCATTAAAAAGACCAGTTATTAGTACTAAGCGTACAGTATTTAGTACAAACAGTTTTCTTGTTGAGAAACAAAGTAAAATGAGTAAACTTAATCTTAAATATTTTGTGGTCCATGTTCTTCAAGTTGACGCTAATCTGGTAGACATATAAAGTAACGTTTTTAACTCACAAAGGTTTCTTTACCGATTACTGTTTTGCTCTTGGAATGTCGGTTTTTTTAGGAAAAAATTGAAATAAGCGTTGGTTTTCGTTTCAGTGGCTTGCCTTTAGAATTCCTTTCCTCGTCTCTGTTCTTGAGAGATCTGGAGAGCTATATTTTTCAGGGCCGGTTTCGTTACCAAATAAGCCGAAAAAATTCCATTTTATTATTTGTCGGTCCTGTTTGATACTCAAGTCATTTGTTTTTTGCATTTGCTTAACTTACACCTAGCGCATATCATATCTATAACTAATAGTAAAGAACTCTTTCCATTTCAAAACACCTAGGACTGATGATACGAATGACTTACCTCTACATTTTTGGAACTTTGTACGTTGTCTTGTGTTTTTTCACTGTGAAAAAGAATTCATTTCTGTTAAGTTTTCGT
>CM042748.1:9380808-9390075 GCA_022496165.2 Catalaphyllia jardinei
CTCAAGCTAAAGTAAAGAAAAGAAAAACGTTAAAGCAAGCTCTACAAGAAAAGGACGAAAAGGCTAAAGAGCAAGCTCTTAAAAGATTGGAGGAAGCTAAATCTATGAAAGAGGTAAAAAAACTGATATATTGTAGCCACAATGTATCAAACATCTCTTTCCCTGTCACAGGCGTGCAATAAACGAGTTCCTGGATTTTCAAAGACCAGACCATATATGAAGCCATCTGAAGAATTCTGATGACATTTCATTTCCTAACCATGGAAAGTTCTTAATCCAACATTATAAACATACTGTTTTCTTAAAGATTTTAGTTATTAATATGTGTATGAGGTTTTATGACAAGTTGTTGTAGTAAGGGAGTGAAGTATAAATTAAGAACTAGCCAAAAAAAATAAGTTCAAAATTTGTCTTACTTTCTTGTAGGAGGAACCAACAGAAGAAGACAAACTAGCGGAAAAGCTTAAAAGACAGAAGTGAGTGTCTTCTTTTGTAATTGTAGTGTGTTACAAATGGTTGCTTTGAATCCTGTACCATTCTAATCAGAAAGCAAATCAGGTGCCTCTCACAAGAAAAAGGTACACTGACAGATTAAACGGAAAATGAACAGCAGAGTAAGAGAAAGATTTTGAAATCCACTTGTCCATCAGACAACCATCATAGAGAACTTGGTTGTCCGAGACCCAAAAGTGCTTGTCCAAAAAGATTTGTTCAAACTGTATTTAGAATTAAAATCAATTCAACATGTGGCTTTTGGTGTATTTTAATTTAAAGCAATGTTGACTGTGAACTATTAACAAGGCTACAAATGTTATTACAAGTAACTCACCTTATACCCTGCATATACGACGACTTAATTGACTCAAAAACATTTAGGTGGGTTTTTTTTTTCATTTTAATGACATTTTAAGCCTTGTATACTAAGTAATTTTTTTCTCTTAAACCTAAAGCAAACATCATGCACATTGAACTTGTAGGGCACAAAATAGCTTGCTTGGGAACAGCTATTGAACAGATGAGAAACAGTTGTTCCAGCTGTTTAAACTGTTTCAAATACCATTCAAATGGCAATGGAAAACACATGCAACCTGTAAACATTCAAACAGCACAGGAAAATTTTCAAACAGATGATGCCAACCATTTGAACAGCTAACGAAAACTTTCAAACAGACAGTGCTAGCCATTCAAGAGGCTAACATTGTTGCATTGTTTGTCACAGTGGTTGTTGTTATTCCTCAGTCAACATTGGTAGTCTCATCAAACATAAATAAATGGTAGTCTCATCAAACATAAATAACTTTTTTCACTGTTTAAGTGAAAATTATTTGCAAGCTTTTGCATAGTGTGGGCTTGCTTTCTGTCGTTTAATGAAGTTTCCTCGACAATCCATTCAAAACAATCTTAACACAGCATAACATGAGCCATTATGGCATTTATTCAGAATAATTTATTTCTTGAACCACGATTTTAAACAAAATTGGCCATTCAATCCAGAAAGGTTGAATGTTTGTTTTGAACAAACACAGCTATTCAAGCGGTTGTATAAATTTCCTTCTGAACAGATAATCCCAGCTATTCAGAAACCTGAATCCCATCAGATGCTGTTGGCTGATTGAACTTCTGATTAGGTTTGTGTGAATGGATAGCAGCAGCCGTTCAAACAGAATAATGAATACTATTTTTTTTGAACAGGGAACATTAGCCATTCAAAGCACCACAGTTTCTTTCAAACATCAGCCATTCAAACAGTAGGCGCATTTTTTGTTTTTGAACAGATAACCTCGACCATTCGAAAGGATGACTATTTTTTCCAACAGATACTTTCAGCCATTCAAGCAGATGACTATTTTTTTCTAAAAGATAGCCTCAGCCGTTCAAATGGATTAATATGTTTTTCGAATGGACAACCTTAGCATTCAAATGGATGAAAAAATTTTCAAACAGATAGCAGCAGCTGTTTAAACAGCTGGAAATTTTTCAGAAAGGACAACCGAATCTGTTTAAACATCATCCCATTGATCACGAATGGATGACCAACAGATTTCATATAGCAAGTGAACGTTTTTTAGCCATTCAAACAGAAACTTGTTCATGTACATTTTTGCATCTCTGACAATATGAAAACAGAGGAAGGCATTAAGGTGTAATCATGATGATAAAGAGAGGTCATTGGTGAATAATGTCATTTGAAGCCAGATATCAATTCAAATTTAAGAGTGGGTTATAATGAAGTAGAGTTGAAGAGTGAAATCAAATAGCCATTAATTAATTGTTTGCCTAGCTAGTGGGCAGACACCTGACCCTGATAGTTTTGCCGTTTTAATTGTTTTTTTTGTTTTGTTTCTTTGCCAACAATGATTATTGATCAACATGTCATCATTCCCAACTCAAAGATCAATAAGTGAAATCAAAACAGTGATGAGTTTTGTTCCTGTGTTTTCAGATTGGTAGAGGAATCAGACTTGGAAATAGCAAAACAGGCCTTTGGTGAGTCAACAGTTTCTTTATGCTTGAAAGATAAATATAGCAGTATTCAGCAGAGAAAGACAATCATAAACTAGGATGTCACATTGTCTTACTGTACATTTACTTTCAATTGACAATTTACTGAATATCCTAGCAGTATAGGGATGTCACACATGTATAAATGATCTAGTCATCCCCAAGTCCCCCATGTCTACATTTAAGTACCGGTAGTTAGAGCATCCAAGCATCTCCTGCAGGAGATCAGAGATTTTATTCGTATTTGGAAGTTTTTCTTTGCCATATGCTCATGACAAGCTAAAATATCAAATTAGTTAATAAAAGTGGTACTATGATCAAATTATTACCTCTTGATTTTTTGTGCATCACATAGAATTCCATGTAAGAATAAAAACACTGTTTACGTTTGTAAATATCTGCATTATGCAATAGTCAACGTGAATCCTCAATATGCAGGAAATGGAATCTTAGAGGCACATGTCTTACATTTTTCCCAGGGCAGCATGCCCCCAGTCCCCCTAGAGGCTTTCACCTACGGCGATCATGGGCACAGCTATGCCGGGCCTAAAACCGTCTTTTTGTAGTTGACAGGGTTGGAATTTCTGAAACTGGCATTCTTAAAATGTCATTTAAAATTTAATTCTGCTGCCTTGGGAATTATTCAACTACAAAGTCATCAAGAACATCTTCAGTTGCCCTAGGGGTGGGGCATTTTCTGCTATTTCCTGCCCTGCATGGTGGGGCATTTGTCGCTTGTTGCGCACTAATAAAACTAATCCCCACCTATATCCTCGGGTGGGGGGGGGGGGGCGGGGGTTACTTTGACTGGTGCATTAGATCAGGGGATATTTAAATTTGAAAAATCTGTAAAATATGCAAGTTATGAGATGACTGATGACGTCATACACTACCCAATATTATATCAAGTATATAAATAGAGCTATTTTGGCCAATAGCTGTTATTGGAGTTGAGCCTGCTGTCAAATATTCCTTTGTTGAGAAAGGCACGCAAACGAGGCTCAAGGGTCAATACAAACCAGAGTTGACCCTTTCGCCTCGTTTGCATGTCAAACGGATGATAACTGCAATAAGAGCTATTTGCAGTGCAGACCATTGAAACTTGGTAGGCTAATAGTTCCACAGGAAACACACTTACGGCTATAAAAATTCTGTTCCCATGGCAACTCACTCTTTTCCAGTCTCCACCCTCTTGATATCAAGATGTTCAAGTGATTTTAAGCTTGAAAAACATTGAATAATGCCAAAAACTCAAGCTAACATATTTAATGTATGCTTGCTGGATCATGCATATGGGTATCATTTGCAAATATCAAAATGGAATGCCAAAGGTCGCCAGTAAAGTCTTTGATATTGGAGAGGTCTGGAACCTAGTCTGTTGCCATGGTAACAAAACGTTTAAGCTCATGTTGTAGAGTACATTTAATAGAACCTTAACTGCAAAGAATGGAATATTTGTGATAAAAAATGCCAAGATATCTTTCTTCATCATATTTGATCAAAATTTGGTTAAGTGTATGACATCATCACTTGGCTAATTTGCATATTGTCAAATCCTTAATGTATCTGGAATGAAAAGAGATATAATGGTATTTTTCTTCTCATACATACTACTTGTTTTTTTTTAAATGGCTAAGATAGGAAAGATGCGATTTTCGTCATAGTAACACTTTGATAGTTAGTGTGCACAAAAAAACAGTGTGACTGAGCCAGACATTGACCATCACAGGTTTTTATAACTTAATAGCTGATATTCTCAGAACTAATGCAACCGAAATGAATTTTATTCAAGAGACTTGTATCTTTCACATTTGCCATTTGCGGGATCGAGCTGTCACATCTACCTGTGGGGTCTTTTCTTGGCAAAAATAATAGTTGCATTGTCAATGAGGCCTCTCTTCCAATGAAGTAGTCTTTTTTACCAAAGTTGTGTGACAGTTTTTTCTTCATTGACATTGTTGTATTTGTTTACTTATATTCATGTATGTCCGTACTTTACATGGGCAACACAAGATTTATCAAATGTCACTTTAAAGTATTGAAACTATTACCATTATAATATTATTGCAGACTGAGAAATCTCTTTTTTCTCAACTCTTTCAGGCATACAGGATGATGTAGGATCCAAAAGCATAGATGAAATGAATCCCAACACAAAAGAAGAATTTGTGGAACTGAGTCAATTAATTGTAGGAAAATTATCCAATTATGAGGTAACAGTCATACATTGTGAAATAATACATGTATTAATATCAACTTTGAGAGACTGTGTTTTATCAGAATCCCAAACACCAAGAAGATAGTCGAAAGCACATTTTGCAAGGCTGTGGTCTTGTGAGCAGCTCCAAAGGTTTCTAACCATGAAATCCTGGGTGCCTTGCACTTATGCTTCTATGAAAATTTAAGTTAGTTTCTGCAGTTACCTTAAGGCAAAAAGTCAACTGCCTGTGGTGCCTGAGCAGTTCTAAAATGCAGCCATGTTTTGGTTCTTGAATTTCCTATTGGTGTTTCTTTTTTACTCATGGCAAATGGTTGCTAAGTATTTTTAAGAATGCTGCATACTGTTTTGCATATATTTACATTCATCTTGTTTCTGTTTTTTTTTTCTTTTTCAGTCTAGTGCAGAGTATGTTCCCTTCCTGGAAATGCTTTTTAGAGATTTATGTGCAGGCTGTAAGTAATTCTTTGAAGTAGCAGTAATAATTATTTCATGCATCATGTCACTCTCTATAGACAATGTCATAAACAGAGGCTGCTTGGTTGACTACACTGTATGCAATTAAGTTTAAAAGCTTGACATTTATTCACAATTCTGACTTTAGTACTAAGAAAATTGTGTCTTTATTAAACAATTAGATTATGAGCTCGAGATTTCTGTCGTCTCAACTATCATGCAGAAAACTCAAGAGCAGATAATCCAATTGTTTTAGTATAAATCTACTAGTCGTGTAAAACTTCTATAATGCCAAGAAGTGGACATTATTTCATTAACAAAAGCACACTTCTATGCTACTCACTTTCTATCACAGAATAGATAGTGAATAGTGTATCCAATCAGAGAACACCATATATGATAGAACGTTAGTAGATTTATAATAAAACTTGATTGAAACACAGAACTCGCCGGGGCTGTTGACGTAATGATGGCAAGAGCAAAGAGAATTTACATTTTGATAATCAAAGTTAACAAGTTGTTTTCCTGTTTTGTCCTGGTGTTTTCTAAAAGAAATCAAAAACATGTTCTCTGTGTTTCTTTTGAATTATAGAAACACTCGTGAAAGTTGGGGAAAACTACAAAAAGCTGTGGAAACACTCGTCTGCAGCTCATATTCCCACAGTACTTCTTGTTCTCCCAAACATTCCACTTGTGTTTCTATAACTCGATAGAAACACGGCACATGTTTTCTATTTCTTTAAAGTGGACCTAACCCCAAAGTATTTTTTGTCACTTAAATTACTCTTCTCACCAGTTTGAAACGCATTGGGCCTTTTTGCCCCCTTTTAGCCCTAATCTTGACTTTTTACAAGCTGTAAAAGTTAAGAAATCTGGCCATTATCTATTCCACGACAGAGCAAGTAAGGGCTATGGGTCTATTCCTGGTTTGATGTCACAAATTTCTTTGCATGCATGTTTACAAAGACTTAATACGATGCAAATTAGTCTGTGACTTCAACCCAGGAGTAGACACATGCCCATAAAAAAGTCCAGATTTAGTTTAAAAAGGCACAGTGCATTTTAAACAGTTACAAAGATTTATTTAAGCAAAAAAATTATTTTGAGGTTAGGTGCACTTTAAATAGTGTATCTTCTGAATGTCGTCTAGCAAAATAATATTATGTCCCAATTTTTTTACAGTGGAAGCTGAAGATGTTAAACGATTAGGTAGTGCAATAAATATCTTATCAACGGAAAAATTAAAAGCACAAAAGGTGAGTCATACTGTATTGGGAAAAACAGCAAATTAATTAACCAAAGTATTGTTGTTAGCATTCAAGTTTAGCCTTTATGTCACTGCAAAGTGCTGAAGGGCTAAACCTTGAAATGCCTGCTGCACTCTACCATGCATGGTAAGTGTACCTTTACCAACTAAGATGTTAAATTTCTTAGACCACATCAGACTACATCAGACTTAACAAATCCGACTGGCAGACCTTAAGTTCAGTAATTGCCTTACGTTTGGTCACTATGTCATCCATGTTCACGTCAAAAAGATATTTCATGTGATTTTTGGTCAGATTAATATTGGGTCTCAAGTTATTTATTACTCATTTTCAGGCAAAAAAAGGTAAAAAGACTGGTAAGAAAGCCACACTTACAGGAAGTAGTGCCAAGGCTGGCAGAAAAGAGGACTTGGATGCATTTGGTGCAGGAAATTATGATTATGGAGATGAATTTGATGACTTTATGTGAAAATGACTCGGCAAATCAAGTTCACAGAATCTGAAGAATATGGAACTCAAAGATCTGAAAATTAATCTGTCAACACTGACATGTTGGTTGCTCTCACTTTCCTCAGCATCTCTGTTTTGTAATTAACAATTTAGCTAAATACAACACAGAAGTTGAGCATATTTATGAAGTAATTAAAAATAGTGAAGATATGGGAGATGAACATTTAAAGTGTGCTTTTCAAGACTCAACAGTCATTTTGGATGTTCTTAGTCCCTCTCCTACCACTGATGTATCTGCTGACCAGTACACTATGTTGTTTAAAAGCACTGTGCGTATCTTGTTGTAGTGTTTTACATGGGATAACATGATGTGCAAGAAGGCTTGTTAAACGCAACTTAATAATAGGCGTCTTATTAGTTTCATCTTTCTTAATTAAGCCAACATGTGGGTTTAGTCGTTTACATGCTTTGTCTCAATATAAGGCAAATATCTCTGCGAGGATAGATCGATCTGCACACTGTAGAGACCAGTTTTGCTTTTGTGACTGAATTAAAGAGATTAATGTTGACAGTTTATAGTGTTAATTATCTGCCCTTCGAGCAGAGTCTCCTTTGATCTTCCTAGAAAAATCGGGAAGAGGAAGAAGTCTTCTGGTCGCAGAGTACTAGTTATCTAGTGACACGACCATTATTCTCAAGCAATGTTTCTCCTTAATACTATTTGAAAGATCATTGCGTGGAACAAGGACAAAATTCATATTTCCTGTTTGGCGACATCCACAGAGGTAAATTTGGTATTGAGTAAATAGTGCATGTATCAAATAGTGTACGTTGTTGCAAACAAAAGACAGTCAGATAAAATAATAATATACATGTAAAACAAGTGAGAATTCACAAATTCATTCAATGCTCCAGGCTAGCAGGAGTTTGTGCAGGGCATTTTAAATGCCTGCATATTCCAACTGAATTGAAGAAAATATATTTTAAAGGCTAAGTAATTGCATTTGAAATCTATCTGTATTAGGTATACTGTTCCAAGCAGTCAGATTGATAATCTTTACTAAAATAGAACTCCTTAAAACAAACTTACTAGGTGTTTAGCAATTATTCACAAAGAAAAACGAGAAACAGGCCTAGGAACTAAGGACATTCTGTTTTCCAAGTTCACTGATTTACCTATTCTAGCATCTTTGAGTTTGCAACAAGCTATCTATTGTACATTCTTCATGTCAGGTTGACCTAATATGTTTCATGACCTTTAAATTTGAGTTTTACCACTTATTTAAAAACCGTATTCTGAGCAAGCTGCTATGTCTCGCTCTTCTTTTGGTCGATTGATTCGGTCAGCAGTGAAATACTTCACTCTGATCAGGTTACTTATATCTGACCTGCTTTATTTTTGTTTATTCAACAAGTGCTTCTGTTACCGATTACCTTCACTTCTGCGCAACTGTTTGAAACTTAAAGCAATGTAGTTTTATAACAAATTATTAAAGCAAAAAGGACCCCACTGAATACTAGTTGTAATTCATTTAGACGATATTTTAACGAATGCACAACCTGTTTTGAACTAAACGTATGTCACAGATCGAGGTTCCCCTTAATCCCTACTCATCCCAGAAGGGGGCGACCCCCTCTCCAGTCCCTTAGAAATCTTCCCCTTCCTCAAGTTCTTGACTTGAAGTACATTTTATCATAGAAATTTCAACGCCTTAAGCTGGGATGGATCTGGAGGGGGAGGGGATGGTTAGCCGGCGAGGTTCGAAATGTCAGTTGTTTAGGCACGTCATATGTCATGTCCATCACCACTATGAAAGATGATTTCTATTCTCAAAGCTGCGTTACGAAGGGATGAAGGCATCACAACTTTCGAAACTGAATGGATCTGGTTGTAATTATTTATTCTGCCAAATTTTTAGAGGACTCTGTGCCGAAGTTGTTAAGGATACACGTCAACATACCTGGTCAAATGGAACGGCGCACTCCAGACTGTACAGACAGTAACAATAGTTGAACTGGCACCATGATGGAGGTAATATATCAAACAAGACAGACAGTAAGTGAAGTATGATCCTCGCAGTAAATTTTCCAATTTAAGCAATTGGACCTTGCTCCCAATGTGTGGCTTCATAGCTCAGTTGGTAGAGCATCGCACCGGTATCGCGGAGGTCGTGGGTTCGAATCCCGTTGAAGCCCTGATTTTTTTCAGGCTTCTTTCCAATTGCTTAAATTGGAAAATTTACTGCGAGGATCATACTTCACTTGCATCTATAACCGCAGTTCAAATATGAATTATTTCATATACACTTTCAAGACAGGCAGTGTTTCACCGAGATGCGAGTTGAAAATACAGTGCGCAGCGGATTATTTTTT
>CM042748.1:9409383-9434383 GCA_022496165.2 Catalaphyllia jardinei
AACAATGTCAAGTCCAAGCATCCAGCCGTGAATTTGGGGGACGAGCGCGGGCTCGTTTTCCAAACAGCGGCTGGTAATCAAGCCTATTATAAAGTTTGTCAAAACAAAAGCAAGAAATTAAGAAGCTACAACCCTCATCTTATGTATGAGACTGAACAAATGCTATAAATTATTTATTAACGCCCCACCTAACAACAAAATTTATTTAAGTGAGCTTCTTGGCATTCAGTTTGGATCATGTGTACTAGGACACCAGTTAGTTAAGTATCAGTTAACATTAATGGCTATGCATTGGTTGACATATTGATCTATACTTGATCGACATGTCAACTGACACTTGGCCAATTTCTTGATTAACATTTGGCTGATATGTTGGACAAAATTAGGCTAACACTTAGGGTCTTGTGCAAAACTATGTTAAAGTTGCAATAATATTATTTACTATCATGTCATATCACATTATTATTTATTCAAATAATGACCATTTAAGCAATAATATGAAACGTTAGCTGTATTTTCACTCTATTCTCAGGTGAGAGCTAGGGACTCAGTCACACTCTTTGTGGGTTACAACAGGTAGTGCAGATGCCTAACATTTCAAACTATTTCAGCAAAAATAACAGTTAACAATACACATATCACTGACATTTGGACAATAAAATTCTGTCAGTCGACCAATATGCTGCTGATGGTTGATCGCAGCAATTAACATACAAGTTGTTGATCGAGTGTCAATTGAAAGACTGACCAAATGCCATCCGAAAGAGGCAACTGGTGGTCTACCACGTAGAACATGGCAGCCGATGCTCAACTGAGAGTCAAATAAAACGATGAGTGAGTGCCAGTCAGCATTCAAATGCGTATTGGCCAAAGCCTTAACTGACAGTTGTTCCATAGTGTCAAATGACACTCAGCCAACAATTACCCTGAGCATGCATGATCAGTCAGTTCTACAACAATATAAGCTCATCTGTCTGGTTACCACCCACCAAAGCCAAATATGAACTTTACATATAGCAAAATAGGAAAACCTGCCATCAAGTTCTAGTGTACATAAACTATAAGCTAACATTATTATTAATAAGCTTCCATGTAAACTCACAAGCATTACACTTCAACTCCCCGGTCAAAACTGACGTCTAGAAGTCCTTCTACAATATGAATGGACCAAATTGGTATCAAACTGAAAACGTTGCAATGAACGTCTAAAACTTAGCTTACTACACAAACCTTTCTTTGCTGTTTCCTCACGACATGTTTATCGTTATCTTCCCATAATTTATCTTCTTCTTCCTTTTGTTTTTTCTCCCTCTCAGCTACTTTTACTGCTTCCCTTCTTGCACGGGTTTCTTCAGCTTTTGTGTTTACTCCTTTAAATTTTTTAGGCATCCTAAACTAAGAGTTGTTTTCTTTTTGCAGCGAACCTTCTCCTCGCATGAGAACAGCTTAGCAGCCGGGCCTTACAAGGCAAGATGGCGGTCTCAGGACCAAAATTCTCCCATCTAAAAGAGATTACTAGGGCCAGACTAGTGGAAATTCTGGAATTGGCAAGTTGATCATCAATTTATTTTGTGTTTAAACTTTAAGCTGGAGGAGTTTTAATGATGAAAAGTTTGTGCGACAACTTTAAATGTTGTTACCCACACAAGTGACGCGTTCACATGTTCACATTTTCCTGTAATTGTTAATTTTGACAGTAATTAATTTATTACTGACACCGCATATATTCAAATTTGTGAGAGCTGCAGGTGCAACATCTCTGAGAATATTTAGATAAATTAACCACAGAATTTTTGTGGTAAGTTTATAAATTTATCGGAAACTTAGACAAATTTTCACTTCAGATCATGACTTCCTTTTCAGCTAATTGTAACTGTCTATGTCCTCCGTAATGTGTGATCTTTCCCTGACGTTTTCTGTTACGAAAAAAAACAACGTCAAAAATTCGTGATACTGTTGCTCATGACCTATCAAAAGTCTCTATATGATATCCAAAGGTCATTGGAAATTCTGAAGGGGGTGGGGTTGGAAGATTGTTGGGATCTTAGGCCATTCCAATAAAATGTTTCGTTTCCCATCGCCCGACCGACCCATTTTTTCAAAAAGTAAAAAAAAAATTAAAAAAAGATTCATTAGCCAAAGAAGCAATTACTTTAATTTACAAGCACACAATCTTGTTTTATTAACAACAATTGGTATCATGATGTGATGTTGTTCTCTTTGATTAACATCGATAGTATGTTTTTCAAAGGCTGATTTGATAGTCGTGTTAATATGCATCTTTTACCATCTGATTATATATCTAACAGAGTAAACGTTGCATTTAATATGCTGAAAGTAACCTAGAACACAATTATAACTGAATGTTTTCTTGGAAAAGAACATTTCGTCAAGACAGCTTTTTTCATTTAACATTAACTTTCAAGTTCTTGTCAATGAACTATAGTCGAGTTAGGGCCACAACTCTCTTCCCTTTTTGTAATATTATCACAAGTGCACAGGAATTACTGTCTGGCATTGTAAATAATGACTAACGAACAAAAAGACCACGTTTTCAAGTTGACTTTGTAACCAGGCTTTCTTATTTAGCAGCCCGGCCTTCTCTGGAACCCAGACCCCTTCAAGTGTTCATTCTCTTTTTTTTGCCCGACCGACCGACCCACCATCACAAGAGACGGGGCGGTGGGAATCAGAACAATTTATTGGGATGTCCTTAAAGAAAAAAAAACTGCAGGGTTAGGTGGTTAGGGTTTCAACCCAATATAACCTTCTGTTGGGGGTTGGGCGTGGGATGGGAGTGGATATTTTCTGGAACAGCACATGTTCATCAACTTCCTGTTTGATGTGGCTAAATGTAAATTTGGGCTAAGTTAAATGCAAGACAATGCTGGCAATCAGTATCTCCCAGGGTTCTGGTGTGCGGTGGCCTGGGGCTTTTTTTGAAGGGCCCCACATGGCTTACAGCTCAGCTTTAGATGTCAAGTCATTTGCGTTTCGTTGTTGCTGTCGGATAGTTTGCCCCGTGATTTTATTCCCAGCCCGCCCCTCCCTCTTGCTTTGGTAAGTATTTGTGTTTCCACTGACTTGTCAGTGTGACGGTGCCGGGTGGGTGGCTGCCCCTCACAGAGTTGTCATGGATACCCTACGCGTTTTGCTCGGTTGGCTTCGTGGCCTCACCCTCCTTTGTAGGCATCATTCCCCAAGCTTATCTATTGTTGATGAGTTTAATACTAGTTAATAATATTTTTATCTTATAATTCACCTGCAGGTTCCAGAAGTTAAGGACCTTGTGATTGATCCTCAGCTTATGAAACCTTTGGACCATTTTACAGGAGCTTCATTCTTAAAGGTGACTGCTAAAAGTTTGAATTATCATAATTCAGTCCAGGATAGCTGCCAATCCAGCTGTGACTTAAAATCACCTGGAATACCAATGCAATATAATATAAACCCCTAAAACTCTTCAACCTCTCAAAGCTGTGGAGGGGAAGGGCATGATGAGACTCTATAGCACATATAAACCCACTTGTAAAGAATTATTTTTTGTTGCTCAATGTTGCCTTCATCCTTGACCATTCATGCAGTCCATAATCATTTTCATCATCACATTTTTTGTTCCACTAATTCTCAGGTGTTTTTTGCTGAAGTCTGGTCAAATAGTTGGTAACTAACCATCATTATCATTTGTCGCATTGTTTGTTCCTTTCCATTGGCTGAGAGCCCACCACCTGACCTACAAATAACTGCCTAGAACTAATGGTCTGCTCATGCATAGTACCGTTTTAAACATGTTTGCTGCAAATAATATTCTGCTCATGCGTAATTGGAACCACTTTCTCGAGAGAAACATGACAGATCGCTTTCCTGAGCTGCCAGGAAGTGATTAAAATATGAAAACAAACTTGGTGATCGAATGATAAAACAATATTATTGAACTTGGTCATCGCAAAATACCGTGATTTGTCAGTGTCTTGCAGATCAATTACTTGCCTCAGCCTTCGGCTTTGGCGAAAAATATGAAAACAAACTTGGTGATCGAATGATAAAACAATGTTATTGAACTTGGTCATCGCAAAATACCGTGATTTGTCAGTGTCTTGCAGATCAATTACTTGCCTCAGCCTTCGGCTTTGGCAAATAATTGATCTGGTCACCTCTGAGAAATTGCGATATTTTGCTCAACCTCATCTATTAATTGTTAATTGTCTTAATTATTTGCTTAGAGAGGTTTGTATATTTAATCCAATGTGCTGCTTTTTGGCTAATCTCTCCAATCGTGAAACAAACTATCTACACAATGAAAATCTCTCAGAATGACCTAATGGATGGACCCTCTATCAGTTCATAAGGTCATTATAAACTCACTGTTATACACTGTATGTAACATCTTTTTCACACCAATACGACTGTATGTGGTATGTTTTGCAGGAGCATGGTGTTAATAAGATATTTAAATTAGAAAGTGATCGTCTTGATGCTGGTGGTGACAAGTGAGTGAATATATTAAAAAAAAAACTAGACTTAAATGTTCAAAGTAAATAATCTGTGGTAGTTTTGGTGAATGAATTTGTTTTTAGAATGAGCTTAGAATACATTATTATTCAGTGAAAAAGAATCTGGTATACATTGTCACAATCAGAATCCCAAGATAACTGTCTAATCTTAAGCCGACTGTGTAGTGTCTTCACTTCAGAGAAACACTCTTTTTATAATTATTTTTTACCTGTGAGGGGGCTTGGGAGCATTGGGTTGGTGGTTGAAGGGGAGTGAGAATAAACTTACACCAAATTTCCTTCGGGTACACTTGGCTACACCATGGATGCCCATCTCAATGATGCTTTCCCTTGAAAGGTCAATCACTTCAGCAAAAAGATAGAGAAGGAGAAAAATAAAACTGAAAAACCTAAAGATGTAGGTCACTTTCTCTTCCAAAAGCTGATTTCTGGGCATGCCAGAGCAAAAAAAAAAAAAGTGAAAATGCAATGCTAGTGGAAACAAAGGCATGCCTTTTTTACATGTAGTAGATTGCAGCTAATTTGGCTCAGACCCAGGCTGGAAATGTCCAAAATGTAAAAAAAATGAATTTTGGCCAAAGGCTGCGGGAGTCAATAGGTTGAACATACCAGTATCCTATTCAGTGTTGAGATTTTAAAGACTAACTCTGGTGAACCTTTATATCCATCAGGAGAATCTATTTGTTGAGGCCAGAGTTATTGTCAACCAAATTTGTGGCTGGTGGGTAGAGGTCAAATGTAATGAGATTATATGTTTAATTTCTTGGAAGAAATTTCATCTTAAAAAATAGTGCATAGCAGAAACTGATTTAGTGTCAATTTATGACCCATTCTAATCTGTTTGTTTCAGTATATATAATTCCTGAAGATGAATTCTTTTCTCATACTCATCAGATCATATTAATAAAGACAAAAAGAGTGGGAGAAGGAGGTCTTATAAAGTTGTATTTGTTCCAAAAAAGGTTTGTAGCCTGAGGATTCTAATAATAATCACTGGTGCACACTTTTTCCGTCTTATGTAACCGTTTGATTAGCAAAATTAATGGTTGGTTAGCTGCTAGCATTGATAGCAGCTGGGCTTAGTTGAAGGCAGACATTGACATATGACTGGGTTAATAATTTTAAATTTAGGCAATTTCATTTGTCAAACTGTTTACCATTGTTAAATAATTGATTTTTGTAGTTGTATTCCTGTGAGATGATTTTAGAGCAGGAGGGAGTCCATGGAGGTAATTAAACATGACCCTAACCCTAACCCTAAAGATCAAATTACATCCATCTAGCCAAAGCCACAATTATATCAAATCCTTTTTCTATACATCTGTATAATTTATGCAAAGGTCACATATTTTGTAATCCTTTGATAGAAGGAATTGTGTGGCATTGTATGATTGTGCTGCCTGCAGGGTTAAGTATTAATGTTACCTATAGTAACCATTGCTTATCTGTACAGTTGGGTGGAAAGAGAAACTGCAAGAGTTATGGTTTTTGTGTGTCTTGCCTAGGAAAACATCGTCAGTACACGCAGGCCAACTCGGGTGTGAACTTGGTTATGTTTTCAATGTGAAGTTTAGCAGCCAAACTATGGCACTGTCATTGTGCCTCCCCCAGTTTGATAAGTAAATTTTGGTTATTTTTGGATTTTAGACATATCTTTTGATGAGTTTCAACTGGAGTTTATTCCATTGGATGAAGATGTGTTGACTCTGGAGTTGCCAGGTTTTTTAAAAGATTATTTTTTGGTAAGTAAGTCTATTGAATAAAAAGAAAATGGTACTTATGTTAACATAGGTCATTGCTCAAACATGAAAAAGTATGGGAGAAGTTGGGATATTTTGCATAAACCTAAGCTGCAGGCACAAATTTACATCAAATGTTTCTTCAGCTGCTAGCTGAAATTAAATTAATAGTCGTTGTAAAGGTCTTATAGCCTCAGTCCTTGACTAACAGGTTACCTGCTACTTGTAAGCTAATGGGATGTTATCTTTCAGGATGGGGATCAAACATCTCTGTCTTTTGTGGCTCGTTCTCTTATGACCTTGCAGCAGCTGTATGGTACAATACCAAGTGTATATGGATTAGGAAACTGTGCCAAGGTACATTATTATTAAGGAACAAAATACATTGCATTATCCCAAAGCTTGACAAAGGATATTTCATAGTGTTTTTGGAAAGCCAGAAAGCAACACTTAATCTGTGCAGCCTAAAGAATGTTTCAACCCTAGGAACTGAATAATAGTCTGGCTAGCCTTACACCTGGACTGCTCAGTTTAGAAATTCCAGTACCCAAAGTATTAGGCCTCTCCATCTGAGTTATGTTGTGGGTCTGACTTGATGTCATGATAAAGACGTAATTAAAATTGGGTTTAGTGAGACTGTACAAGAAGTAAATTAAAGGCTTTTATGTGAAACTCAGTCAGTAAGTAATTTGTTTTACTTCAGTTATAACTAATTAAAAAATATACCTTCAGTTGTTTAATTAGTGGTCGAACTGCTCTTAGCCAATATAATGTCTCAACCATACATAGAATACTGGCAAGTATATACTGAACAACTAGTCCCAGGGGGGACTCCCATGTAAAAAGGGTGGGGTGGTTATTGTACCTGTTTTAACAGCTTTTGTGGTACCTCTCATGGTATTAAGGCAAAAAAATATGTCAGGAAACAATGTGTTGTTTTAGAATTGGTACCTCTGATCTTTGGGGTGAAAAACATTTCATGCCATGCCCACAAAACAGGATCTTGGTACCTTTTAGGGGTATCTTTTCAAAATTTCAGATGAGCAGCCCATCCTGTTTATAGACAATAGACCATAAGTCACGATGGTTTATAGGCTGATAAACCACACAGGATGTTGGTAGAACACGAGAAGAATTTGTAAATCACGAGCTGCAATTTCTTTGAGTGTTCTACCGACATCCCAAGTGGTTTAACAGCCTATAAACCATATGAACTTGTGGTCTATTGCTGTTGTATAATAATTCAGAAGAGGTGCAATTTTTCCATGAGTTTATCGGCACAATAAACCATAGGTGATCGACCAATCAGAGCACATGCATTGATGTGGTTATTATATAAATCATAATGATAGTTCTGCCCTGGGCACCCAGTACAGACAGTCTGATTGCTTTCTTTCTTAGTTTACAACATAGAGAGTTGGTAGAAATGGATAATAAGGCTTATGGGTTAAAGGGCGTCCTAACAGATGGTTTAAAGCATCAGTCAGCTAATCAATTTGTCAATAAATTTGATGGTTAGTCAATTTTTTGGATAATTCCTAGATGGTTGGAGAGCTAATTAAGAATACCTTAGCAGAGGAAGGAGAGTACAAACCTGTTGATGGACCTGAGATAGGTTCACTCATCCTCATTGACAGAAGTAAATATAAATATAGAAAATTTATGCCACTAAATATATTAACCATTTTTAGTAATTTTAAAAATCAGATTAGAATTTCAATGTTAAAGTTGATGCTGGTTTGATTAAACCATGCACCAAATGCAGATAGAGTAGATTGGATATATCAAATAGCTCACCTATCAGCAGTAGAAATGTGTAATATTTTGAGTGAAATAATTTGACTATTTATTTCCTGATTGGGTAATGCACATGTCCTGTGTTTATGTGGAGTGTACTGTTCATATCAGTCTACTGAGGCACATATTAAATTGTGTTCAATGCATGATCTGGTTGCCTATGTAGTCATTTTGCTTGATACTAAAGTGCACAGGTCTATGCAGAACATTTAGGAGAATTGGATTTTAGTATGTGTTGTGAAAAGCTGCATTAGGGCCACCTAAACTTGCATTTTTCTTTTGCAAAAGAAAGGTGACTTTCTGATCTTCAATTCCTGTATACATTATAAACAGGTGTAGACTTTGTCACTCCACTCTGTTCTCAAGTCACCTACGCTGGAGTTATTGATGACACCTTTGGCGTTAGGAGTGGTAAGTTCTAAAACTTATTATCTCATCATAACAAAAAGGCTTCCAAAGAAAGAACTGGTATTTCAGGAATTGAAACAAAAAAAGAACTAATAAAAGCTAACAAGTGACTTATTAGTGTTGATCCTTATTAGGGACACATAGTTGTATTTAGTTAACCAATCACATTGAAAACCTGGACTGCTTGTGTTTCGCCAAATTGTAATATTTTTTACTTTCTATTTTCTGAAGTATCTTACTGTGGTTATTAAATTAAGTGAAATTTTGTTTGCATGTTTTTGTAAAGGTGTTGTTGAGTTTGGTCCGGAAGTCACTGGAAAAGAACAGAAAACTAAGATGTTATTGAATGACCAAGACAAGGTAACTGGAATACTTTGACTAATGCAATGAAATTAATTTAGCTTTGTGATGCTTGCAACATTACAAAGTTGACACTGTTCCCTGATTTATTTGGTGCAAATTTCTATGCATAAAGGTAATTTGATGAAAGTTTATAAAATAATATGGACTAGCAATCATGGTATCACACTTGACACACCATTACATGCGTATTCAAGTTTATTTCCACACAGTTTTCTTAAATTACGACTCATTCATTCGAGTTAAACTTTTTATAATTTCTTGGGTAATCCTGGCTTTGTTGTAAGTACTTACTTTTCTGTTTTGTGTGAAGGTTTTCTGTGACATTAGGGATCGTCATTTTTCAAATGTGTTTGGTTATCTCAGTCAAAAGGCAAAGAATGTTCAGTCAGGATATGATGTGAGTATATAAGATATGCAAATGCATATTTTTCTGAGTTCAACACTTGCTCTCTCCTTTAACAATCTTTTCCTTGACCTTATTTCAGATGTTGATGTTTCTAATGTACTGTTCTGATTGTAATGTTTGGTTTTACAGAAACGACAACACCTGTCAACTGTGAGTGACATGAGGCAGTTTGTGTCTGATGAACTGAGAGGACTGCGAGAACAGCACAAAGGATTGACTATACGTATGTTACTATATCATTATTGAGATAATAGTTATGAAGCATGTGAAACCATCATTGAATAATGTTTTGAAGTGTATATGAACTACTCCTTTTTTCTTGAGAATCTTTGCTTTGGTTTTTATTTGTTTTAAAATTATTACAATAGTTTCTTAATTAACAACCTATTTAATATTCACAATTACTGCACTCGTTGTATGTCACAACACGATGTAAAGATATGCTTTCAAATCCTGTTGAATTGTATATTTAACTGTTTATTTTGTGCATCTGCTAGATATCGGTGCTTGTGAGGTGGTGCTTAAGGCAAAGACTAAGGAGAACTTTGAACGACGACTTCGAGCTGAGCACAGTATGTTTCAGTGTGTTTTAGATTATGACACTGTCTTTTGACTGATTGACTGATGGTGTACATTTAATAAGGTGTTGATATACTGAGGCAGTTTCCATTTCTGATGGCAAAACTATGTCATCCATGTTGTAGGCATGCTGGAACTCATAGAAGACAAGGAAGATACTGATTATCTTGAAGAATGTATTATCAGACAGGTTTGTTGAGTCTGATATGAGAACCCATTTACTCCCAGTAACAGTTTCTCAGCAACTAAAACAGTTGTGTAGCAGTCTGACAATTCCAGTCGAAAAACATGAAACAAGTAATGGTATGACAAGCCCAAACAGCATCTTTGTACAAGGCTACACTGTCATGTGATCCTGTAGCTATTATTTGTGTTTCTAGTGAGTTTATTGATAGTTTTGTTTTAAAAAAAGATGAACAGAAGACAATGTACATGTACTTGAGGAAATAGATCTTATGTACCTCTTAAGTGTAAATAAAATTTTGAGGATTGTTGTTACATACAGTGCTGAAAATTGTGGAATTGATTTGTTTATGAATTATACATCTCAACAACAGAATGATAACTTTAATTCAAGTATGAAGATAGTCTTGATGTCAATATATTTCTGCTCAACAGGTGAATTTATTCAAAACACTTCAACTCTTATGTTTGCTATCTTTAACTCGCGGAGGTGAGCTTCTGGAGTTAACGTTAATTATTCAGTGTTTGGTGGTATTTTTTTCCTTGTTTAAAAAGGTTCGTTTACACAGGCGATTTTTGTCGCGGCAACTCGATGCAATTTTTTGTCGCAACAAACTTGCTTCAAGTTTCAAACATGTTCGATACTGTTGCGATATGGCAGTGACAAATTGCACTGAAAATCTCACTTGGTTTACACGTGCAATTTTGAGGTTGCATCTTTAGCGCGACAAAAATTGCATCGAGTTGCTGCGACAAAAATCGCCTGTGTAAACGCTCGGCCTTTGTGCATGAAGTACCCTACATTTTGCTTGTTTAATGTAACTGTTAAAAGGTTTTAATATTGAAAAAAATTTGTAATATTCCTGTACAGTTGCTAGTGCATTTCAACTCAAAGCCACGACGGTCGGTTTTGTTTGATTGTGGAAAATGAAAATCTTTAAAAGGATAACAGCATTTAGATGCGTCTGGGAACTCTTGCAATTTTCCACACTCCACTGACACAGAGTTTGTTTTCTTAAATAAAGAAATAAACACTGGAAATACGGTACTCCAGTTGTGGCCCTCTCTCTATGGAGCGACTGTTCTGTGTACAAGTTCTTGTGATGCATAGTGTATATGAAATAATTCATATTTGAGATGTCTACAACCGCAGTTTAAATATGAATTATTTCATATACACTATGCATCATTTCACTCCTTACGGGAGATATGACTTCAATAAATTGACCTTGCTCCCAATGTGTGGCTTCATAGCTCAGTTGGTAGAGCATCGCACCGGTATCGCGGAGGTCACGGGTTCGAATCCCGTTGAAGCCCTGATTTTTTCAGGCTTCTTCTTTCCAATCACTTACAAGTTCTTGTGATACGCACTTACGTTTTTATCACTCCATTGTCTTAAAGAAACCTGGAAAAAAATTTCCTCAAATTTGTTTTTCTTATTTCTCCTTATACGGGTTACTTGTTGGCTGTCTAAGTTTTGACTTTTACTCTTAACCTTTCAGGGATTGAACCCAAACTGTACCATAATCTAAAGCACAAGTTTCTTCAGGTACTTTGGTGGATGAGATTTTATTTTGTAATGAGTTTTCCTTTCAACCTTGACCGATCAAGGAGCTACATTGTTCAACCTTTTTCGGCGTGAACAAGTATGCCAGTTATGAATCCGAGATAAGGTCTTTTTATCATGCAGTTATCGTAGTAAGGGTTAGCAACATGCGAACAAGGTAAACATGTGAAGCTTCTGTTCTTTTTTATGGTGGTAATAAATATATTACTATCTATCTGTATGTGATTGATTTTGTTTCAGTTCATCTTTTTCTTGGTTTCATTTTGCAGAGTTTTGGTCATGATCACATGCTCACCTTTAGTGCTCTCAAACAACTGGGACTATACAATGAACTTGACGTAAGTTTTTCATTAATCTCCCAACACAGTTTAAGTACATGTTTCACACATCTTCTAAAAGCCTCGGGAAAAATAGAACAACAAACCGTCTTTATAAAAGAGAATCGAAAGTTAGATCGACGTCAGTATACAGGATTCAAGGTTAGACTGTAGGATGGCAAAGTCTAAGATGGAAGATTTTCTTTTGTTACTTAATATTAACTTTACATGTTATGTCATTAGAAAAAAGGCACATACAAGACTCTGAGCAAACGATTAAACCTAGTAAGTATCTTAAACTTCAACTTGTAAAACTTGTTACTGAAGGTGACTGCAAGTGGTTACAACAGACAGACAGACAGACAGACATGCAATAATGAGTGCCAAGACAGACACTGTACTGTAAGTGACTGAAGTGGTACAGGAATCTCTGTCACTGGTTCAGTGTCACATCTTTCAAACTTTAACACTCATACTTTATACAGGACTCATCGTGTCGTTTGGATTACCATTGAGAGAGGTTTGGCATCAGACATATTACCACTGTAATCATATTTTAACAGGTGCCAAAGGATGTTGAGAAGGTTGACCTAAAGAAGCCACAAGAGATGGCCTATGTGTTCAGTGGTGCCTACACTCCCATCTCCTGCAGGCTTGTGGAACAGGTCTGTGTTGTACTTACACAAAGTGATAAGTGGCCTGTGATAAGTGATAAGTCTCTTTTAAGTCGGCAGAGTAACGGTAGATCTAATCCGGAGGTCGTGGGTTCGATTCCCACCGAGGTCAAAAGATTTTTTCTTTACCTCGTGTGGTTCCCTGATTCCCTTTACTAGGGCTAATGCTAAGTGGGTTATTCATGGGTTAAATTAGCACTAAAATTTACACTTCAGAGTTAATTCTCTGTTCTATCAAAATTGCACGAGCCGTTGGAAGAATTTTCAAATGTCACAAGAAGTGACTCTAATACACCTTATACCAAAATGGCCGCCATTTTAGTATTCTTTTGTTTTCTTGCAAATTAGCCCTTGTTGCCTCGTTTAAGGGAAAACATTCTTTTGAATTTCGAGTTTAAGAACGAGGCAACAAGGGCTTATTTGCAAGAAAACAAAAGAATACTAAAATGGCGGCAATTTAGGAATAAGGTGTATTTATGACGATTAGTCAGTTTTATATGACTGCGAAGATTATGAAGCGCGCGGTGTGCAGTGCAAACTAAAAAATTAACGAAAAATTGGTCAGCTCTCAGCCAATCACAATGTAGTAATTCTTCCTTCTTATAATAAGATGGGATAATTGTTGTGTTTTCGTTCTGTGACCGGACAATAACAATCGGAAACTCTGGAAAGCTGTTATCATGCAAAAACCAGCTTTTTTCGTTTAATATTGGACTTCGAAGATTGAAACTATTTGCCAAAGTATTTCTTTGTTCTTCCTTTAGGTTCTGTCAATTGGAATGCCTGCTTTTGAAGAAATGTCTAGATTATTAGGTGTTGATGTTTACTCGTCGCGAATGGCACCTTCTGCAAGATGTAAGCCAACTAATGAGCAAACGAAACACACCCCAAGCGGGTTGGGGCAAGTTCAACTAAATCACTGCAATATTTGCCCTTCTCCATCTTGCTTTAATTTCATCATAGTTAGTTGTCTTAATTTTTAAAATATCTCCTGATAATATTTTAACATATATTTAGGAGTGTGGTGAAGTATATTTTGCTGGTTAGCAAAACGGGAAATAAGCTTCACTTTATTTCTTATTTATGTATTCCCGTTTTTTTTAGGATATTCATTTTTGTTTCCTACTAAAACTTGTTTTCATTCTCCTTAGATTCCAATGCAACTGAATCTCCAGGATCAAAATTTAAATTAGTCATGTTTCTTGGCGGTTGTACCTTCTCTGAAATTTCAGCTCTCAGGCTTCTGGCCACCAAGTTAGGTAATTGCCTTATTGTTTTTAAGCTTGACCATTGCAACTTCGTGTCCATTTTTGGGGACACTAAATAGGTGCTAATCGTACTTTTCACGAGAGGGAGCTAGTTTCTTAAATCCGTAATGGGCCTTTTCACGGTTAATTATTCTCATTTGCATTTCAATGTAATCCAACGTGGATACGAGGCAATTTCGGGCTAAAACTACAAAATAGCCTGAAATTGCCTCGCATACATGCTAGATTTTATTGTAATGCAAATGAGCAAAGTTAACCGTAAAAAAGGGCTATTGTCAGGATAGCTGTTAACAGGACGTTCAAAACAAGGAAAATTGTGCAGTTTCAACGGAGCAATCACTGAGAGTTGCATACTTTTTTTTTTGTTCCTCAATGAGCGTGAAAGATGATCCGGAATGGCGTTTAGGTCACCTTGTTTTGAACGCGTTTGTACGTGTTGTCGATAACTAAAACGCAAGCTCTACCCACAATACGACGGAGGAAATTTGAAAAACGGCTGTTTCACTCTGAAAACACATCAAATGTCTACAGTTTACACTACGCCGGAGGAAACGCATCAATAACCGGTTGCAGTATTTGACGAAAACTCGGTTGGGAAAATCACGTTTGCAAAATGCTGTGCTTGCCAGCGAAATTTATTATTTTCCAAGTTTGCAAAATGCTTTCCCCCCCGGGGGGGAAGGGGGTATTTAACAAAGTTTAACGAGGAGGCTCCGCCCCGAGGTCCAACCCCTAACCATTTTATATACCATTTTTGCAGAAAAGGTACCCCTTTTTACATACCTTTTATTGAAAAAGGTACCCCTTTCACATACCTACTTTAGGAAGTCGTTTTCATTTTCATGTGGTGCTTGAAGGCCCTTTTAAATACCTAAACGACCGATTTCCCTACCATTTTATGCACCTCACCTTGTGAAATCCCTACCCTTTTATATTAGCTGAAGCCTGAAAAAGGTACATCTTTCAGGCGGAGCCTCCCAGTGTAGGCCATCATAGGGAGTACCCCCCCCCCGGGATGCTTTCCTTCCACACGAAAATTCAAAGCCAGTGTTTTCAAATTCCTCCAGTTTGAAGAGCGTTTTCGAAGAGCTCCCTTATCTTGACGGATTAGTGAGGACGACAGGCCTAACCGCAGAAATAGAGCTCCGTTTTCAACTCCCTTCGGCGTGGTGTGGAAATCAACCAGAGAATTATCAAAAAGTACTTAAAAAGCAACATATCTTTCTATTAACTCGATCCTTTCAACAATTATTTTGAAAGTATCAAGTGAATTTCTATATTATTTTTGTTCCACCATAGGATATCGAATAATAGTCGCCACTACAGCAATTATAAATGGCACTCGACTGTTGGAGTCTCTATCATAGACTAAAACGTACTACCGACTGGCGAGTTCCCTCACGATCCTCGTGTTCATAGCAATCTGCTGTGGATATTTACATATGATGTTTCACACAAATCAGATACATTTTACTACGATTACATAGTAATCATGTTTAGCCGTGGAGGACAGTAAAACTGGACCAAAAACGGATTATAGTTTTGACGGGATTATATAGCATACAGACATTCCGTTCTGGCCGTCAAGGGACATGGGGTCCCAGTTTGTGACAGGTGCAAGCCATCTCTTCTCAAGATCGTCGATGGCCGCCATTATACTCTGGAGCCACAAGCATACGGCCGAGCGAGTGTCCAGAAACCGACAATTCCACGAGTGTACGAGTAAAAGGAAATTGCACACAGCCCAGCCATTGATGATCTACGATAGCCCGAGTATCAGGCTTTTCTTACTCGCGGGGTAGTCAAGTTTCCCCCTACCCTCTTGTTGTGAAAGGGCGGGGGGTAGGGTAGGCAAGATTTCCCCTTACCCCTACCCTCTTGCTATGAAAGGCCCGATACTCGGGTTAGATCTAGAATGCCGGAATAGACCAATTTCGACATATTAAAATTCAGCCTAAAACAATAGACCTCAGTACGAGGCTCTGGGGAATAGCTACAGTTTGTGGGGTTTATTCCCCAGAGCCTCGCTGTGTGGTCTATTTGTTTTCACTTCTTTAACGGAGATGGCTATAAAAATTGTAATACAATAATCAGTTAGGTATGAGAAAAGAATCATGTTGTGACACGATATGTCCGTCTTTTCCGTTATTTAAAAAAACCACTAAGATTTCTAACCACTCCAGACAGTATTTCATCGCATTTCAAAACACCTCGACGTCGTCGAAATTGACTGCGCCTCGTATTGTCAAAACACCTAGGTGTTTGGAAATTACAAACAAGTCTCTCATATTTCATACAACCGTGTCTTGTTACGCCGTAACGCGTCTACGAAGCAGATATCTCAAGAGGTAGCCCTTGTCAAAGCAAATTGTTACTCCGGCCGTTCTTTTTTTTTTTGCAAACTAATAATTAATCAGAACTCCACCTTCTTCACTCAGCCACCGCCCTCTGGGGCGGGGGGGGCGCCCCCCCCCCAAGAAGAGGTAAAGTCCCGCCCATTCCCTTTTCCCAACAAAATCTTAGCATCACCGGGGACAGTGAAATACATCTACCGAAAAATCACTTGCCAGTTTCCAGCTCCATAGCTTTCCATTGTGAAAAGGAGAAAGCCGCGAAGTCGACAACTTTCTACCCAGTGTTCGACTACAGTGAGGAACTTGTGCTTGAGATCACTGACATTTCCTCACGGGCAGTCAGTCTGCTTCTTGGGGACGTTTAAAAACGAGCCTTGATATATGTGAAGTCGTTATCCCAAAATGACAAACTGCCCGATAGGAATGTAAACAAGTGAAGGAAGGGCGGAAGTGCACCAACGATTCGTAATATCAAGACTATGAAACCTTCACTACTAAACGTGTGCAGTAAAGAAGCAAAATCATACTCTGAACAAAACTTTTATCTATAAAACAGCAAGACATCAGAAATATTTGTTATTTTATTGAGCAAGGACTAGTTGGCTCAGCTTACTAGTTACACAGAGTGTGTAGAATGATGTTTTAAATACAATACGTTCATCCTGTAACAAAACTACTCCAAGCTGCGATAATTATCTAGCAGCTCCGGTTTTATTTTTGTCATTTAGAGTTGACTATCTTCTGTAAAAATTCACATCTCATTGTTAAGTTACAAGATAAGTTCACAAATAGCCATAACAAACGATATCCCAGAAAAAAAACCTAATCCTAGAAGGCACCATAATTGTGCACCCATATAATTCACTTGCAATTCATACCTACCCTATATATTAAGAATTTGCATCCAGAAACTTCTAAAATGCTCTTTTACACAATACTCCTAATTGAAATTTATTTTTTGTGACTGCAACACAGCAATATAGTCACGTGGCAAATTGCAATACAAATCTATTCACCGTGACCAACACCCACAATTAAATTTCATTAAAGCCTTATAACCCCCAAAAAAGAAAGAAACGGATTTCCATAGAAACACAATGAAACGGAACGAAACAACACTCAATGCTGTCTGGTGGTTTACTGCGCATGTGGACAACACGTGACCTCTGAACAGGCGGGTGAAGTTCTCTTAGGAGATTTGCGTGTTATCGTCACCTGACTACAAATACCGGAATTCATTTAGTTTTTTCTTTGCTACTTAAATTTTAAAGCCCCAGTGGGGATTTTATCAGAGTTTAACCCACATAGTCTAAGAAACAGAAACAGTGAAAGATTCTGGTAGTTATAGTCAAATGACTCTGTCATGCAAACCGCCTTTTACGACGACAATCAACGCAATGGAAAAACAAAAAACGAAAACAAAACAACTACAAAAAATCCATCAGTCACAACCCACCGACATGACCTATGGCCATCTTTCACTAATTTAGTTAGATGTTACTTTAACTCGTTGGATGTCCACAAAAATGTTTGACAGTTGTGGAGAAAGTAACCGTTTGTCTAGTTCTAACTAGTTCGTGTGCTGCTTGAATCGGTGCTTGAGCGTGAAAGAAAATTTAACGAGCTAGAAACTCTACTTGTCGCGCAAACTAGACAACAATCCCATCAATCAACGTCAGTATTCAGTGTAGATGTATGAATGGATATCATAAACGACTGATTATTTTTCTTCAGGGTAAAATGTGGCCAGTGAGATGACCCATCGGTGAGGTTTCATTGGGGTAGAAATTCCATTCCAATTTCCCTGATTGTGCGAGGATCTCTTTTTCAGACGCTTCTCTGTTTGTGACATCAGTGTTCTCTCCATGGGTCCAAGTAATCGGTGCCACTTAGTTTCCTCGCTGCGCACATTAAGTGAACATGATTTTCCTTATTTGCTATCTATTTGCCGTAGAATTTCTTGTTTAACAAGAAGATGAGTAGGTTGACATTAATCTTTGCCCGTCCGAACATCTTCATCACTGCCACACCCTCATATTGCAGCTGAAGCAAGTCCTGTCAAGGTCAACATATGGTCATTATTATCTCCGGGAAAGAAAAATGAATTTCGTCATAACACTGTCAAAGTAGCTGTGGATTAACGAGGCGATAGCCGAGTGGATTCGCAGACTAATTTGTTATGACGAAATTCATTGTCAATAACAGAACAGACGCATTATAAACTGACATCAATTTGTTTTTTTACGATGACAAATTGTCAAATTGTTCACTCTCGTTCGTTGACGCATCGCATAAATTATAAATTCATGTGTCTGTCCGCTTATTGATAAATTAGCCAATGAGCGCGCGAGAATTTCTTCCGTAAAATTTTAGATTGACTTGCTCGAAACTATACTCTCTTACCTGAAAAACAAGTTCAACCTTTTCCATGGCTACGCCCATGAATTTAGCGGACACCTCAAACACTCCAACTTCATCTCCTGATTTGATGTCAAACAGGACATTCTTAAACCTAGTAAACAAAAGAAGAACAGAAACACGACTCGGTTATGGAAAAGTCGGGACACCCCTAAGACGCTGATTTTTTAAAGTACTTCAATAACATGGTAAACAAGTCTGACAGGAGAAACGTTAGTATTAACTCTGGTTCACATGGGGGCCGTGTAAAATGAACTAGTGAATTTGAAACGTAACACTGATCAAACCCCACTTTAGACATTCAGCACTAAAACCAAGAGGGAGCTTTCTCACGATTTCTTAACTCTTGTTGCAACGTAAAAAATAAAAATAGAGCCTTAAAATAGGTTTGCTATAAAAATGAAGTAGGTAATAGAACCCAGCAACAAAGAGTGTTAGGACTGTGAAATATTTACCGGCGTACCTCTAACGAACTTTAAACAATTCACGTTCACTTTGCAATATAGACTATCTGGGACACTTCCTTTAAGCACTAATCGATGAATGCTATTTCAAGATAATAAAGTAGGTCTTTTTTACTGACTGTGACGGTGGCAATCCTTCAATCTCCAGTATAACACCTTTCTCGTAGAGTCTCTGTGCAGTGTACTTGATCTCTCCCAGATACACATCATCTTTTCCTTTCTGACCTTTGTGCTGTTTGGCTCGAGGTTTTCTGTTATTTAATAAGACAGAGAAGAAAGTAAATAGGTAACTTTCCTGTCAAAGGGCAACAAATTCTACATCCGGCCGGCGCTGTCACGACTTGTCATATAACTTTAAGTGTCTCGAGTAACTAGCTTCTTAGTTAATGTTGTAAAGTACTTATGTGAAACTGATGTGTGTTTATAACTTACTTTCCCTTCTTGGACAAGTTATCCAAGCACACTCGGATGTACTGATTGTAGTAGTCTATCTGTTCTTCATAGAACTGTGATTTACTCTGCAAGCTTTCCAAAGTCTGGCCCAGTTTCTTCTTTTCTTGTCTCCGTCTTTGACGGTATCTTCTCTGGTTTCGGATGTCCTGAAAAAAGATAATGCTCCATAAGTTAGACTAAAGAACAACACGTACACAAATATCCATAACTGCCACGTATAATGATAGATGTTTGCGCAACCACAGAATGGGGAATTGCTTCATCACCATAACGCAGGTGAGTGTCTAGAATTAAATTTAAAACCCGTGGCAACAACTTTACTTGGATCGTAACGCAACGCTCTTTTGCGTTGCAACTCTAATAAGGGATACAGGGAGGTGAAAGAGGAAACACTCAACCAACCAAGTCCAGATATATTACCTTTGCAATAGCGTTAATAATATCCTGGTAATCATTCTTGATGGTGACAACCCCTTGACTTTCAAGCATCCGAAGATTTCTGATAATTTTTCTTTTCAGTCCTTCTAGCGGAAGCCTGAGAAAAAAATCATTTCAGACACTTACAATCATGATAACAGAAATACTAATCATAAAATCAGATAGCGTTCAATTAGTTCACACTAATTTTTTCCTTAAAGGGACACAATCAGCTTTGTGGCTGCGCTGGCCTGGACACTAGTTTTTCTCACTTTGAAAAAAGTTTACCTCAACCTGAAATCAAAGTTCATCTTGAAATCTGCTTCAATTTTCGCAGTGTTTTGCTTGATTTTCAATCGTTTACTGAAAAACCTGTTTTTGAGTGTCCTTTTGCTCATCCTATAGTTTATCATATCTGGTTGAAAAAAGAATTTATCGCGCCTTTGTTATATGCAAATTAGCCATGGAATGGTATGTAATGCGCATGTGCGCCAGCTGACTGTGTCCCTTTAAGTGAAAGCAACCGAAATGAAATGGATAAACCGAACAAATCTGAGGAAAGCGCAATTGGGTAGCACAATTTTAGAACGTTCAACAATATTCTAACAGCTCAGGCGACATGACATCGTGTTGCCTAGCCTATAAATAACTCTCGGGGCTCGATGAAGCTGTTTTCTGGACTGGCTAGAAGTAACAGCTAAAACACACATACTTGTTGTCTCCATAGGCTGAGGTGGACCTCGTCACATTTCCGTGAGATTTGCTCTTATTTTCTTCGTTCAATTCTCTAAGTTTCATCAATCGCATGTGTTCCTCTTCCTATTAAAAAAAGCAAACACCACTTCAGCCATTCAGCCACTTTGATTAAACATTAAGTCGATAAATGACGAGGGGAAACAAGGCCCTTCACACCTATCTCTTCAATCTTTCCACTCCAAACTCGACTTTTTACATGTAAATATTCTTACAAGCAGATCGAGAAAAACAAGGCCGTTCTTTCGGGAAGCGATATGTTTTAGAACAAAATTTAACTCCACCTAAGAAATTGCACCCTTTCATTAGGTGATAAACTACCGCGGTTCAACAAATTAAGTACAGATCAATTAAAACCAGTCTCACCTGCTCGTCAGAGGCGGGTGTCTCCAGGATTTCTGTCAGATTTTCGCCAGCTTGAACATTCAATACATCAACGATCATTCTTTTTGTTCTACAGGGCAAAAATTACATCTCAAAAAAGCTTATAGCTAGAGGAAAAGCATAATGGGCGACTGTAAGGCAATCCACCACTGATTCTCGGCATCATTCAAAAAAGTACGTAAAACAGCTGTAATGAGTTTTAGTTTTTTAACTTTTAGCTTAACTAATAATTCCCCGTGTATAATAAAGATTTACATTTACATACATTTACAAGTACGTGAAATATTCGATGCAATGTGTAAGAAAATGCGAGACTAACAAAGTTTTCTTACAACACCATTGGAGTAACTAGTCTAGCAGGCAATACGTTACATGGTGGAAAGTTTCAGGTACCTTAATATCTGGAGCGTATTTTTACCCCATCAATATCGCACAACTCGCACCAAATTTGTATTCGCCATAGTCGTTTAAAAAACAATACAAAACACAATTTTAAGTCTTTATTTAAAGAATACGTTCGCTCGATCCAACAACAGCGGCAACACTCAATATCAAAACTGGCACCCATCGTAGAATAAATTTACTGACTTTCCCATCTTCCAATAGTCTAGTCTAAAATACACAGATACCAAATTCTCGGAATTTTCCCCGACCTTCCCCATGCCAACCATGTTAATTGTTACTCAATGTCTGTGGTAAAGTTACTTAGAACTACATGGTGATAACGCGACGGCCATGCCACTGAATTGTTTTTAATTGCTCTCTCCACAAGAGTGCTCAAATGATTAAATCACGCGTAGCCGTTTACCTGACAAACAACGCCCTCATGTCCGAGTCATCATCTTCTGGAACCTCAAACTTGTTGGTCAGAGTTAACGAGATCTCCGTTTTTGATGAACGTGTCGGGTCTTCACCATCAACAGGTGCTGTTTCACCTATCACAACAACAACTTCAGTTCAAAATCCAGCTTAATCTCATACCTCAAGGTCCATTACCAATAGAAATCCCTTTAAGCAGTATTTGAATCGAATATGAATCTGTTATAACAAGTGAGGAGGGAATGTGGCAAATAAAGCGACTTGTTTTACAGTAAACACACGGAGCAAATAACCCATCGCCTCAAAGTTGCTGACCGAAGACAAACCTTTTCGCCATAGAATAACCCTTACCCCTCCCTTATGTTAAATGTGAACACAATAGTTTTTTTTCACAAAATAAATCTGTACAAACCCGGCATACATAGCTCTTCAGGTAATATGGAGGGATTTTTGAGCAAAGTATTTCTAGAAGAACATGACGATATTTACTATCGGCCAATTTAAAACTACCGAACAATCTACAGCGTTAACCTAAATAACACAACACTCAGTCTAAGAGTTTCAATGCCACACTCTGAGAGACATCCATTCCAGCCGAAAACGAGGCAAATGTAGCGTTCCACCATGACTGTTCAAAGAACGAAAGCAAACAAAGCATTGGAAATGTGATCTAGTGATGTGCAAAGCGAGTTGTGTTACCTAACAGTGCCTCAACACACGGTGCATCACCAAGGTCATCAAGAAGCTCATGGAGAGGGTCGTTGGAATCAGGTGCTATTTCATCTCTATGATCCAACAGCAGTGTGTGAGTATCACAGATCTCCTGCACGGAGATGTAAATTACAGGTTTTGTGACCATCACCACGTCCGTGTACTCATCTATATTAAAATGACCCTCTGGTTCTTCCACTGTAGACACTTCCAAGAAAAATCTCCTGCAATACAGTTACAAGAAATCACATACAATAATTAATGACATAAGCAAGCAAGAATAAAGCATAAAGAGAATACATCACCACGTCCTCATTAAGTTGCTCCACAAAACAAGTTAATGTCAAACTTCACTAAGCTGATATAACTTTTTTGTAATAAATACAACATTACAGTAAGGACACTCGAACCATAACACGACATATTTTTTACATGTTTTCTGGTGACTATATAATGAAGGTAGGGCTGTAGCTAAACAACAGAAAAACCGATCGATGCGTGAACATTTTATTTATCTAAAGTTCCTGGCATGAGGCTATAGATATCAATATAAACGAAGTGTTTTTTCTGATATTGCAGCCTCGGTAGTCTAGCTACGGCCGTGGAAGACTATCATGCAGTGCACAGGATTAGCGTTTCATGAGATTATCAACAATCAGAGATAACTGGGAAATCTGCTGTTGCGTAATCATGCCATTGCTGTGCAGTTTTACCACAGGGAGCACACAATCTTACTGAGCAGGGAGAGAGTAAATAAAGGAACGAAAAGAATGAATAGTTTAAGTTTGTCTCATGTTGTTATCTCTCAGGTTTTTTGACGTAAAAAGGTTTTACAAAATCCTTCCCCAGCTCCCAATTATTATCGCGGAATCTCGCTAAAACGCTTCAGGTATTTATTTAGGACAACTTTATTTCCGTGCGGAGATCGGTCGACTTCGAACACGTAAGAAAAACGAACCAGGGGAGGGCTTTGTAGAGATTTGTCGTGTCAAAAACGCTTGTGTGGGAGAGGGAGGGGCGCGCGAGCGCGCGCTGGATGACGCGTTTGGGATTTGGGTAACGGTACGATCATGTTGCGAAAAGCGAATTGAGACAAAACTTTGCAAAATTCGCTAAAATTCTCCGACTGTCGCAAAAGTATTCGAAAACAAATTCGGCTAAGATGTAGAAAAACCTTCCGTTTGGTTTCGTGAAAGGAACGAAATTTAGAGATTCGAACGAATATTCGCAGTGCGTTCAAAATATTTTAGCAACGAATTGCCTCCCTTGTCAATTTTACGATAACTGCAGAAATTCACGCGCGCTCATTGGCTAAATTTTATGGTCAATATACGAACAGACACATGAATTTGAAATTCGTGCGACGCGTCAGCGAACGAGAGCGGGAAATTCGACAATCTGTTATGTGATATTCCGGATCCACTCGGCTATCGCCTCGTGGATCAACAACTACTTTGACAATGTGATGACGAAATTCATGATAATGACAGGACACGCATAAAAAACTGACGTCAATTTATTAAATTTATAACAAACCAAAAAACATGTTTGGCTGAGCACGGAAAGGCCTAGGTACGAGTTTAGCGCTACAATGTTACGCAAAATTTGTAAGCAGCGGTTTTCCCGGTAAAATCGCGTAAGCTAAGAGATGTCACTTTACATATGGTCTGCCCCCTCCCACCCGCCTCTTGGTTCATGATGGGCCCGCCTTGTGTCCAGGTTAAGCATTCAATGCGCCAGGTGCCAGGTTCTGAGGTGGCGGTGACCCGTAGGGAGGTTGCCATGGTTACCCCTTCATTTTCATTTTGTCCACACTCACTTGCTCATTGCCTGCTTTGCTGTCAATTGGCATTACCCTCCAGTTTGAATAATGCTTATCGACAAGTTAAACCGTGCAAAACGCTAAATACTATTGATTTTATTAAGAGCCCTCATCACTACAAGAGACACGCAACACCCTTCTAAGATGATATATCTTCCAGGTGGAATGAAATAAATTCATTTGCAGTGCACATACCTAGAAGCATAAATGTGAAGAGCTAACAACAGAATAGCAGAACGATGTCATCAGACAAGACTGTTGGAAGGCGAATGAATGTCATGTTTTTAACAGAAAGTTAAGATTTGTCCTGGAAACTCACTTGAATCTCTGATGGGCCTCTGCAATGTAGCCATTTAATGGGCTAAGATGGGCACTCTCACCTCCAAACTAAGAAAAATCACAATAACCCAAATTCAACGGAGGTAGACATTCAACCGGGACAGAAAACTAAGCAACAAATTAATGTGCAGTAAGTTAATGAACTTCAAGTGTCGACAATGAAAGCATTCATCAGCTATGAGAACAGTTGTGTGTATACAAGCAACTATGAGAATGATTTGGAGAAGTGGGAGAACATAAGGTTCCTATGG
>CM042748.1:9439383-9440719 GCA_022496165.2 Catalaphyllia jardinei
CTTTGGTTCTCTGTAAAGCCGTGCTCATGTCTTGCTTTTCCCGTTTTAAGTTCTTTCCGTGATGTATCACATCCTGAAAATAAAATTTAGCATGGTCAGGTTGTGATAACAATGGCAATCACAAACACCTACCATCGTTTCTTTCACGTAAACAAGCTTCAAGGCTGAAGCATATGTACATCGTAGGAAACTATAAACATAACAACGATATTTTAGAACAGTTTGCAACACAAGACAGAACCCCTTCATCTTTATGGTTTAGGTAAGTGTTACTTTATCAAAATTCTACATGTAGAATTCTGCTGAAAAAGTATAATTACCATGATGTTAGAATACTGAATACATTACTTGTGGATAAAGAGCTGCTAGCAACAAGACTAAAAACAACACAAGAAACAGAGCTAAACCTCCTCAAAATATATACTTTACAAACAAAGACATAACCAAAGCTCTGTAATCTATTTTGTGAATGACAGCAACATGGAAACCAGGACATACACCAAGAGTGAGGGTTCGTGATTTTAGACAGCCATTTAATACCTGTAGTGTAATTCTGTTTCTAACAAGAAGTCCTATCTTGATGTCCATCAGACTCAAGTCGTTTTCTAGTTGTTGGTTTGATCTGATCTCTGTCACAACCTGTGCCCTTAGCTTCTGAAGGTCTACAGATAAATTTAGAACATCAGTAAAATCACAAAGCACACCAAGGATCTGTTGTACATGTATATCAAAGTTTTGGAAGGGTTTAACCAGCAATAACAACGCTGACAAAAAAAAAGGTACATGTTATATTTTTAAGACAAGTTTAATCGCAAGTTGACCTTACTAGAGAGCAAAGGTGAGATCCAAGTTAATTTGATTGATCCTGGCGTTATGAATAACCTTTCCAAGGGTGTTGATAAATAAAGATCTAATCATAAGATAACGTTTTGAATTGCACCTGCCATTTACTGCCGACCGGTTAGCTCAGAATAACTGAGGAGAAAGTGCTGCTTTGTAATGACATCTGCAAATGGTTAGACTTTCAAGTCTTCTCGGATGAGGACGATAAACTGTATGCCCCGTCTCACAGTACTGGTGTGGGACGTTAAAGAACAAAGACACTGTTTGAAAAGAGTAGGGGACATCGTCCCCAGTGAGATGGCTTATCACTTATTCTGTTCTGGGGGCACCTGTGTATCATACTATTCTCTCTAATAAGGTTGTGAACTGCATGACTACAATTTTTGCACCTAAATAAGCGGTCTGGCAAAGTCCCCCCACAAAGTGTTGTAATTGCATCATGGTAATGCGCTATAGAAATTCATAAAATTTGTTTTATTTATTTATTTATTTA
>CM042748.1:9447111-9478893 GCA_022496165.2 Catalaphyllia jardinei
ATCAGTTGGGATTTTACAGCTTTTTATTATCACACTCCCCTTTGTCAACATCACATTTCATTGCTTCCTGTCAACAGTAGTTATTTCAAGTTTCACAGCTTCAGGTTTAGACAATGGAGTACAACTGTACTGGAAATAAATCTGGTCTCTCTTGGGGGAAGGGTGACGTTTTATCTTTAACTTTGCAAGGGGAATTATATATTCCACAGGGTGGGAGAAGGGGAACGAGATTAATGAAGGCTGTGCACATTTGAGAGCAATACCTGACAACTGGTCACATATGGCTTGATGGGAAAGCTGACATTCTTCACGTTCCTGCAAAGCACAAGATACCAAGATTCAGCTGCCCAAAATTTTCTTCTCATGATAAAAGAAAATGTGTGAAAATGGCAATTTTTAAGGCTATGCTGCCTTACAGCAGAGTTCCAGAAGTGGTAGGGGTATTCTCTCCTGTGAGCTGTATAGGTAGGTGCAATATTAATGTTATGGTCAGGGCTCGAGACTAACTTTTCAGCTTGCTAGCCCAGTGGCTAATAACAGGTTTGATTCACTAGCCAAAACAAATTTTTCACTAGCCAGGCGCAGGTATTTGTTACTGTAACGTGAACAAAAAATTCTCCCAGACTTGTGAACCCAACTTCTTAGTTCTTTTATTTCATCCTGTCAACCAGTTTCTGTACAGTACCCTTTTTATCAAGCTGGCCACCATACTACTGATGTGCAATAATGTCAACTTATCAGATTTTTGAATTAAATTGGTATGCTTTACATTTGAAACTTTCATAATAAAATAGACTTTTTAAAATCAAAAACAAAGGCTGTTCTTCATCATCAATGAAGTTCAAAATATCTATAAAGACAGTGGTATAAATTTAACATACCGGTAGCTATTAAAACTTGAAATTGGACGTTATAATGTGTTTTCACACCCACTAAACCAAAATTGGTACTTTGGATAAACAACAGTCTATGAACACAGCAGTTCAATGATTTCAATTTCAAGAGGTTGGAACTTGAATAACTCATTAGAAAAAAGACAACTTTTCTTAATCAGATGACTTATTTATCAAGAGTTGCAAGGTGTAAGTTAATCATTGTAGTTTGGTCGCCTTGCTCTCTCACGAGTCAAGCCACCTGGCAACAGCTAAAGCTGAGTGATAATGCTCTGGAGAAACACCATTAATAGAAATGTGCATGAGTGCTTCCACAGTAGAGACATCAAGTGTTGACTGGAAGTCACACATGATCCTGTTGAGAGATGAATTGCCTCTCTCGCAGCAGGCAGTTTAGACGAGAATAACAAAACAAATTTTGATGACCAGCAGAAAATTAAGGAAACGTCTCAGCACCTGAAACTTGCCCTTCCAGAACTCAGTGGTGCTGTACTGCAGCTCTGTCCTCTCCCTCTATAAATGCATCTTGATCTCCATCCACTCATCAAGACAGGACTGTAAGCTGAAATGGTTGGTTGAGTAGAACCTCAAAATGTTGAGCTAAAACCCGAATAGCAACTTCACCATAGACAAGAAGCTGCTGCCAGTTGTTTAAAGGCCATGAGTTGTGGTCTGTCAAAGTTGATGCTCCACACAAGATTGGATCATCACTGAGACCTTGGAATCTCTCTGTGATAAATGCCGTGGCTTTGTTAATGATTTGATCTTTGCTGCTGGCAAAGGGTGCTGTATCACGCTCTGACCTGGTTAGGTAGAGTCCTGTAAAGATTTCCATCACCAATATCTTGTTGAAATGAGTTCAGATGTTCTCCTGCCCTGATCTTCAATGAGACTAGCGTTGATGACAGGGCATTTTCACTTTGTCTTGCAGTTGAGATATTGACATTGTCCTCCTGGAATTGAGGTGACAGTTTGCTAATTGCAGTGACCATGTCAAGGAGCAGGTTGATGAATAGCAGGAACTCACCAACTTAAGTAACTGACCAACTTTTTGCAGTAATTGGATGTTCTGCCTTGCATTGTTATACTTGCATCCCTTGCTTGCGAGGTGTCATGCAAATGGCTAACTACCGTGTAGCAATTATCTGAAAGAAGAACATCTAAAGCTGGCTTAAAATGGTATACCCATCTGGTGCCATCTGCCTTCACTGCTTTGTACACCCTAACCTGCATACTTTCCGCTAACTCTTTCAGCTCACAAACGGCCTTAGGGGAGTAATGATAATGCTTCCATACCCCTTGGAGCATACTCTTGGCCTTTTCTAGCTCTGGAATAGCCTTAACAGTATCTGCAAAGGCCAGCTCTAATCGGTGAGCTATACAGTGCACCTTGATCAGGTGAGGAATATCGCATTTCAGCAAGGCAAAACTCATGAATGCTACTTCTTCAACCATTACAGCTGCTCCATCAGTGCAAAGGGCAACCAGTTTTTCCTTCCAGTTGTCACACACATTGCTCATAGCACTGTTAACAGCTTCAGTGATACCTGCTTTGCCATTAGGGCAAGACCTAAGCCCTACAAATGTGTTCACTGGTTCTCCATCTTTCAAATAACACACTTAGACATCCTCAACTTCTTGGGCACCCACATCTGTTGCACTGTTCGCCATTACAATTGTGCTCTTTGCAGTTGCTCTCCAAGCTCGTTCTTAAATTGGTCAGATATGGCAACTACAAAATCTTTGCAAGCTTTATCATCTCTGTAAGTCTGTCCTAGCTCAACTAAATACTTTTCTTCTAGGAGACAAAGATGAGGATACGTTGTATGAGGATATGTTGTTGTATCTCCATTTTTGCAACACAGTATGCTGTGTCGAAAGGTTTTTCAAGCTTAAAAGCTACTTCTTTGTTCAGCTGTCTTAATGCCTGCGTGATGACTGCTTCTTGTGGGTTGGCTGTAATTTGGATGGCATCTGCAGCTCTCCGGTGTCCAATGGATCCTGCGGGGCTTCTCAGAGAATCTAACCTGAAATCTACACAGCCACCCAAAAGAAATGCCAAGGATGAATCTGATAAATTGGGCCTTTCCAAACACACCAAGCAGAACATTGCCCCATGAAAAGTCAGTCTTCCATGCTGGCAAAAACTTTCGTTTTGTCTGAGGAACTTTGTTTTCTTCATTGGGCCTCTTGTGAACTTTTTGGTGTTCTTTTCAGAACTCTTTTCCTTTCCACCTACAAGATATACTCTCATATCCATTACGTCAACTTGAGGTCACATCAAGTAAATACTAGTCTGTGTAGCTTGAAGTACGCTTTGAATGAACAACTGACAAGTACAAAGTTTTCCCGCCCTTTATTCCCACAGAAACTCCGGAACTGGCACTGAAGAAAAACATTCTTTTCTTTCAAAATACTGATTCACAATTTTCAACAAAATAATTTGTTCCACCTTAACTGACTATATACGTTCCAAACATAGCCATCAATGTTATATTTATAGGGATTGCTCAACAAAGAAATCCGAAGTTTTTGCTTCTGTTAGAAACTCTCACAGGACTTTGCAAGTCGCCGCTGAAAAACATTCCTTTCTTTCAAAATGCCTATTCAAGATTTCTCACGAACACAAAAATTCATTCCACCTTAACTCTATATGTTAGAAACATAGCCAACAATGTTATAATTATTGGCATCGCTCAATTAAATTTGAAGTTTTTGCTTCCATGAGAAATTCTCATAGAACTCGCAACTCACCCCCAAATAACATTCCTTTCTTTCAAAATACCAATTCAAAACTTCTCATGAACACAAACATTCGTTCCACCTTAACTTTATTTACAAGTTGCAAACATAGGCATCGAATTTTTAAATTTTTTGAAAGCATATGTGACCTCCAGCACACATGAAACATGATTAATAGAGTTCCGCATGAATTCACGCATGACTAATCATTAGCGGCAAGCAGTTTGTTTGTTGTGCGCCACTTTTTACTAAGGGCAAAAACAAACAAAAAAGTCAATCATTCTTTTGCATTTCAGTAATTTAAATTTCTTGTTTGGGCCAATAGATTATATATAATATTTATCACAGCCGATGTATTAAATTCCGCACGTTTGACTAAAATTCGTTTTGTGAAAAATTGGATTTTAACTTTTAATTGGTTTCCTCTGGGACTCGAGTGCTCACAATTTTTTTCACTAGCTAAAATGGCTAGTGAAGCACAAAAACCACTAGCCAAAATGGAATTTTTACTTGTCTGTGGCTGGTTGGCTACCATTAGTCTCGAGCCCTGATGGTTTTTAAGCCATTCTGGTTTGTAAGAGGGCCATTTTGCTCTGAAATTAAGAATGAAGTTTGCACACTCTGGTAAGAAATTAGGCACAACTCTTAAACTTACTGGCTATGATAAGATGTACAATGTCTAGAAAAATGAGCAACCCTTACTTGCAGAGCTTGTTGTTTGGCTTTATAGAGACCATCATGGTAGAGAAAAGCACTCCTGGTGAGTACTTTTGGAAACAATCCTTCACGCTTTTGAATCAAGGTGTGAGTTTCCTCAACAGTTCCCATATCTAAGGACTTGTTTATGCAATGTACTATGTCCTCAACTGACAACAGAAACAATACAGTCATTACCATTATACTCTACTGCCATTCTCAAGATGCAATTATTGTGTGTGAACAACCGTTGCACAATAAGTATATTTATAACAGTTTCAATCTCTTTGGTTCTGTTTAAACTGCTCAGAGCCAGGTTATTCAAAGCCTGATTAAGCTAACCTAGAATAAACAGGAATTTTGATTTGAGTTTTGTAACTTTTCAGTGCGGTTTTCTGTTTATACTGTTTGTCTGTTTGTCCTTCAGTTTTTAGCTTGACTAAGCTCAAACAAAACAAAACATGAGCAGTAAAAATATTTTTTATGCAAGAAAAAATTAATACTTTGGTTAACTTTTAATCCTGGGTTATTATGCTAACAGGTTTTTGAACAATCTGGCCCAGCAAGACAAGTTGTCTTCCTGGGCCAGATTGTTCGAAAACCTGTTAGCATAATAACCCAGGATTTCAACAAAAAGTACACAGGTCTCGCTCCTAACAATTTCTCAGAAAGATTCAGAAAGAGATCACTCACTTTGCCTGCGTTGCTCAGCAATGTCATTTGCGGAATTGACTGCTTCCTGGATTTCAGCTTGTGTGAGAGCAACTTCTGATAGACCTGTTTGCTGTTGGAATAAAGCATTATTTTAGAATGATTCAAAACCTTTAAAAACGTGATCAGTAGTCTGGAAAATACAGCCTCTGTATACTGTGCTTTTTCTTATTCTCTGCAAATCATGGCACCTCTTTTACTTTCTGTAATGTGTGAAATAGTCAGACTAATATTTATTGCCTGAAACATTTTAGAAATCTCAAATCCATAGTTCTACTACTTTGAAAATTGCCACATATAATGCATTGTCATGTGTATGCCTACATGTATGAATACATCTGTGTACATGCAAATTACGTATTTGTTGACAATTTCTTATTAAATAGAAGTTGATGAAATGTACCTCTTGTTTTATTTTTCTTTTCTCCTCTAACATCTTCATGTACCATGATCCAGTTTCTCCTACAACACCAGACAACCTAGCAGCCCTGTTAGACAGGGCCAATGTCAAAGCTTCCTCACTGTTGTTGTTCAGTGCTTCATTGATTTCTTTAACAGCCTGGTTCACTTCAAAGAAAACAAAAAATAATCAATTAATCTTCAGAATCAGGACAACTTTCTTTTCTCCAAGCTGTGACTTTGGTTTTCCAGACAGCAAAATATATTAAGCTACTTGAAATGAAAGCTGATCACTTCAAATCCAGTTCAAACTTTCATTACTACTCACGGTTCCACATTCAATTTGGTTTTTTTTTCCTCCAAGTCCTCAACCAGGCAAGTATGCCAGATGAGATAATTTTATTTGCCCATCTACATGTACAATAGGATAGAATGACAACTACATGACCTGTAAACAACTTTTTCATTATTTTTATGTGACCAGACTCAGTCTCCCAGAACATCATGAGGCAGTTGGCAGTCACAGATAATCCAGGTTCAAATAAAAACTAACACCTCTTGGACTGCCATGAAGGCTGAAAGGAATGCTTTCTGTCTTCCTGCTTGTATTTGACTTGTTTTCCCAAGTGTTAAAATTACTGAACAGCATATCCTGACCAAAATATCTGATGCAATCATGCCACATGTTTTCGTGGATTCAGATGCAGTAGCATCATACAGTGGTTGACAAAATAAAAATTGATCCTGCAATGATTTCATTTGGTGGAAAATCCCTGATTATCCCAGATGGCAGACCAATTGAAAATGATGATATTGTTGTGAAAGAAAGCTGCAAATCTCTCACTGTTTTCTGAAAGTTCCAAATGAATGAAAAGTGGTCGATAGCCTGCAAACAGGCTCTCCATATGGGTTATTCCGAGATTTTCTTTCGAATTGCGTGCGGTCAAAAGTTAAGGGGCAGGCGAGAGAGGGAGAGCCTGCAATGGTCCTTGTACGATTTGAGTTCTGCCTCCTTTTCTGCTTGACTGATCTGTCAAGTTAGCGCCTCCATCTTCCTGAAGTCGCATGACACCAAGCTTTGTTTGAAAAATAAACATGCACAAAAAAACGTTAACTCTTCACGGTTGAATGGGAATGGTATTATTTGACATGTGTCAAGTCGAATTGGCCGATCAGCAATTTACGTTCAGAATCTGAATGTAAATACTCAAATCGTACAAGGACCATTGCAGGCTCTCCCTCTCTCCCCCGCCCCCTAGCTTTGACCTTGCACCATTCAAAAGCAAATGTCAGAATAACCCATACAGAGAGCCTGTTTGCAGCTAAGTGGTCAAAATGTAGGGAAGTAATGCTGCTTTTTTTTCAGGTAGAGTCAAACTAGTGGGAACACCAAAATGTGAATTACATTGTATATTAACATGCCCATATCATCAAAATGTTTATTTTCTTATCTGATTCTACATAACACCCAATGAATTTCTGCGAAAAAAATTCCATTTGGATAAAATGCAATCTGTTTTAGAAGTTTTGAAAACATTCAAATTTGCCGCCATTTTGGTCCACCATTCGCACCAGTCTTCCCTTGGTTTGGAATGATTTGTGACGTAGATTAAGGAACAAATGACTTCAGGCTTGACTCATCTAAATGTTTTACCTTTGTAAAGTTAACTTAGTAGTTCATACAAAACGCTGGAAAGGAGCATTTTGCATGGACTACGAAGCTAAATTTACAGAGGTAAAACAAGCGAGATAAGTCAATCTTGAAGTCACAACTCTACGCATGTCGATCATGTGGTCAGCGCCACGGGTAGACCACAAGAAAATAGGATTTTCAGGTTTTTAAAGATTCATAAAAAAAATCGCTTTTTTATCTAAATCGAAAAATTTTTTCGCAGAAGTTCAATCCACGAAATATAGGATCAGATGGGAAAATAATAATTTTGATATAGCCACTTTAGGCAGTCAAGACTGAATTTGATAGCCTAGCGAACCTCTCTTGGATTTGGGCTAAATTATATTTCTTTTTTATGGTAACTGCACCACAAAGATCTAAGCAGCTCTCTGATAGGTTCATAAGAATGACAACCTATCAGACATAGAGTGGAATTTCAGGGTTAGAATCTCAAACGCCTGTTTTGGATGTATTGTAGTGGGCACAAAAAGGACAGATTCCTCTTTACTCCTTTGAAAAGTTCATTTCAAACAATTAATGTTCCTTAACTCAAGCGTAAATGATAAAGGTAAGTTATATCATAGTTAATAGAAGGAAACAGCTATAAAGCCTGGCAAACATCAAAGAGTAAACAAAGATGCCAAGATTTATGTTTATTTCCTTTGTTTTGTGTTCATGCACAGGGCTCAAAAAATATTTGAATTCCATCTTGCCCATTGGGCAAGTAACCTTCAAATTTTGCTTGCCCAGGGCATTTCCCCACTTCCCCAAGTTTCCAAACTCATTAATAATTCATGACCCCAAGAATAGAAGTCAAACTGCAGGTGTGTATTAATGTATAAACCCATCTTGACTGTAGTCCTCTTAGTTCTGTTAATGTTTACTTACTTCCTAGTTCCTGTATTACACGCTGGATATCTTCGTTATGCAGAATTATCAACAAATCGCCTTCCCACTTCAGTTTTGACACATGCAAGCACAGTGTCAAATTTTGAAAAGCCGACGAGAGCATATTTTTTTCATTTGGGTGTATGAGAAATAGTTTTAGTGGAGGGAAAACATCTTTGTTTGAAAGAAACACTATTCTAAGTCATCTTCCAGGAACTCTGAAAGTATTTTGATGACGTACTTATCCATTTCTTTTTAATAATATAACACTTTTCATTTCGCGCCGTGGCGCCCAACTTGATTGTTTCGCCAAAAACAGAGATTTACCTGGATTTCAACATCAAAAGTTCTGGCTTCATTTTCATGGTAGAAATGTGCGACTTCTCAGCTTTTGTGTACAATCTCTACAGTTTTAATTAATAAGGAGGAGAAAGTTACTAGCCCAAAGGGAAAATCTACTTGTCCCAGAAGACCGGACAGGGGTTTTTTCGAACCCTGCATGCACTATGCATGGCTTACATAACCAACTCGTTTTTATTGGTTAGTTCCTCAGTGAGTATTGTGTTTTGTGCACAGTCAAGGCCAAAAAGGAGAACAAAAACACACAACAAAGAACTTTGTTGAGTTTCATAACCATTCCCCTACATTAACTATACTTACATGTACATGCTTCCTCAGCTTTCTTTCTTCTGATCACATCATTGACTTGACTGATATTTCCTTGTATTTCAGCTTGTGTTAAAAGTGTGTCATACACATCCATTCCTTCCTTACTTGGTGACTGAAAGCAACAACAAACTTAAGAATTTAATATTATGTAGAGTACAACCAAACTTACACCATAGAATCATACTTCTCGGATATTCAAATTTTGCACCAAAAGGAGGAAATTCAGTTACTGTAAGAATTAGATCAACTCAGACAAGTGATCGATAGAAAAGATGGCAGTGATGGCTCTGGTGTTTTAGCATGAGCATGCATCTGTTAAACTACTGATATCATTGTTTGCTCTTTCCTGAATGCGGAAGATGGCAACAAAGATGATTCAAAGGTTAATGGAAAATAGACATTATTGATGTGTTAACTATAGGGAGCAGGACAGAGCAGGGCTTTCAATAACATTTGAAGTAGGCAGCTGGTTTGAGTAGAGTAACCCAACTGTATCAACCAGTTTTAAATGCATTTCTCTTATATTACTTTAATTTTTGGGTGAAAAGAGCTGACTTTTATGGACGAAGTAGGCAATGAGTTTCGTCGGCCGTCGGTGCTTAATGAAAGCCCTGACAGAGCAAGATAAATGAACATTACTATTATCAGAGGTTGTATGAGGGGGTGATTATTTAAACGAGGTGATTATTTCAAATATTTCCATCAAAGAGAAAGACCATTATATTCTTGGTTAAAATCTGGGTAGAACACGAAATTCACAACTTGACATACCTTAGCTAGAGCTTGAGCAGCCTTAGTACTCTTTGCTTGATATAGAGCTGACTGGTAATCTTCTGCATGATCAGAAGTGACCTCAACCAAGTGTGCACTAGGATTGCGAAGAGCCTCAAGAGTGCTGCTGGCAACTTGGTGTTCAACTGCATCGTTGATTGCTATTACAGCTGCATGCACTGTAAAGACAGACAAGGTTCCTCGTTATGTAATAGAGCATGTCTCACATTCCAGGTTTATGCATTGCATTACATTAAAATGGTTGCCTGATAAGGTTCTCGTGTAGGTCAAAAGGTGAGTTATTGCAGACATTTTTGTGAACTAAACAGTAATGCTCTGGAAGAAGTATGAATTTCAATGTGTTGGAGCTCTAGAGTAATTACTTTTTGTTTCAATGGCAGAACTCGATGACAGATGTTTCTGTTACTGGTGACTCAAAAGAAAGCTCTATAAATGTGAGTGAAAAACTTTTCTGAATAGCACATGAATGAAAAAACCATGCAGACCTCATCTTAACTTAATTTATTGAATGGTTACTAATGCCTAGCCGTAGGCATGTGCGGGTCATGATCTGCCTTGATCGTCTTTTTTTGTTGTTTTGTCGGTGACCAGACCTGAACTCCCACCCGGCCAAGTTAATTGGGACTTTGAATCATGCAACTTGTACTGTCCACTTTCGCTATGTGACAAATAAGAGCAATTGTTTGTGTTGATGAAGTAGTGACGTGATGCCCACAGTAATCCATGAATCATCACGGACTGCTTTAGAATGTACACTTCTCGGAACATATGTAAAATTAATATATATTCACTTGAAAGGTCAATGAACCTTCACTGGTATTTTTCCTTCGAGCTAGGTATTCTAAACAAAAATCTCTGATTATAAGTCACGCTAAACCCACGCTATGCAAAGAATGTAATCAGATACGCCTTTCAGCATATATATGCTGAATGGCAGCGGGAGTCACTTTTTGCATAATGAAATTTGGTCGTTGTGAAGGTAACTAAAGATGTGGGCGGCAACTATGTCATGTTTCACGAGCTGAACATTTGCATAATAAATCCTCACAACAAGAGCTAAGGCTGCCTGTGCAACACATAGTGTTAAGACTGAAACAAGTTAATTTTAAAGCATGGTTATACGATTTTAAGAAATCGTCTTGTTATTTTTAACATCGCAGCAGTAGGCGTCCACAGGCCACAGGTCAAGCTCTGCCTTTGGTTTATTTTTTTAGTTTTGTTGGCGACTATATCTGAACTTCCGTGGATGATGTCATCATCAGCCAATTACAGGCCATTTCTCAGCTCTTTTCATCATATCCCCCTCAGGAGAGTTTAGTCAAGTTAGCAAATTAACTATTAAGACAAAAAATGGTCGCCAGTCAGGAGAAATGTTTATTTGGTCAAAATAGGGTTAAAATCCCTCAGAGATAGAGGTCAAGACATTTGCAAGGATAAAGAATGTAATTTGTGACCATTTGCTGGCTACTACAGCTGACATTATCCAGAGTTAAGCTGTATTGTCATTTTGCATGCAAAACAGGAGATGATTTTGTAATCTGAAATTTTTGTTTCTGTTCACTTTGGAAGGGAATATTCAAGGCGCTAAAAAAGGTATTACGTCTGACGTCAGCCATAGAATGCGCTGACAATGATAAATAAGATTGTGTTTACTTTGCCAGAAGCAACAGTGCAATTTTCTTGGGAAAAAAAAATTAAATCCTCAGCGTTCGTAAATTTATATTCGTTTGAAAGGTCAAGGTATTTTTTTCTTAGACGTAAACAAAACTCTCAGATTACAAATGACACTATACTCGCGCTATGCAAAGAATGTAATCATTGGATCAGGCAACTTGTACTTTTGTTGGTGGCCAGACCCAAACTCCCTAATTCTCTGATTACAAGTCACACTAGACCCACGCTATAAAACTTAGAATGTAACAGGGCTCGAAATTGACGACCGATAAGGTCGCATTTGCGACTTAATTTTTCTTTTTGCGACTAGAAAAAAGAGAGTAGTCGCAAACTTGCGACTAGGTTTTGCCATGTCTGATACGAAATAAAAGAGCTAGCAGTTGAGTTTTATCTCGAATAACTTTAAAAATGAAAAGATTCAATGAATTTGTGACTTACAATTTTGTTACAATCTGAAGGTTTAACGTAATTTACCTGGAATACATGCACGCAATGATTCTCCTTTGATAGCCCGCCATTTTCAGCGGTAAAATATATATCGCAGACTCATATTACGTTTCGCTTTGCCGTTTTGATGGCGGATTGTTGCGGTGCGCGAGTCATGGCACGCATTTGTATTGAATGGTTCAGTCATTCAGGGTTCTTTGAATAACCACTGTAGCAACACCCCTCAAAACTTAAGGTCCGAAGTTTGTATATATAAAAAAAGAATTCATTACTTGTTTTGTCATCGGTGGAAAACCTTCGAAAGGTAGAACTACAAATGTAGGTAAGTAATATTTCTGTCCAGTACATGTGTTTTGCAGAGATTGGATGCATTTACATGTAAGAACTGCAGTTTCCAGCAGTAATATCTGTTCATGATTTGTAAATCTATCGCTTTGACTAAAATAACAGGCACTTGTGTGCCTTAATTTTCAGAAAGGGACACAGGTTCAACTTGATTGTTTAATAGATGGACTAGTAGTGTTGTCTAAGACGCAAAATGTTCTGTACTATTAAATCTCTAAATGATATGAAAGCTGTAGAAACAATGGAAATTAAAGCGCTACACATTTCAAAGTCTATTTTTAATCACTTATTTATTAATTAAATGACCTCAATTAATCTTGCGACTAAAATTTTCAAAGTTGCGACCAAATTTTTGTAACTAGTCGCAAATTGCGACCAGACATTTTTTTTTTAATTTCGAGCCCTGTGTAATCAGATATGCCTTTCAGCATATATATGCTGAAAGGCAGCGAGAGTCACCCTTCGCATAATGAAATTCGGTCGTTATGTAGCAGTAGATAATGGGGTTAACTATGTCACATTTCAAGAGCTGAACGTTTGCATAAAGATTAAAAAATAATAAAAGAGCGAGGTTAAAACCGCACTGTGGTTCTTGTTATTTTTGATGACATGACACTGCAAACCAGCCATAATGACCCATCAAAATCTCTGTCTTGGAATATGCTGGAAACAGATTTTAACCACCTACTTGACTGTATACAGATCACTTTGTGTCACAATGTTTACTTACAGGCTGCTTCATCCACTGGCATCTGAAAAATAAAAAAGCACAGCTCTCAGTGGATAATTTGGACAAAGCCACACAAAGGAAGGGGAAGAAAGGAGGAAAAGGAGTTGGATGTAGGAAGAGAAGGACAGGGAAGGTAAAGAAGAAGAAGAGGCAAGGAAAAGGAAGGAGAGAGAGAAGACACAGAAGGAGGAAAGTGGGGAAGAGAAGGAGAACTATGGGTACTTTGACCATAGACACCACAGTCCTAAGTTTGATCTTGGTCTACCCCTTATCACTTTGGATTCTTATTAACAGCTACCCAAATTAAAAAGTTTAAGGGTACCTTTTATGTAAACCCTCATTTCATTTACATCCCAAGTCCAGACTGGTTTTATACCTCGCTTTCCAAAATTCCTCCAATCTTGCTAAAAGCTGGCATCTGAATTCCATACTTTTCCAGTTCCTTCCTCATGGCACTGATCTGCTCGTCTGAAGGCAGAAACTTTAATTTTGATTTGTATAGCAGCAAACGAGATGTTCATGATCAATACGCCTAAACAAGGCATAAATGTATTTTGTCAATACATGCGCAAACTTACCAGTGAATTTAGCCTTGCCATAGAGATCCTGTATCTGAGGTGCTAACCCTAACTTGAACAGGAACAAACTAGACGAAAACAAAACAGTAAGCTTTTACATGGTCTTGATAGTATCAAATTCAATTCAAAGTATCCATACCTGAGATATAATTTAGTTTGCACTGAACAAAAAAGCAAAAAAAAAGAAAAAAGAAAACGAAAAAAAAAAAAAATGGAACGAGAAAAAAACTTCGAAATAATTCAGTTAGCCATTCTGTCTTTGTATTCATAATTCAGTAGTCAGCATTATTATCCAACTGCACCTCGTAGAGTACAAATAACGCCCAAAACGAGTATAAATATCACACGGTATTTGTACTCCAGAGGAGGAAGGTTACCTTTATCCCCACCTAGATCCCTTTCCACCCTCAACAGTTTGTTAACAGAAATGTTAACTGAACAAAAAATATTGATGAATTCACACTTCAAAAGAATTTGTCACAAGTTAGCAATTTGCCAAATGTATGAAGGATGTTTGGGCTAGATCATGAGAAACTGGTAGGGCACAGGTAGTTGTAAAGGCAGAGCCATTCTTATCATAGTTTTGCCTTGTTCCAGTAACTTCTTGCCTAAACATATTTATAAAGCATAAATACATTACCATAAGCTAGTATTTTTATTTTTCCAATAAAGAGACAATTTTTTTAAAATGAATAATGTTTACTGGGATTTGCAACATTTGCTCTTGGAAGCAAACTGCTGGCAGTTTAAACCTGTGACCACGGTCAGGGTGATCCCCAGTTTACAAGTTGATAAACAGCAATTAAACAGTAGACCTGGGAATTGTCCAAGAATTATGCAAAACAATGGATCTCTTCAAAAAACATGCAAGACCTAAAATTACGCAGTGACTCACGAAGGAAAAATTTGCACTTGCGGCAAACTCGTGCCATACGTAGATTGTTTCGTCTTGGAGATTTTAGCATCCCTTGACCATTCTTTTAATACTCATATTTTCCACAAATTTAAAGTGCAATCACGAATTTCAGTTAATTGAAAGAACACAATATTAATTTCCCGTCTCAATAATTTTTCTCACCTCAGAGCATGGATGCAATATATCAGCTTTGGCATATTTTTCCTGTCATAAATATCCGTTGTTTCGGGGAAGAAGACCTTAACGACACAACACAGCATCTATTATTAGCATATTTTAAGAAAACGTTTAATCAGCATTTAGTGCGCAGAAGTCGAAGGGTAAAAATTTAAGTTAACCTCGTGCTCTTGCCTAAGAACGTTTCTGATAAAAATACGAAGAGCCTTGAAGTTGCGAAATTTTGCAAAACAAATTCAAAATGGTTCAGCGTCACGCAACTTTTAGGCCACATACCATTTGTAAACATTGCACACCTTAGTTTAGTTCGAAGTACACAAAAACGCGTACGTGCTATCAACAAACAAAGCGGCTTAAAGTACAGTTTAAATAAGTTCAAACCTTCGGAAGTCCAACTTTAGCGCAGCTGTTCATGAAGTAATTAATGTTATCCGTGTGGCGAAAGTGAAGTCCACGAGACTGCAAATTATAACGCGAATGTAAGCTTTAGTTAATTAGTTGCAAGCTTTAATTTGTTTAAAACTTGGAAAGTAATAAATTCAAGGACAAACGTAACAAAACAAAAACGTTTCAAAAAGAAAACATGATATTCTGCCTGAAGTAGCACTCACGTTCAACACTTTAAACTCTTTATCAAATATTTTGCGAAGGGGAACCGTCTCGGGAGAAAAGAAATTTCCCAACTTTGCCAAAAACACCCCATTTCTGAAGGCCTCTTCTAATTCAGTTGTGGCTGGTAATTCCTCCTTCAGACATGCTTCCATCCACCTAGACATGGGACAAAGAGTCGTAATTACTATTTGTAAATAGGTGTATGTACAGCATAAAAATGTTGGATGTTCCTCCCATTAATACAACCCTAACGCTACGTCGCTGGGGTGGGGAGAAAGCAGTCTAGCTGAGTAGAACAAATTTCAAGCTTAGCATACACTTTTGCCTCTTCCAAGTGGCATAAATATTGGTAGGCCATCTGTTGTTTTCGTTGTTCATCCATTTCAGAGCCTGAAGCTCTTTCGGGACTGGCGTCTGCAAAACGAACCAGCACAAAAATTGAAAGATAGACACCAAAGTTCAAGCTTCTACAATCGAAGATCGTATTTGATCGCAAATTAACTCCAGGTTGGAGCGCGAAAGTGTTTACCATTGCCCATGTAGGCTCCTGAGGATTCATTCCAGCGCCCATCTTGTTGTTCAACACCGATTTCTGGGGTTGCCATCCTTCATCGAAGAAAAACTCGCTCTCCTTAAAAAGAAAGTTTTGGGGAGAAGGGGAGGCACCTGATCGTGCAGTATCTTGCGCTCTGTGTTCCTGCGAAAAATGGAGGGAATTTCGAAAAACAAGGTGAAATTATGGGATGAGATATGTTAGAACCCAAACCTCTTGGAGACTTGCCGGCACAGAGTAAATAAAATTTCCATAGCGATGAATAAATTGCGTGGCGGAATGTTGAATGATCATTTCTAACTTTGGCGGATAACCAGTTTAATTCTTTTACGAAAACAAGTAGTTACTTCCAGTAGTGATGGAGAGACCTTACTCTAAAGATGAAACGACGCTTCCAGCTATCGTTAATAATAACACAGATGAAAGACTGAGTCGAATGGAGAACTTGGAAGATCGCTTGGCGCATCAGGAGAAAACTACAAGATCGCTTGTTGATAGGGCGCTTATGGTAAAAGAAGATATTATCGAGAGTTTGAGCATTGCTCAAATTAGCTGGCAAGGAGAAAAGAAAGCAAGGAGCTTGTTACAGGAACACATACGAACAATTACGACTGTTGTCAAAAGATTGAGTAGAGAAATTGAATCGTTAGAGGACGAGATCAGGTCGAGACATGGTCAAGTAGAAGGGCAAAGTACAGCTATGAAAAATTTGGAACTGCATCATGTAGCTGGTGTGACGGATCTGAGAGGTCGTGTAGCAAGGTGTGATGGGGCAATTCAGAGGCTTGTATCCGATATGAGAAGCAACAATGAAGTAATTAACGACTTCAAGCAAAAGCAAGAACTGGCAATTAAAGATTGTCGTGATCAGATAACCTCTCTCGAGAAGAGCATTTCTAACCTGACGCTGAAAATGGAGAAGTATGTAATGGATCAGTCAAACAGCATCCAGAAGTTAAAAGGAGATTCAGGTCAACTCGTTGTGCAACTCGATTCTAAGACAAAAACTGTAGTGGAAGATATTCGGGGTTCAATTTCATCAAATCGATTGTGGGCAGAATCTGAATATTTCAAACTTACCCAAGATTTTCAAACAAGGCTTGAACGATTTGAGGGCCTCATGGTTGAACGCCAGGAAAAATTAGAGAGAAGGGTTGACCATTACCTGGCAAAGGTAGATAGACTTTTGGAAGAGGAGAAGAGCAAGTATTACAATATATGGGAGGTTAGACTTAAGGAGGTCAGATCTGAACAGGAGAAGACTATGCAACAGTCCTTGGCACAGATGAGACAGGAATACAGACAAGGATTTAACAATGTCCATGAAAGTATTTCCAGTCTTCAAAAGGTGTTTCATGCAAAATTGAAACTGCTGGAAGATGATTTACGTAAGGCCATAAACAATGTTTTAAGAATGGTAGTACTTGTTTGACAAGTGTCAAGAGTGCAGTGACTGAACTGTGCAACAGGAGCCTGTGGGCCTTGGTGTTTTGGGTGGTGATTTTTTCAAATTTCATGGGTCCTTTTCATTTTCTTGTTGGCCTCTTCTGGGAGAATGTTTCTTTTACAGAAATAATAGTGCCTTCCTTTGGGTGATCAGGATCCAAGATCACTCAAATCGTAGTGTATAAAAAAAAAACAGAGAATCCACTCTGACAAGGATTCATCAGTTCTTTTAATTTATGTGCCATGATCCATACTAAAACTAAAACACAACTAGCATGAACTGTTGACGTAATGATGGCACAAGCAAAGAGAATTTACATTGTTATAATCAAAGTTAAAAAGTTGTTTTCCTAGAAAACATATTCTCTGTGTTTGTATCGAGTCATAGAAACATTAGTCTTGTCAAAGTTTGGGAAAACTCGAAAAAAGTTGTGTAAACACTCACCTGCAGCTCGTGTTCCCACAGCATTCTTCATTCTCCCAAACTTCCAATCGTGTTTTTATAACGCAATAGAAACATGGTACAGATTTTCTATTTGCACACATGAGAGGACTAGTCCCTGCAACAAGTCGTGGGAGAAGTCCCAGTGTGAGCAGGCCATTTTTGCTTCAAAATCTAGTCACAGGGACCAAAGACTAGTCCCACGAATTCAAAGCAGTTTGAATTTTTGGGACAAGTCTCTGTGACTTGTTCCTCAAAATGCTTTGTCCCTGTGACTTGTCCCCTCATCTAAACTCTTCAGGGGGTTAGCTGCAGGGACTAGTCCCCTTGTGTGTGCCAACCTTAAATAAATACTGATCAGGATCATACCAAAGGAATACATCCCTAGACACATTGTCTAGCAGACTCAAAAGGGACTATTCACCACATGCATAGATGGGTGATAACTCTGTCGTTTTGAGACAACGGTAAATAGTCCAGGAATCCACAACGAATCTGGAATAAAAGATAGGGTAACAAAATAATAGTTGGACTTTGCCAAAAAGTTTAAACTTGGCTCAAACAAAACTATGGAAAATGCTCAGAATTTTTAACGATCCCCACATTTATGATCTCAAAGGGAATGTCTCTTTCTCCTGTATATAATGTAATATAGTAGTTGTAGGTGTGTACTGCATAGTGTTTTTTGTTGTCATAAAGGAACACTTTGAAAGGAGTCAGTTCACTGGTTTTTTTTTTCAATTGGTCAAATTTATTGTTGAAGTGAAACAAAAATTAAATTAATAGAAAGTTATGTCTTCTTTACAGTAATTTTCTTTTGATTTAATAATATTATTAGAAGAGAACATCATTTTGGCAATAAATTTGATGAATTGAAAAAATATAAGCACCAAACTCTGTGCCAGGCAATGTTTTCTGCAATTTGTCCTACAATATTCTTTTTGTTGCTGCAAGTGTGATCTCTGGGTAACCATAAAAAAAATTTATTAGAATTACTGCAGTCTTTGTCAAAATATAGGACGTCACTCTACTTGGTCTGGAAAGAACAATGTTCTGAGAAATGTTGGCAACTGGCCTAATTCCAATGAAATTGTGACATAAGATTGCATACTGAAAAAGATCATAACAATGTAAACTGATAACATCTCCAAACTCTTTTACTATTTATGCATTATTTGGCACTTTCCATGTATGTTAGGCTGGTGTTTCTTGTTGCCAGGAGTGTGACACTTGAAAGAAGACCAGTTTATGCAAAAATTGTGTATTCATCATTTATTAAATTTCTTCATATTGTTTTTATTATAATTTACTGTCTTCCTCCCACCCTAAAGAACCTTACCAGTACTTGCTTTTTCCTTATTCCCCTAAAGAAATTGCTTTTGATTAACATAGTTTTATGGCCTTGTCCTTTTTCAGTCCGATTAACTCTTTTGTACTTAACAGTGAACATGTTCTAATTTCATTTAACCAAGGTATTTATCACGAAAGAAACAAAAAAAGGAGATTGGTCCACTAAAATCAAACTTTTCCCACTGTGAACAGACAATTTTCGAGTTGACCAAGACTTCTAAATAAAAAGAATAAAGATGGTTTGTACAGAGGTAGTCTCTATCTGAAGTAAAATATTCAAACAATAGAAAACATGTACCATGTTTCTATTGTGCTATTTAAATGAGTGAAAGTTTGGGAGAGCGAGGAATGCTGTGGGACCTTAGCTGACAGCTTTTTTTAGTCCTCCCAACTTTCTTGTGTTTCAATTTAACAATTAGATTATGAGCTTGAGATTTCTATTGCATGATAGTTGACAAGGGTGCAGCCTTAGCTATCACACACACAAATCAAGAGCGAATAATCCCATTGTTTAAGTAATATATCAAACATGAGAGAAAGTGTTTCATTGGGATATCCAAACACTGAGAAGAGAGTTGAAAATATGACGTGCAGCAGAGTATTTTTAATAAAATTCGAAGTATTTAGATAGCTGATGAAACACTGTCTGGAGTGTTTGATATATCTTCTTAATCGAAACAAAAGCTAAGGAGTAAACAGAGAGGGAAAATCGTCAAAATCTATGCTAATTAAGACCGGGTATTCCAACCTCCTTAACAGCTGTGATTTTCTTTGTTTTAACTTGATGAAGTATTAATGAGCTTGAGAAGTATAAATCTACTAGTTGCTGAAAATTTTATCTATATCCTCTTCACAGACACTTCAAAAATGTGAGGAAGCAGCTATCATTTTGTTAACAAGGGCACACTGTAGTGAGTAGCGTAGCAGTGTGCCCTTATAAAAACATGACAGCTGCTTCTTGGTGTTTTCGAAGTGTCTGTGAGGAGGATTTAGATTAAGTATGAACTACTAGTAGATTTATACTAAAACAATAATTATTAGATTATTCACTCTTGATTTCGATTGTGATAGTTGACTCAGGTTGCCCCCTTGTCAACTATCACGCGATATAAATCTCGAGCTTATAATCTTATTGTTAGTAGCATAGCAAATCTGAGAATGCCATTCATGATAGAACAGTCGTAGATTTATACTAAAACTTGATAGAAATACAGAGAACATGTTTTCTTTTTCTTTCAGAAAACACCGCAATGAAAAAAGAAAAACAGCTTAATATTTACTTTGATCATCACAATGTAAATTCTCCTTGCTTGTGCCATGATTACGTTAATCACGCTAGTTCTGTGTTTCTATCGAGTTTTAGTAGAAATCGATTAGCGTTCTATCACTAATGCCGTTCTCTGATTGGCTATGCTACTCATTATCTATTCTGTGATAGATACTGAATAGTGTAGCCAAGTGCGCTTGTTAACAAAATAATGGCACTTTGCATTTTTGAGGTCTCTTTGAAGAGGATTTGGATAAACTTTTGAATGTCGAACATAGATTATTTGCTCTCGATTTCTATGCGTGATAATTGACTTAGGCTGCACTCTCGTCGACTATCGCGCGATAGAAATCTCGAGCCTATAATCTACAGTTTTAAACCAATCAGCACGAGTATTTGCTTTTGGTTATTTTCGAATCAAAAATTACCAGTGAGAGCATGTACTATTGACAACATCACCACTTTCATGCTGGTATTTAGTAGATAACTTACTTCAGCTTGAGACAAACACTACAGACAAGTCCTCACTCTTTATACAGCAGTCTTGGTTTACTCGAAAGTGGAATATTATCATGTGAAAATGAAATGATACAGATTTTGTGAAACTCTAAATACTAAAATAAACTGTTAGTAATGTAATTACATAAACGTATACCAAATGTATGAGTGTTTGATTTTTAGCCAATTGAATGAACAAAAAACAGCAAATTAAAAAATTGTGGCAAATTATAAAACTTAGTGTTAAGTGTGTTATAGAGCAACCTTTGCTGTTTAGGAAGCACACTCGTCTGACTAAAAGTCTATTTCACTGCCAGTTGGAAAAATGTTTCAGTTCATCAAAATATTGTTTATGTTCCTGGTCGCCTACAAAATGAAGGGTCAAAACTGATACAAAAGCTGCCCACTGAATAAGCTGCAAGTTACTGAGTTTGTGTTAAATTCTGAAAGGTCTCTGAAGAGTCTGACCAAATGCCGTCTCCGACATGCCACAAACTATTTTTTTGAATTATTGACTGCAAACAAGCTGCATTGCACAACCATTTTTTGGTTTGATTCTGGGAAATTGTGTTATAGACTCAATTCATTTCTATATTGACCAATGATAGAATTTCTTGAAGGACCTGTTATACCTGTTATATACTTGATCAACTGCTGTTCTGAGAAATTCTCGGAGGTTGCAACCACGGAAAAATATGGATCTAGCAAATACTGGTATAAACCAGAAAAAGAATGATAACAGTCATGTGTTTCATTGACCACATTGACAGTAAAATTAATTCCAGTATTACTGCAGGGCTTGCTTTATTTCTTTAACAAGCATGGAGCTAATAGCCATCTTTTCACAGTTCACTGTAATTGAGCTGCCTTGTCCATTGGCAGGCACTTTAACTGTCACCAGAACATGTGTCCCTCCAGAAATTGTATGTGCTGCAAATCTGTATGTAGATGCCTCTTCAGCAAGGGGTGTGGCCCCAATGTAAGTAACAGCTGCTGCCTCCTTTACTTTTGAACAGACAACTTCTTCAGAAGTAAGGTTGCCAGGAATGTCTAATTTGCCAGAACTCTCATTTAAGCCTCGTAGTTTACCTGTAAGGGTAAGTGTGCAGAAATAATCCTCCCATATATAATGTTATATTAAACGAAGTGCAGTTCCAGAGATTATCTATACTCCCCACCCCACTCAACCCCCAGAAGGGATCGGAACTTCCTGGAGGGGTGGGGATTCTGTAACAACCAAACATTAACAAATTGTATAAACTTCCAGAGGGGTGGAGGTTCTTAGAAAAATCCCTTCTACTGGGGAGGTATGGATAATTTCTGGAACTACACAGTGTAAGTATTGATACTTATAATCCATCAAATATTTCTGCTCGCACAAGATTGGTCTAAATGTGTCACGTGACCAAATATTCCCCAGGAAAAACTGGGGAATATCTGAGATTATACCCCAATTTTCAAAACTGTGCGCGTTGCGAAAAATATTTGAAGGATAATAAATACAATAGCCTCCATTTGGGGCAAAAATATGCTCAGATATTTGTTCTTGGACATAATCTGTTCCTCGAAGCTCACAGTTTTCCGAGAGCATACTCTTCTCAGAACAGATAATGTCCGCGGACAAATATCCTAGCTTATAATCCATCAAATCTTTTCGCTCACACACGATTGGTCTAAACACGCACATGGCCGAATATTCCCCAGCTACAACTGGAGGATATCTGAGAATATACCCCAATTTTCAAAACTGCGCGTGTTGCGAAAAAGATTTCAAGGATAATAAACACAATAGCCTCCATATGGGGCGAAAATATGCTTGGATATTTGTCCTTGGAGATTACCTGTTCCTTGAAGCTCACAGTTTTCCTTGAGCTACGCCCTCAGAAAACTGTTCGCTTCACAGAACAGATAATGTCCGCGGACAAATATCCTAGCATATTATCACACCAAATGAAGGCTATTGTTTAATATATATTTTCGTGCCAAATGGAGGCTATTGTTTATATATTTTCATGCCAAATGGAGGCTATTGTTTATATATATCGTGAACACTCTAAAGGCAAGGCAAGACCCTGACCACAATTGAAAGTTATTTTTCATTTCAATGCATTAAATGCGAGCTTTGGCACACACTCAGGATTTAATTGTGAACATACCTATTGTTTAGTGTATAATCATGAGAAAATGAAACACAAGAGTCCATCTGGTAACAGTGGGTTTTTTACTATATAGATACTACACACAGAAGATGTCAAAACATGATGCAGTCAATGCATGGTCATGCCACTTGACTTCATGCAGCATGTACTTGTTGGTTCTTATTAATGGGTTGAGACCATCAGTGCATTGTTACAGTATGTACAAAGGTATGGATAAATAGAATCTATTCATTTAAAGTGGTACTATGACGAAAATCACATCTTTCCAATCTTAGCCATTTTGAAACATAAACAAGTAGTCTGCATGAGAAGAAAAATGCTGTTTACTATTTTCAATTACCTCTTTTTGTTTCAGAGATATTCAAGTTTTTACAATATGTAAATTAGCCAAGTGATGACGTCATACACTCAACCAGATTTTCTTCAAATATGATGAAAAGAGATATCTCAGCCAATTTGTATCAGAAATGTTTGATTCTTTACAGTAAGATTCTACCAAATTTACTCTATGTACAATATGAGCTTAAAAGTTCTGTTGCCATCTTTGGCATTTTATTTTGATATTTGCCAACAGCACTTCATGTGCATGATCCAGCAAGCATATTAATATGTTTGCTCAAGTTTGTGGCCATGTTTAACATTTGAAAACCACTAACATATTGAAATCAAGAGGGTGGGGACTGAAACTGAGTGAGTTGCCATGGGAATGGAATTTTTGCCCCCACAGGGTTTTGGCCCAGACGGCCAAAACCCAAGGAGGCACCCTAGAGGCCACTTATATAGACAGGATTATATTTCGCCATAGCAGAAAAAATCTCGATTTTCGTGAACACAGCTCGCAAAGGATTGCCAAAACTTTACTGGGGGTCAGATAAACACACTGCGATCAAGTAAATTTTCTTCGAAATGGCAGGGATTCTGATATAGAACAAATTGAAAACGACTTCAAAGATCCTGAGTATCGTAAGCAATTCTGAAGTACTGGTAAATCTTGATGTTCAAAGTGAGTGTTGCTTCACTCATGTTCAATAATTGTGACTAAAATACTTCCGATCGCCAGTTCTACCTTTGGCATATCTTTTAATCAGGTCGCTCTTTTGTGTCGGGTAATCTTACATCGCATAGAGCTCATTTTATGGCTCGGTGACTTAGCAGGAATCAAAAGGTAAATGTAAGTGTTTTGCAACGTTTTTGTTGAGGACAAAATTAGAGAACTTGATTCTAATGCTTAAATTTGGATTTATCATGTGTAAAGATTAAGATTAGAGGTGACACTAACAAGGTACTTCTGTTAATGACCTGATCAGTATCAGGCCAGAGGGTAGGGAAGGGGGGAAATTACAGAGACAGGTCTTTACTTTGCCGGGTGCTTCCTCGACTCCCTCAGATAAAAATCATAATTGCAAGTTCCAGGTTGAGGATTTTCTCAACTCCTGTGCTGCTTTCGAGATACGTTTGCTCTCATAAAAAGAAAAATGGTTTGCCGGTTTCAGTGTCAAATTCAAACAGTAGAGTCGCTTGACATAATTTTTCAACAGTTTTTTTCTCAAGTTCTACTAAGTGAAACTTTTGTAACAGAAATATTAGTTCCCATGAAGGAAACCTTTTTTTTTCAGAAAGTACTTAGTTGAATGTTTGGATAATTACCATGATAAGATGCCTAAGTTATAGGAACGATATGAGTGTTAAAGTTTACAAAAAAAGATACAGAAGTTTTAGTTCACGTAATTATGTTCAATTGCGTTCAATCAGTAGAAATAAACGAAAGCGAAAGCTTTAGTGATAACTATTACTAGCATAGCCATAGGTGTGTTTCCTGTAGAACTATTAACCTGCCAAGTTTCAACGTTCTGCAGTGCAAATTGGCCAAGGTAGCCCTGTTTATATACTCAATATGATATTGGGTTAAGTGTATGTAGTCATCACTCCTCTCATTTGTATATTTTACCCATTTTTCAAACTTAAATATCTCCAGAACTAATGCAGATATTTGCAAACAGTAAACAGCCTTTTTACTCTTTCATGGAATTCTATGTGATACACTCAAAAAATAAAGGGGTAAAATTTGATCATAGTACCACTTTAATACACACCCTGTTTGGCCAGGAAGTCAGCTTCTGTCATGGAACAGCCTTGTAATAATTCCCCAACTGGAGCCTTGATACTAACTGGAAACTTGCTGCTCTGTGTACTACAAAAATAATGACAATTTGGTCAAAATCATACCCTTGAAAAATTTATAATATAATCCTCCAATTCAATGACTGCATTAAGCATACAAGAGGCAGCACAACAATCTTTTTGTCACAAAGGACAGTAACAGTCATTGGACAACAACTTATATGACAGTTAATTGCACTATACAATCAATAGAAAAAGATGGTATGCTATTACTGGACTTGATGTTAGGCATCGAAATAGTGCTAACACAAATACTTTTTACTTATGACATCAGGATTGACCTTCAGTGGCCAAATGGTTAGTGTACTGACTTCTGGATCAACAACCAAGCATTGAACCCTGGCCAGAGGAAGTATGCTGTTTTCTTAGGCAACACACTTTACTCTTGCTCTTGATCTAAACTCAAATGTATGGTGTATCACTGGGGACTGGTGAAATTTAAGGTGCAGGGTAACCCTGCAGTTGACTAGTATCCCATCCAGGGAGGGAGTAAAAATAATTTTATTCCCTTAATGCTATATGCCAGTGGTATGGTTGATGCGGAGTACAAAAGTCAATACAATTTCTCACAAAAATGCCATCCAAACTTTGAATCATTTTAAAAGGCTCTTTACCATTTCATAGATCAACAGTGCATTAGTTTAACTGAACATGACTAACACTAAATGTGATTTCTTTGAACACAAGTAAAATTTTCTTACCACAAATTAAAGCTAGCTGGCTGGGTTGTGTCATTGAAATCAATTCCTACAGTTACAGCAATTGTTGCACCAGGTGTCAGGGCTGCTGCATGACAAATTGAGAATCACAGTTGGTTTTATTTCAACTTCAAGAGTGCATTTATTTTCCCTAATGAACCACCTTTCATACCCAAACAGTTGTTTACCAGTTTAAAAATCCCAGTAAGGATATACTGTCTTCATTCAGCTTGCTACACCTGGTTGGACTACTGGTGACTGTACCACTTGAGTTCAAATTTTAGTTATATAAAGTTTGATTGGGAAACCACTGTGGAAACACATTTGTTAGGAGGTAACTGTCATTAAATCAAACAAAGTTAATTTGATTGTTTGGACTGATTTATCATAGTATTAGAACCTTGTTAATGCACCAATGACCCTCGCAGTCTGGCTGTATTAGTAGGGCGATCACCTACAATGCCTTAGGTGCATGGTGGGGCACAGTAAGTGCTGAGAGAGAGGTCACTTGCAAACTGTATGAAATTAGCAAGAAAATGGCAGACTGAGCTTTAATCCTGTTGGCCAAAAGAGTTAGGGTTCCAAGGCACTCTTCTAATATCGTACAGAAAACAAAATTCACCAACTTACCAACTGGTTGAAACTCATGCATAGTCATTCCTGTTGCTAATTTCTGTAAAACATTAATGACAGACAGATATAAGATTTCCAATAAATTGGGAAATGCAGGAATTTTACACTAGATTCAAAATAACTTACCTTCTCACCCACACAAATATTAGAAATAGGAGCTTCAGAGTTGTTGATTAATGTTACTTCCACAGCCACCATTGAGGTAGAATAGATACAAGGACCTCTAGTAAACTTGTAACTGCCACTAAGTCCTTTGCCTTGCATTCGGTGGAGTAGTTCATGTGATTTTGCCGTTGAAAAGCTTGGATTTAGCTGTTGAAGAAACAATAGTTGCTTTGTTACCAAGAAACAGGTAATGATGACTGTTTCCAGAGCCTATTGCCCAAGTAAGATCTATTGCTTGTTATACTACATTAGTAGTGAACTCCAGTTTATGATGTGCTTTAAAGACTGATATGCCTCTGATTGTGTAGCTATAGATAATATTAAAACAAAAACATCGGTTCTATTAATTTCGTTGACAACTACACCACATTTTATCACTTGAATGTATGCAGTCATAATCTTAGCACATACAAAGGAGTGAAGGGGTGTATATGGTAAAATGTTTAAGGAAAATCTTGTAAATTCATGTACATTGAAGCTTCATATCACACTAGAATATCTGAGTGTTATTGTCAAATGGCATGTGATAACTCACTGGAGCGATGACAGTAGGTACATCATTTGTAAGCGACAATGATTCAATTTCAGAGGCCAGGCTAGGAGACAGAATTTTACTGGAACTTGAACTAATACTTGAAGGTACTGGTTCATTTACTGCAACAAAACACAGCATCACTTAATAAACTACTCTTAATGAACAAGGGGTATAACTACATGAAACAAAGGCTTGAATTGACGTGAAATGGGTATAATTATGAAATTGTAAACTAGGGAAGAATTATGTAATTTCATATTATACCACAGCTGTGTATGACTGTGAACTACACTCTACCATGTGATGGCAATAGCACGCTACCTGTATTTTAAGTAACTGTTTCAATGGCAACAGTTATAATAACAATTAACAATTAGATTATGAGCTCAAGATTTCTATCACACATAGAAATCGAGAGCGAATAATCTAATTGTTTTAGTATAAATCTACTAGTCGTTCAAGACTTTCTCTGAATCCTCTTCACAGGCACTTCGAAAACGTCAAGAAACAGCCTTCAATTTGCCGACAAGAGTACACTGCTCTGCTACTCACTATCACATAATAGATAGTGAGTAGCATAGCCAATAAGAGAACGACATTCGTGATAGAATGCTAGTAGATTTATACTAACTATTGTTATATAGCTGGCATTTTTCCCGCTACAGCGTGCCCATTTATTGGCTGGTTCATGGTCACATGATGTCTAACAATGAAACTGTTTCCCGCCAAATGCCATGAGCGAGCAACGTTGCGAAAACTATGACGTCAAACAGGAAACAGTTCACTGTTACCCGTGAAATGTTGACCACTGTTGCACGTGATCCGAGGTGGCCTGATGTTGTCGCTGGAATCTCAGCGAGTTTTTCAAAGTTTGCTTTTGTTTTGTTTGGCTATATAACAAATCACTTAATGACTGGTCCCTTGGGAAACAGTGAATTTTATTTCCCTCGAATCTCAATGTTTCCCTCGACTTCGTCTCGGGAAACATTGCGATTCTCGGGAAACAAAATTCACTGTTCCCCTCGGGACCAGTCATTAAGTGTTAAATAAAACAACTCAACAACACTTTGCAGACAGGCAGCTATCTATCTGTCAACAATCAGTAACATTTTTTCTAAGATTAACGGCACATAGCAAAATAATTTAAATTTGTTTTGTCTCCCAGCACTAATTATTGATGAGTTCGACAACGACTACTTATTTCTAAGAGTTGCGAGGTCAATTTGGCAAGGCCAAGAGCAAATATGCAAGGTAAATATGTAGTTTATTAATACATGCTCCTTTGTTTTTGAAAGTGCATAATCAGCCCATGTGCATTACAGGAGGATACTGCCCTAGAATAAGCCAATCAGAGTGCTTATTATATTGGCTACGAACACAAGCCATATAATAACTAGGACAAATAAATAACAGCTGGTTAGACTTACAGTCATCCAGAATCAGAAGAGTATTTCCCTTGTCTGTTGCTGCTGTTTCACTAGATGACTTTGCTGGCTTGGTAGTCTTTACTGATGCCTTGGCAGGCTTCTTAACTGGAGTCTGACAAGAGGTTTAGAACTAAATTATTATTGAAAATGCTTTTTTGGGTCAAACAAGTATATTCGCAAACATTGAATGAATTGAGCTCAGCCAAGCATATCATACTCAGTACAAAGCAAACTGTATGGAGTCAAGAAGTTTCTGTTGAATAGTTAACTGTCATGAAGACAACAATGTACAAAGATCAGAGCAACCTTTTCCTCTTCAGACGATATCCCTGAACTTTCTTCACTGCTTTTCTCTGTCTCTGACTCAGAGGATGATTTCTCTTTACTTTCACTTTCATCACTCTCATCACCACTATCACCTGTACAGAATCAAACAAAAACGTTTTTTAGAGTGTACTCACTACGAGTGTCTGCGAAAAATTCAGTTCTCTGGATAAAAAGTATGTTTCAATTCAGAAGATTTTGGTGTGTTGGAATATGTTGTTATCAATCAAAGAAATGTATGACCATGTTGGAACCATGCATTGTTGAAGTCACAAATGTGCCAAACATTTGAAGTCAGGCAGTTGACTTGTAACAAGCTCCAAATGACAAAATCATGTATCATCATCAGATCTACAATATAGTCAAATCAATGTCAAACCAACAAAATTATAGGAAACACACTACTGAAAAGAACATTATGAATGTTTACCGGGACATGGTACTGTCTCTTTCACTGAATCAAACCATGAGGTTCTAGAAACCTCAAATGAATAGCGACATTCTCATATACCTTTACAGGTGTCTTTTAGGAAATAATTTTACTGAATGCATACATGAATTTTTTTGTTTTTTTTTATTGAAACTTACAATAATACGTAATTATAAAATGTACCTATGTGAAACATACAATATACATATCTGCTGGGTGCTGTTTTATATAAACCACAGTGAAAGTACTACAAAGCTTTGGTACACTTAAAAAACAACAGTGTTTAGAGACAAAATAAGTACCAGTTTTAGTTGATGCCTCAGATTCACTTTTGCTTTCATCTTCATCCTCTTCAGATCCACTGCTACTTTTGCTTCCTTCCTCACTATCACTTCCTGACTCTGAATATCCAAAGATGTTACGTAACACATTAAATGGGAAGTAGAACTTAAAGCTGTGATTTCCATATCTAGCAATTTAAGCATTGAAGCCCACAGGATAGCAATACTTCATTAAATTACATGCTCTCTCACAACTCATCTGGTTCTTGTTCTTGCTGCTGATTCACTGCTTATTATAAGCTTACTTACATCTAAATAATATACCACCAAATTCCAAAGCTTAACCACTCTGTAAGTACTGTTTTGGAACATCCATTATAATTCCTGAATGTAACATTCCCTCAGAAAGTAAATGCAGCCTCCAATTATTTCTTGAGACTTTTTGAGTTTTTTGTAATTCAGAGTAATCAGGCAATGATCAAGGTTTAGACCTTACCTGATTCTGAGCCTGATTCTGACTCTGATTCTGAATAAAATGTAGATTTCTTTGCCTTGACATTCTTCTTTGATGAGCTTGTTCCCCAAACAGGCTGAATCTTAAAAAAAAACAAAAATACACAATAGTCAAACAATATAACAGGAACCATACATCTCTTTCATATAACTGATACATACAGGGAATTTCTCAAATTGCATAAACTAGTTGAATCTTCCACAAAAGACATTTGGAAGCTAACTACATCTATCACTTTACAACACACACTGAAGTAGTAAAACTGAGTATCTGTAGAAAGGTGTATTTGTTATATCAAGGTTGAGATCACATGAATTTGGATTTTACATGTATCTAAGATCAAGCTGAATCTCTCTGACATAGCGGTCATATCTGTAAAGTTGCACAGCTGTGCGTTTATATTATGGAGGTGTCTATACATGTGATAGAGGTAGATATTACACCAAGTCTGATCTGTCTGGTACCAAGCACACTGACTATAATATAGAGTGTTATGGAGGTGCCTGTAAGGAGATGTTGGACTATGCCATCCTGCAAGTAGCACAATTAACTTCATAAACTAGATCTGCTGATCTCCTTTGCAGCCATTACTAGGGTCTTCACACTAAGAAGAGGAGAGAAGTATTGCGCGATGATCCTAATAACGAAGGGCTCTGAAGAAGACTATATTGTAGATCTGCTTGATATTACAAAATTTTTATAGGTAATTACAAACAAACTCACTTCTACATTTCTAACAGAAGGATCTGGGGCAACCTCTGGAAACTCTGGCAGTTCCTGATAACCACCAGCTTTGAGGTTAATCATATGAGACAAAGAGCCAACTTGAAAACCTTGACGATCTGAAACACAAACAAGTACTGGAAACTGAACTTCCTTTAGTTTTAGGATTAATGGCATAAGGTACTTTTGTTTGATAAAAAGTGATGTATTTTTTCAATCTCTTAATGACTCCAGTATTGTTTATAATTAATGTGGTTGAACATGGCTAGGATTCACTGAAATAGTCTGGACATTTGAGAGTCATGAAAAATCAGAAGAGTAACAATGAAAAACTAAACAACTGTAAAAGTTACTGCCAAGAACAAGGTATGTTAGAATATAATAATTTATTTCTCACATCAGAAATCTTGCTGCTTCTATGAAGAAGCATGACTTACGGTAACAATATATCATACCTTTAAATACTGATTGTATAACTGGTGGGGGCTTTGATGCCAAAAATATTTTCTTCACATGTTTACTGAGATGACCACCCTATGCAAATGGAAAACCAAACCAGCAAAAAATTTTATCAAGTGTATAAACAACAATACAGTGTATACACTCACATGTCCGGCAGCCATGCAAATGTATTGGAACAATAGAAAGTGTTTACATAAGAAGAGAGTTGAACTCCCACAGGATTGGTTTGGTACACCAACATGGCTGCCGCTTCATTTTTTGGAACACCAATATGGCTGCCACGATGCCATGTGCATACGCTCTGATATAATAACAAGCTTGAGCATTTTGAGACAGGCTCTAAAAATGGTTGAAGTTTAGCTTGCCCTTTGGACAGGTAACTCTCAAATTTTGCTTGTCCTGTTTTGGGTTAGTTGGCCAATGACTTGCTTGGGCACTAGCCTATTGAGCAAGTGAGAAAGAAAGTCACTTGCCCTCCAGGAAAATCTACTTGTTCTGGATGAGGCACTCTTTTGATCCCTGCATAGTCAACCTCCATGTTATAAATGGTACTGCATAATCAATAAGACTAGCATAAGACAGCTACGGTGGCCCACAACTGTCACGGCAAAGTCTTTTTACTCACGGCAAAATCAATTTCGTCACGGCAAAATCAATTTCACCACGGCAAAATACATTTTACCACGGCAAAATCAATTTCACCACGGCAAAATCAATTTCACCACGGCAAAATCAATTTCACCACGGCAAAAT
>CM042748.1:9478903-9534378 GCA_022496165.2 Catalaphyllia jardinei
GCAAAATCAATTTCACCACGGCAAAATCAATTTCACCACGGCAAAATACATTTTACCACAGCAAAATCAATTTTACCACGGCAAAATCAATTTTCCCACGGCAAAATCAATTTCACCACAGCAAAATCAATTTCATCACGGCAAAGTCATTTTCATTCACGGCAAAATACATTTCACCGCAGCAAAATCAGTTTGGCTAACTGGCTCACGTGATGCCAACATGGCGGAGTTCCTAGTGGTTCCATGACTCAACATGCACTGCTCAAACTGTGGAAATTGTAACAATTTCAAATTATTTGTGTGCTTGCAACAGCACCGCATCTCTGCGTGCAGTGTGGACAAGGTAAGCCGTAATTAGTTGATGGATGTATTTAATTAGACAAAATGCATTTGCTGTTTGATTAGCCACTGTAAAGAGATTCAGATTATCAACCAAGTTGATAAAACCAAATTATCCATGTTTTGTACTTTCCCAGCATGTGAGTCAGTCGCAGAATAAAACGGCAAATGCATTGTGTATTTAAATACATCCATCAACTAATTACGGCTTACCTTGTCCACACTGCACGCAGAAATGCGGTGCTGTTGCAAAGGTTGTCACAAAAACTCAGACCCCTGGAAATAAATCTATAAATAAATAAATAAATAAATAAAAAAGTCTCAAACTCATCTCAATCTTATCACCTAAAATGTTTTATGATCACGCAATGTTGTCGGTAACAGCCAGAAAGAATCGAGATATTTATCTTCTCCGGTTTATCGCTGTCGCGTCTGGTGGGTACAACATTATAGCGGCTCTGTGTCGTCTATATCATTGATAAAAAATTCGCCAGCAAATGTCATCAGAGATCGGCTGCTATTGTTAAACCTTACTAGTTTTTCACTGTTTGATCGACGAGGCAGCAAAAAGCCGGAGAAGATAAATATCTCGCTTTCGGCTTATTTCTGGCTGTTGCCTTTGAACATTGCGTGACCACAGAACATTAGGTGATAGGAATTGAGACGAGTTTAAATCTTTTTTAAATAAAATTCGAGGGGTCTGAGGTCTGCACTTTCGGGGTCTGAGTTTTCGTGACACCCCTGCTGTAAGGACACTATTTCCACAGTTTGAGCAATACATGTTGAGTCATCAGCTGAGTCAATGAACCACGAGGAACTCCGCCATGTTGGATTGACTCCCATAGCACTTTGCGAGCTAATGTCACATGATTTTGCAGTGAATGAAAATGATTTTACCGTGATGAAATTGATTTCGCTGTGAGTGAAAATGATTTTGCCGTAAGTGAAAATGATTTTGCCGTGATGAAGTTTATTTTGCCGTGATGAAATTGATTTTGCCGTGAGTGAAAATGATTTAGCCGTGAGTGACATTGATTTTGCCGTGATGAAATTGGTTTTGCCATAAGTAAAAATGATTTTGCCGTGATGAAGTTTATTTTGCCGTGATGAAATTGATTTTGCCGTGAGTAAAAAGACTTTGCCTTGACAGTTGTGGGCCACTGTAGACAGCAGTAAGAAGTCAAGACACAATTTTCCATTTACATCTCAATTGAGCACATCCTGAGACAAGTACGATACTTTATTATTACACAATGAATCTTTGAATCCTTTTCCACCAAAACACAAAAGGTACAGTGGTCACCAAATGAAGCAGTTTATGTCTGAACACAAAAGTTACAAGTCTACCGTGTCATTTGGAATGAGAAGTTGCCGTAGAAATCTTGCTCTGTCTCTGACATCATAACTCTGATCATACTTTGCAAGGTTCAGCACATACTGGCACAGAAGTTTTGTCTACAAATAAACAGAAAGAATAGGGTAATCAGGGGATCAAAATGTAACTAAGAGTATTGATGGGTGTAAGATGCTAGTCAATACATATACTAACTTTTTTTATGTACAACTGTATCCTCCTGAAGATAGTTAAGTGTCTTTCCAAGGAACACAACACAAGGGCCTTAGCCGGACTCAACTCAGAGTTCAACACACTTTAACAATAGGCCACTATGCCCACCCCCCCCCCCCCCACCAGGTGGGTGTGAGGTGGGCCTCATGGTTTGTGTGCTTACCCCTGGATAGAATGGTCCAGGTTCAAGCCCTGGATGGGAATATTGTGTAATGTTCTTGGGCATATTTACTTACTAACTTCCCATGTGCCTGCTGGCATGAAGGGCAAGACACTCTAACAGTGCCTCTCTCAACCCAGGAGTATAAATGGGTACCAGCAAATTTCATGCTGGAGACGTAACCCTGCAATGGACTAGCATCCTTTCCAGGGAGGAGTAGAAATAATTCTAGTTACAAGTTTCATGCTACAGAAACTGGAGATAAGCATTCCCCTGATGGGATCCTTGGTTTATATATAGATTCTACCTTTATTCTCTTACATGAAAATAAGGATTTTTTTTTTTTTTTGGGGGGGGGGGGGAGGAGGGGCAAGAATAACACGATAATTATGTCCATTTCATGTCTATTTAATGCTATGCCAAGGTGAAGTTCAAATCTCAGATTAAAATGAAGGTCAGATAACTTCTAAACTTAATAACCATATGTATACTGACTGAGCCACTCACCTGTTTTGGGTTTGTAATGAATAACTTTGAACCTAAGTTAAGAATCTGCAACTTGACAATATCCTCCTACAGGAACAGAATCGTGATTTCAGGACATTAATTTCATCTGCACAAGTCCAGTTTCCAAACATTTTATCTGGCAGGTATGTACACTCTGGAGTAATAATTAAATGTCAGGTGTTGCATAAATATGTGTTTATTATGATCTTTAGTGTGGGGAAGACCTGTTCAGTGACTGAAAACCTTATTCCTGTATTTCTTGAGCTATCCTCACAAAGTGCATCACATTTCTCACCTCAGATCCAAATGTTTTTGCCATTTTTCTCAGGACATCTGGTGCAACCTTAGGAACTCTCTCAGAATACTCTCCTAATAACCAAAGAATGCTTGCTCTGGCCATCGGAACCTGACAGTAAACCCCAATATTTAAGAAATAGAAAACATGTACCGTGTTTGTGTCAAGTTATATAAACACAAGTGGAAGTTTGGGAGAACGAAGAAATGCTGTGGGAACACGAGCCGCAGTGTTTATATAACTCAATACAAACACGGAGTACATGTTTTCTATTTCTTTTAGAAAACACCGCGACGTTAAAAATGAAAACAACTTGTTAACTTTGATTATCAAAATGTAAATTTTCTTTGCTCGCGCCATTACTACGTCAACAGTGCACGCTAGTTCTGTGTCTCCATCGAGTTATACAAACACAATTATTAACCAATCAGCACACTTGCTTTCTTAGGACTGTTTTCTAAGAGTGTTTAATAATAAGATCAAGTGACAGAAAACACCTATCCAGAAATAGTTACTGGTGGCACTAAGTGTTGACACTTACTGTGATAGAATCCACTAATTTTGCCATATGCGCAATGATCTCTGAATTCCCTTTTGGCTACAAAGAAACAGTACACAAGAAATAAATTGAAAAATTTTCATATATTTCAGCTTCAAATATACAAATGAAGAGGAAAGAGTTCAATTTTTCCACCTATCAAAATATATGAAACTAACAAATATTTCTGTTGTCCTTTCAGAAAAGTGTGAACAGCCAAGCTGTAGGTTAGCAGGGCAGTCCTGATGAGTCTTGTTAGCAAACAAAAATGTCACAAAAAAACACCACATTAGTAAGGGTTTTTATTTGTGATTACTGTAACTGTTCTTTTTTTTTAAAAAAAAAAGGTAACACAAAAGCATAAATTATGTCGCAAGCAACTTTATATCAGCTTTTGCAGACTAATGAATTCAGGTATCCTACATCATAAAGTGGCGTTTTCTATGAAACGATACAAATCAAGATTCCGAAAAGGATGGCAAAATTATGATACCCAGACAAGAGGAGTAACTTACAGATAAATTAGAGTAGTAATTTTCAAATTATTCATTATTATAGAAGTTGACGGTCTTTAAATATGAATGTTGGTGGGTAGAAAACTAAATGGACTCCACTCGCACCTTGAGCTGAAGAAGTTTCTTGATGACCACCACACTTTCTGCCACCACAACCTCTGTTGACACACAAGTTAAATACATGTATAAGCTACTAAATTAACAATCTTCTTTCCCATTGATCAAAATTTAATAATAGGCCAATTTCAATATTATGTATTCTCCTATTTAAATTCTAACTTGGCTCCGAGGCTTAGAAGAATGAAACAAAAGAAGTCACATTGGCATTGAACACTGAATAATAAAAAATTATTTTGTTTTATTCCCCTATGCCTCACAGCCAAGTTAGAATTTTGATATATCAAAACTGGCCCATTAAACAGTGCACATTTTCTGTCAGTGTTGACATTGTAACACTGGGTAATGTTTTTATCTACCCACAATGGCATCATAGACATTTTGCCAGAGCATGCAAAATGACGTGGAAAATAGTTACCATCTCTGTTGGAAAGAAGTCGTACGAGGCCAGCCAAACAGGTATCTGTAACCTCAGAAATATTTGATGCACATCTTCCGATAGCTTGAATTGTTGAAGCTACAAACTGTTTATCTGGACTGGAAATGTAACTCTAAACAAAAAGAACAGTTTACAAATCAGACATTCATTGTCACTACAGATACTTCCTTCAATATTAAACCACAACAGATTAATCTTGTTTCCTTTTTGACATGTATGCACTTGCAGCAGATCAAACATATTAGATATATTTTCAAATGTAATCTTGAGTGTTGAAACTGAATTGAGTCTTGAATCTTTAATGTATACCTCTCTACTGTGACTTTCAATAAGAGGAAAACTCCGAGGTTGAAAACTTTGTGATTGAATTCTTGGCTGTTGTCCATCATAATTATGACAACCAACGAGCCTTGAAAAAAATGGATCGAAATCATAATCCCCAAACATGACTTTTTCTATTTTCTGAGAAGCTCGCAAAAATTATTCACAGCAGTGAAACATGAAATCGTTGAGCAGAGTTCACATGTTAATGAAAGGAACAGTAAGACTAAGGATTATTGTGCTTGCAGAAAAGAATAGCTTGCATTGATATGTCAATCTAGATACCTGAAATTCTCTAAGTATTGTTCCAATACTAGTTTCAGCTGCAACATTTGTCATAATTTCAAGCTGAAAAGGAAACAAAGCCAGAAAAGAGGATTACCCAAGGTACATGTGCCTATAAGGACCAGTACTGGAAGGGGTACAGACAACACAAGAAACTGAGAGAAAACCATACTACAACAAAACTATTACCAACTGCTACATAACTGCTAATTCTGTTTCTACCCTGCAACCAGCAATAGGTACGGCACTTGCCAATAATTTTTAAACCTTGTTGTACAACTGTTAAAAATGTTAGGCTTTGAAACAAATCGACAGAAAACTAAATCCTAAATCACTCAACTACAACAAAATAATGAATACTTTTCTTTTTCTTTCTTTACTGAAAACAGTAATGAACCAATGATTATAAAACATACATATGTAACAGTCAAGATTGACAGTTGGTTAAAAGAAATGCCATCTGAATCCAAATGATATTACAATAAGTCATTTTCAATATATGAAAATTCCAACTCAGTTTCAAGGCATGGTAGAATAAAACAAAGAAATCCTTTGTTCACCCAATCCTCATAGCCAAGTTAGACAAGAATGACAAGACTGTTTACCTTCAACAGACGAATATGAGTTGGATCACTAGAGTGGACAAAGAAGCCCTTAAGGTATGGTTCAAACATTCCCTGCAAAACAAACACAATCCTTCAGAACCAAAGCACTGCTACTAGTAAATAACAAATTACTAGGTCATGGTCCCCGCAAACAAAGAACCAGTCAAATAGACTATCAAAATTACAGCTTCTTAGAACTAAATCAATTCAGGGCTTGACACTAACGGTAGCCAACTAGCCACAGACTGGTAGAAATCTAGTTTTGGCTGTAAGGTTTTCAATTTCCACTAGCCACTCTGGCCAGTAAACAAAATGAAATCAGCCAAACTACAGTTTTTGTCTTCCTCAAGGATGACAAACAAAAATAACTGTCTTGGAAACAAGGTCAGAAAAAACAAGACATGAGGTCCCTGATAAAATCATGCACAAAATTGTGCAGAAGTGTCAAATGAAATCATTTCATTTAGCGCTGTAACAACTCATGGGTGATTTATTGTCATATATGCATATTGACAAAACTTACCACTACAGAAATAATTTGGGTGAAAAAGATTTATTTCCTTCAACATTTAAATCAGAGGCTTTTAGCAGTGGAATTTCACTGACGAGAGTACAGTTTTTAATATTGTTCAGAAAGCTGTTTTGCTTTTGAAGAATTTCTACAGTGTCTGTTTTTGAAGAAGTTTCAGAGTTTTTGTAATGATGTCTTGGGGTCTCGATATTTTTGTAAGGGAGTCTCAAAGAAAAACTAAGTCCCAAGAGTCTTTTTGGAGAAATTGCTGGATTTTTCTATTTTTGCAATCTGTTAGCCTGAGATTTGATATGACGAAACATTGTCTTGACACTTGCATTGTGCTTTGAAGACTTGCTAGCAATTCTACTTTTATTGCACCTAGCCAACATCAACGCTTGCAAGTGAAAACAATTTTTGGCTAGTGACATGTACGTTACCATTAGATCCCTGGGCTAGCTAGTGAGTAGAAAAGCTAGTGTTGAGCCCTGCCAATTCACTGTAGTGGGTTTATGGGTTTTCTTGCCAGCTAACCTTGTAGAGGGGGCAAGAATTTAAGTTCTCCACAATGACAGGGGTGGGGACCAGGATTGAGTTTACATGGATGCATCAGGTTTCACACACGTGAACCAGTTTTTGTTTGTTGCCACAATATGAAGCCAACGATCTCCCTTTTATCTTCCCCTTTTCAGTAATCTACTTGTTTTTTTATCTTTTGGCAATTCTTTAACGCCGGTTAAATACACTAAAAGTTAGTTGCTTATTGGTGGGCAGCCTCAAAATTCTGGTCGCCAGCACCCAATTTTCAGTTGCAGTGATGACCAGCAGAGAAATACTACTATTGCTATCCAACTATCACAAATGTCAATAAGCATTAAAGAGATAAGGTCTTTCTCGCTGAGGAACAGACATTCTCACCTTTCTTGAAAAAGACATTGTTGCAATGTTACTGAGGACAACAGTTTGTACTTCTCTGCGATGGAATGCACATGTGTCAAGTCAAATGATGAAAACTCTCAATACAGTTATCTATAATAATTATGCAACTAGTTCTTATTTGCTACAATAGAGGATTTTCACATGACATCACGGCAGCCTTATTGGCGAACCAAAACAATGGAATGGTGACCATGCTGTTGTACCAAACCAAACCTGTGGGAGTTCAACTCTTATCTTATGTAAACACTTTCTTTTGTTCCAATAAATTTGCTGGCTGCTGGCCATGTGAGTGAAAACAATTATCTGTACAATTTTTTTATGATTTCATTGTTCCAGTCTGCTTAGTTACTAAGAGCCATAATTCAAAACAATACTGTCCTTGCGAGAGTGAAAAGAGCTGTAAGTAGTAGATGGTTCAAGGGCTCTCAATTTCATAGATATTAAAACCATGAAAGAATAATACAAGTTTTCCAGACAATGAATAATTGAACTTTCTTTTTCCTTGGTTTCTATAGCAAGCAATTCACCCTGTGCAATAGACAGTGTGCACACTTATGTTTAACATCAGTATAATTATAATCCAACCTGTGGCTTCTGAGAAGTCTAACCAAAGACCGTGCCACAATGCTCACTTCATCTTTGGGTGCCAAGTGATGATAAACTCTTGCCACAGCCACCACAACCTACAAATTCATTATTAAAGAAGATCATAATAGTTCTGATCTACTGCTCAACACAAATATGATCTGGCAAATTTTATATCAAACACATTCCACTCACAGCAATTTGGAACTACAATTTGTGATCAACACGCTGTAAATCAAATCAAAACTCACTGCAGCATTCCTGCTTTGAAGGAGTGGTTTACATGTCCGCAAAAGCAGCCGGTGATCAGGATCCATAACATAAGACTCCTTCTTTGGTTTCTTTTCAGTTGTTTCATTATCACTGTCATCATCATCATCATCATCATCATCATCAGTTTCAGACTTTGGATAAAAATCACCCTCTGATAAAGGCTAATTGAAAAAAAATGCAATCAAGTTAATTTGCAAAATCCTTCAATTGACAGAGATCTACTGTACACAGCAGTTTAAAACTTGTGTGATGTACAAATGTAACTAGACATTCTTACCCCTTTGTTTGGATCAATAAACTGTGTTCGTGCATATCTTGTTAACATATGAATGACTGCCACTTGACCCCATTCATCAATGTCTATCAACAGGTTACACAGTTTGCGATAGTTTTTGTGAATCAAGTCAATTCTGTCTGGGCACACATCCTCAAAAGCCATCACTGCACTACCTGCTACAAGCTAATTAAAACAGAAGAAAACAAAATTATACGGCTGTCTATTATCTAGCAAGATAGACAATGAAAAATTGGCCACCAAAATGAGGATGAAATAGTGCAGTGGCTGTACTAGAGGAGTTCTTAGGAACAAACAAGAAAATGACTGAGAGAGTATGTTAGGCCAAAACAGTGACCATAATAATATTATAATTGCAGCTATGCATGCTGACCTACACTGTATATAAGAGTTAGCTGTAAGGGCATGTTTCCATGGAAAATAAAGTATGCCATTTCAGCCATATTTGCAAAGTAAAAGGATTTTTGTTCTTGCCCTTTCCTCCTCTTGATTAAGAGCAGTAAAAGCAAAGAAAAGGCATTAAATCATGCAAATAAATGAATACACAACTAAGTACATGTAAACCATTTTATCTCTGGTTTGAAATAATTTCTTACCGTTGTTTTGTCTTTCAGGAGTTTCTCTATAACTTCAATCAGACAATCCTTCTGCTCAGGATCCAAACTATAACATAAAATAAACACTGCAGTTTTATAGTAGCATACAGTTTATACAGAGCCAAACAGTGAAGTCTCCACTTTGGCCAAAGAAATCCATGCTGCTTTTATAGCTTACCATATTTGATTAAATGCAACTGTGTTTATTATTTTTTGCGATTTGAGCGCAGCATTTATTCGAGGCTGGTGTTTATAGGGGAATCCTTGTTTACAATATTTGCCTCATTAGCATAAGCAGTTCATTTTCTGAAAGAGCTACAAATAAATCAGTTCTGAATATTGAAAGGTCATAGTACAATTAACTCTGCCAATGAATATGAGCGTGATGTATTGAATACCTTTTGTGCAACACAGGTTTAAAAACTCAAAATTTAACAAAGAATGTATGTGCTCATTAGCTCTTTTGCCACCCAGAAATTTTGCAGTTTTAGAAAGACAATTTCTCCTTCAATATTACACACAAAAAGCTAGGAATTTCAGCATGCATTAAGTTTTGCTAGCTCTTTAGCAGCCTGGAATCAATTCATATCTAACATGTTTATTTCTGTAAGCAAAGCCGTATGCAAATGAGCAAAAATGTAAACAATGACGACAGCATGAATCCCCCTATACAAAGGCTGTGTTCATTTAAAATCCAGTTTAGTTCTTACAAACAATAGTATGGTAAGAGCAATGAAGTATACTCTTTTTGAGCTTAAAAACATTACTATCAATGAAATAAGTGTGTTTAAGCTGAACTACCATATATTGTTCTTACTACATGTAGTGTTTTGATTATATTCCTTTGAGCTTCAAAACAATGTTCTGATAATAAAACATTGTTACAATTATGGAAAATATTTTTTTGGGGGGGGGGGCTTGCTCAGACTTGATTAGTACTGGATTTGCTTTTTGAGTTTAATATTAAAAAAAATGCTGCATCATAAAATGGCATTTAATTTATTCAAGGGAAGTACTTATTAACCCATTGACTCCTGCATCAAACTGTCTATGATCCACCCCAAATTTCCTGGCGTTTTCTTAAATATTTCAGAGCTAGCGAAAGCACAAAAAATAAACCATATGCGCAGCAACCACAGACACAAGATCAGGTTTCAAGACTTTGTTTATTTGAAATTCAATGAATGAACTGCCCAAATATTAAAAAATATCATAAAAAAGAACTCAACTTGATGCAAATAACTTGTAAGAAAACAAGATATTATTATTTTTTTCTTTGCCGCGTGACAAACCGCGAGAAAATTGAATACGCAAAAATGAGTTCATTTTTTACTTCAAGGGACAAAACGAAACCGAATACAACAGACAACACTTGTTTGGGCAGGCAACCGAGAACCGGCGAAGCCAGTACGAAGAATCTGGCAAGGAAAAGTGAGCCTGCACGCGAGCTATTGATTTTTGAACTCTGCCCCTCACTAGGTATCAAGTTCACATTTCACGTGTCAGGTAACTATCCAATAGGAGTGAAGCAACATGTAAACAAGCATTGCACGTGGAGACGTTCATGGAGGATATGGTCTAAGCTTCATGGATGGCACAATGAGTTAACTTTTAACTACTGACTTGGGGAACAAATCGAAATCACGCACAACAGAATTTCCATTCTTGTACAATAACTGTTGCCGACCGCCCTTACGTCAGCGGACTCTTCCAAAGTAGGACTTAGTTCCTGCAGACAAAAAAGGAACACGTGTTTCGAGAGATCCGCCATCTTGTTGTGTTATCATGTAGTGCTCAGATCGTTAGTTGAAAATTTGCTGTTCTCGCTCATTATCTTAGTCTTATTTTGTTTGGAAAACCTCCATTACATTATTTGGTCCAATCGAGCCTGATATTTCACTGCAAATACAGTCCTAAACGGGCGAGATGGCCGAATCAAATGGTCCGCTGTGGGAAAAGCCCAGCCCTGGCTGGTTTCGTGAGGATTATTTGCATGAAGCTGGAAGACAAACCCACCGAGACTACTTGCCAAGCCTGAGTCGCTCCCTGTCTGAGGACTTCCGAGATTACGTTGTTGGAACAAAGGATAATACAGCCCACAAAGAAGCACAAAAAATTTGAGGAACTTGGCGTGGAAAGAAAGCCCACATTACAAGGTTAGTCATTAAGATAAATTGACACATTAACAAACCGTTAAGCAAAGAAACAATTGCTTCATTAAAGTTGAACCCGGAAAAAGCGGTATCTCAATTAGAGGATATTAATCAGACCTTGTTTGAACTCAACCCCCATGATGATGAACCGGAGTATTGGATGGAGCAAACCCTAGTCCCTGTCTATGACTGCTTCGACAACATTGAGATATATTATGCCGAGCGAGCTACGTTGGATGCCAAACTGGTGAAAGAAGTGGATGTAGTGTTGGTTCCAGAACCCTTGAATCCTTTAGAAGAGAGTGTTGACAAATCATTTAGTTATGACAACTCTAAGAGTGAAACCTCAGTTGTTCCGAGATTACCATCAACTGTACATCAGCTAAGTAATGTTGAAACTAGTCAGGTATCACAGCCGCCCATAACCGCTATTGAGAATAGAGTACCCAATACAACCAGCAGAAGTAATTTATCCACAATTCCAGCTACAAGCTGTACCATACCCAATGTTTCTCTTACCCATCCTAGAACAGTTACATCAGTAACCGACTCAGTTCCCACTACTGTAGTATGTTCCATGCCCCCATCTAACCCAGATCAGATTAGTACACCAGCTACACAAAACTCCCCTTGGAGGGCCCTGGGCTGGGCCATACCCAATCAAGTCCCATCTAACATGGAACAGACTAGTACACCAGCCACACAAAACTCCCCATGGGGGGGCTGGACTCTACCCAGTCAAGTCTTATCTCACCCGAAACAGTTTAGTACACCAGCTACACAAAACTCTGTACCCAGTCAGACTGTACCCAGTCAGGGTGTGTCACCAAGACCCAGTTTATCAGGAACATTACCGCAGTCACACCCAAGATGGGGACTTATGCCTGACTTTCCAGGACCCCCTCCAGATGCCTGGATAGATCAACTTGACGACTATAGCGTCACTTCTCAGCCCCAATTGACAACATATTACCACTGTAGCTTCTCCGCCATGGAGCACTCCTTGCCTAAATTTGACCTTGGAAAATTTCAGGGCTCACCCTTCCATTGGCCTTTGTGGATCGGAAGATTTAAAAGTATCGTGCATGATCAGCCCTTCCTGAATGATAGCCAGCGTTTAGCTTATCTTCAGAATACCGTCACTGGTGCTGCAGAGTCCGAAATCCAGTTCCTTGGAGAAGATGGCGCAAATTACATATTAGCTCTCATAATGCTCAAGGCGAGATTCGTTGACTCAGGAAAGATTGTGCGTGCGGCCATTGCTGCCCTTAAGGTCATACCATCCCTGCGCCCTCAAGATCAGACTGGCCTTACAAAGCCGTACCAAACACTGAGGTCAACTGTAGTCACCCTTCACAGACAGAGATTCCTTGCTGATCTCTTAAGTGAGACAAATCTGTACATTGCTGTTCAAAGGCCCCCTGGGCCTTTGCAATCTAACTGGGTGATGGAAGTTCAGAAACACGAAAGTCAGAGAAGGCCTAACTTGTTTGACCTAGACCGATGGCTTTCAGAACATGTCAGAGTGAGAACATGTCAGAGTGAGACAACACCTGGTGTATGAGGAGTCAGTGAAATGTTCCCTACCTAACAGATCTAAACCACCAAAATGGGATCCACCCCTAAGTTCTTCTACACTGCACATAAAGTCGGACCCACAGCAAAATGGAGAAGAACCCCCAAACAAATCGAAGTCACCAGCCTGCTTATGCTGTAATCAAGCTCACCCACTTTACAGATACTATCTTTACAGATAATGAATTTAAATGAAAGTCTGTACCTGAGCGCTACGAGGTGGTCAAGAGTTTCAAGATGTGCTTCAATTGTCTCAAACAGGGACATCAAGTTAATGAATGCTTGAACAAGACTCAATGTCAAGTTGCTAACTGTAAGAGACATCATCACAGTCTGTTACACTATGAACATGCACCTCAGCAACTGCCTAGCCAGGACCCACAAACCCAGCCCCCACGGACTCAAGACAACCCTGTCCCGCACGTGACAGCCACCAACTCCCTCTCCGCCAATGACAGAGTGGTTTATTTCCAAGTTGTCCCTGTCAAAATACAAGGTGAAAACGGGGTGGCAGTGAGTGAGACGTTTGCTATTCTGGATGACGGTAGTTCAGACACGTTGATAAAAAGAGACATTGCCGACAAGCTGAATCTCGAAGGACCAGAGCAACTACTTTGCCTAGGAAACATTGAAAATAATGGAACACCACGGAGCTCTAGAGCAGTCAATCTTCTTGTGACACCAACCAGGAAACAAGCTGTGAATCTACCTGTTCAGATCCATCCTGCTTGGACAGTCCCTAAATTAAATGTCCCTCCACAAAGACTTGTCAAGGAAGATGTTAGAAAAACCTGGAAACACTTTGAAGATTTAGACATCCCTGCTGTGTCTACTGATCAGATAGGCCTACTTATTGGAGTGCAGGTTACCGAAGCCATGATTCAACATGAATACAGACGCGGACCAAAGGGACAACCATATGCTGTGCGGACTGACTTTGGATGGGCGATAGCTGGCTTAGCGGGGGGAGTTCCTTCCCCCAGAACAGGTGTGTTGTTGGACATTGTGTTACCCAAGACACCACATTGAATAAAGAAGTTGAAAACCTGTGGAAGACAGAGTCTTTTGGCACCAAGTTCAAGTTCAATTGTGATGTTTCAAGATCTGCGGAGGACGAAAGAGCACTTAAGCACTTAGAAGAAACTACAAACTTTAGAGCTGACCTGGGCCATTACAAAACCGGTCTTCTTTGGAAGGGTGAAGAAGTCGTGCTCCCAAACAATTGGCCACTAGCAGAGAGAAGGCTTACAAATCTGGAGCCAAAGCCTATTATGACACAGTTGAATCCTACATTGCCAAGGACTATGCTAGAAAGTTATCTCCCACAGAGATTGCTACTAAGGAACCCAAGAACACTTGGTACCTGCCACACCATGCTGTGACAAATCCCAATAAGCCGGGAAAGATTCGCGTAGTCTTTGACGCTGCAGCCCCATACAAGGGAACTTCGTTGAATGATCAACTGGTGTCAGGCCCCAACCTGCTGAACTCCCTTGTGGGTGTGATCATGAGATTCCGACTGCATGCTGTTGCTATGATTGCAGACATTGAGACAATGTACTTCCAAGTACGAGTTATCGAGAAGGATCAACCATCACTGAGATTCCTTTGGAGAGGTCCAGATAGAGATCGTCCTCCTGATGTCTACCAGATGCAAGCCATGATCTTTGGAGCAAAGTCGAGCCCAACCTCTGCCAATTATTGCCTGAAGAAAACCGCCATTGATAACAAAGCCACTTGCAATGAAGAAGTGGTCAGTACAGTCCTAAGAGATTTCTACATGGATGACCTCCTGAAATCTCTTCCTTCTGAAGACGAGGCAGCCCAGCTTGGCTTCCAGCTTATTGAGCTTCTGTCAAGGGGTGGCTTTCGATTAACTAAGTTTATGAGTAATAGTCGAAATGTGCTACCTCAGCTACCACCCAAAGACATCCTCAGCAGCTCTAGGATCTCGCAGCCACTTGATTTGGATCTGGACAGCCTTCCAGTTGAGAGAGCCTTTGGAGTGCTGTGGAACATGGAGCAGGACACTCTAGAGACTAAAGTAGATCCAAAGCAGTTAGCCCCAACCAAGCGAGGCATTCTAAAGCAGACATCAACCATCTTCGATCCCCTTGGATTGGTAGCGCCATTCGTACTGAGGGCTAAGTTGATTCTGCAAGAGCTGTGGAGACTCGGGTTTGATTGGGACAAACCCATATCAGGCCCACTACTAGATGCCTGGGAGGCCTGGAAGGCCGAACTACCTCTCCTTGCATTCTTGTCCATTCCCAGATGTTACCTTAGCAACCAACCAAGTGCCCAGTATGCAGACGCACAAATTCACATCTTCGCTGATGCCTCAGAGGTTGCCTTTGGTGCTGCTGCTTACTGGAGATTTGAAACACGGAGTCATTCCTATCACTGCTCCTTTATATTCGGAAAGACAAGGCTTGCTCCGATTAAGACCCTGACGATTCCATGACTGGAACTTAGCCTCTGTAATGGCAGTTACAATGAGTCAGACTATCCAGAAAGAACTAGATGTGATGCCCAGCCAAATTACTAAAGGCCCAGACTTTCTTTTGCGGGGTGAGGACTGCTGGCCAAACCAAGTTATCTCCCAACCTCCAACTGACAATGATCCTGAAGTTAAAAGTGAAGCCTGGCTGGGTCTCAGTTCTGAAGTCAACAATGAGTTTCTGGACCCTAAGAAGACCTCTTCGTGGACCCACCTGGCACGTGTCACTGCATGGGTACTTCGGTTTGTGACAAGCTGTCCTCACAGGAATGTGAAAGTTGCCAAAGGACCATTATCTGTTGAAGAGCTCGTATGTGCTGAAGAATTCTGGATTAAGAAGGCCCAAGCTCAAGCTTACTCCGAAGACCTGAACCGGTTAGCTGCAGGAAAGGAGGTACATTGCAGCAGTGACGTTAGATCCCTGTACCCTTACACCGATGAGAAGGGCATCTTGCGAGTCGGAAGTCAACTGAAACATGTGCCAATTCCAAATCAAGCCAAATATCCTGCTATTCTTCCTAAGAAGCATGACATTCTTTGTTTGATCTTGTTACACTTACACCACAGACTGAACCACTCTGGAGTAGAGCACATCCTTGCTGAGTTGCGGCAACGGTATTGGAACCCAAAAGTGTGATCTGCTCTCAAGAAGATAGCCATGTCATGCCATGTTTGCAGAAAACACAATGCCAAACCAGATCCACCGCTGATGGCAAGCCTACCCCAAAGCAGACTCCCAGCTTTCACCCCACCCTTCTACAACACTGGTGTGAATTATTTTGGACTGTTGCTAGTTAAAGAAAGAAGATCCACGGTAAAGCGGTATGGTTGTCTGTTCACCTGTCTGGTGACAAGGGCAGTACACTCAGAAGTTGCTCACTCGCTCGAAACAGACAGCTTTATCATGGCCCTGAGAAGAATGATGGCTAGAAGAGGAAAACCGAGAAACATCTACAGCGACAACAGAACCAATTTCGTTGGCACTGAACGAGAGCTTAAGGAGTGCCTTGATAAAATGGAACAGGGCAAGATCTCAGACACGCTGTCACAGTATGGAATTCAGTGGTTCTTCAACCCCCCTTCTGCTCCCCATCTTGGAGGAGTCTGGGAGAGACTTGTCAAATCAGCAAAGAAAGCTCTGAAGATCACTCTGAATGGCCAACTGGTGAATGATGAAACCCTGCTCACATTCATGGCAGAAACTGACTGCTAACTCACGTCAGTGTTGATCCTCAGGACCTCGAAGCAATCACTCCTAACCATTTCCTGATTAGAAGAAATAGCCCGAACGTGCCCCCTGATGTCTTTGATGACAGAGACTTGTGTTCCAGAAAGCGGTGGAGACAAGCCCAGATGCTCACCGACCACTTCTGGAGAAGATGGCTTCGTGAGTATGTGCCTGCACTTACCGAGCGGAAGAAGTGGAGAACTAGGTCTCAAACTGATGTTCAAATTGGGGATCTAGTACTGGTAGTTGAGGATAACCTACCCCGTGGCAAGACATTCCCAGCAAATGATGGCCTCATTTGCACCGTTGAAGTCCAGAGGAAACAAGGAACATTCAAGCGGCCAGTCGTCAAGCTTTGCCTCCTTGAGGAGGCCGAATGTAGTGTATAGACTTTAGTCATATACAGGGGTGGCTATGTTGCCAACCGCCCTTAGGTCAGCGGACTCTTCCAAAATAGGACTTAGTTCCCGCAGACAAAAAAGGAACACATGGTTCGAGAGATCCGCCACCTTGTTGTGTTATCGTGTAGTGCTCGGATCGTTAGTTGAAAATTTGCTGTTCTCGCTCCTTATCTTAGTCTTATTTTGTTTGGAAAACCTCCATTACAAAAACGGCTAGCATTCGGGAAACAACGAATAATGAAAGCAAACGAAACATGTGAAAACCAATTTGATAACAAGAAAGCAAATAATCTGTTTGCTGCACGACGAAACATATTACAGCGCTGCGAAGGAAAGATGAAAGTTGTAAGTCAAAAAGACAACAAAAACAGGGCCGTAGCCAGAAAAGAGTGAAGACTGAGGCAATGTCCATGAAAGAATTTTGACTTCCTAGGTATTTAGGAGGTTTATGACGACTATAAACAATAAAAACGAGAAACAAATTACCCAGGCAAGTGCCTCAGTTTGCCTGTTACTAGCTACGGTACTGAAAAACAAGCTAATTACTTTGAGATCAGTCGTATTTCAACTGTACTAAATAAGTAGCCATTTAGTTCTTTTCTCGGCAGTTCTGTAGTAGCTGAATTAGACTCCAAAGAATATATTTGAACGAAGCGAATAAACTGAACAAAAAAACCACAATGGTTGTCGCAAATAAAATATGGAGAAATCCAGTGTGCAGAAAAAAGATCACTTTTAAAACCTAAAATTCCCAAATACAGGGAACCAGATGAAAAAAATGTGAAAGAGAGCATAATACCAATAAATTTTCATTCAAGCTGTGGTGAAGAAAGCTCTTTAAAAGCAAAAAAAGGTTCAGAGTTTCGCAGACATACTTCGCTGCAGGCGGCCGCAAGTAGAAATTAATTCTCCATGCTAACAGATGAGTTTAAACCGACCATTTTTGCCCATCCAGATCTCCACGGTGTGTGATTCGTCTACGACTATCAATTCAACTTGCTGGGGAACCTTTGAGGATCTGTCTTTGACGATCCTTAAGTCATTATCGAGTGCCTTCTCTGCTGATGTAAACAGAAGTTGTGGCAAATTTGTCGCTAAAAAGGTCATTTACATCTTGTAGCAAAGCACAGGTCCAACCCAGAGGTTGTCCTTCCTTAATCTGGTCTTCAGTCAGGCCTGTCAATGGGCAAATAACTAGAATCACACTGTTCGGATATTCTCCTTCTCAAATCTTCTTCTGTTCGATCGCTGGAGAACATCTGAAAAAAAACTCTTACCGAAACCGGTCAGCATTGCTGTGAAAGCATCTCTCCCTTCCAGTAAACAATTCACAACACTCTTTTCTGCTCAGAATTAATCAAAAGCTCAAGGAACACTCCTTAAACAAAGTCTACAGACGGTTCGCATGATGTGAAATGCACTAAGGTTGCACTGGTTTATGTAACCAGTCAAATTTAACCAATTGGATTGCTGCGTTCCTCAGCGAACGCAGGGAATTTAAAAATCAATAGCTTGCGTGCAGGCTCACATTTCCTCGCCCTATTCTTCTCGCCAGCTTGGGGCTCCCCCATCCAAATAAGTGAGCCTGCTCACAGGCTACAGAATTTCCATTCTTTCACTATAACAGGTAACATTTAAGAAAACACCAGAAAATAAAGGTGAAAAACACACGTAAAACGAATTCGAAAAGAAATCGAAAAATTTTTTCGCGGCCCAGCGAAATAATATAGTGCAGCGAGAGAAAGATGAAAGTTGTACATCAAAAACACGACAAAAACAAGGCAATTACTTTGAGATAAATCGTTTTTCAACTTGTAAATTTAGTGCAAACTTAGTTCTATCCTCAGGAGGTCTGTAGAAGCTGAACAAGACTCGATAAAATATATTTGAGAGAAGCGAATACACTAAACAAACAAACCACAGGGTCGCTGTAAATCCTGGAGAAATCCAGCGTGCAAAAATGCTGTTCACTTTTAAAACCTACAATTCCCAAATAAAGGCAACCAAATGCAAGAAACATGACAGCAAGTTAAATAACAATAAACTTTCATTCAAGATGAGGCAAAAAAAGGTATTTAGAAGCACAGAAATGTTCAAAATTTTACAGACGTGCTTTGCTGCATAACCGCATGTTCGAATTAATTATTAACGCAAAAGCGAAAGCGTGAGTTTTTCCCTACAAGTTTTGCAGTTATTTTATCGGCTGTGGCTTTGTCTATTGTGCTAAAACCTGAATTCAACTTCAAACTAATACTGTACATTGCCATTTTTGTTTTCTAAAGTCCAGGCAGCTGCTTTAAATCTGCGATCTGTATTCAAAACTCATTTGAAAGCGCACTGATAGTCTTGTTTTCACTGAAGTTGAAGGAAGGAAAAACTATTCACCAGAAAGGTTTGAGGGCTCTGTTCACCGTGAACTTCCATTCTGAGGCCGCCTAAACGTCAATTTATGTTTTTCCTTTCCAATTGAAGTACCAAAGAAGTAATTTGTCCGTTTTAGGAATGAAAACAAGTCCCTGGAAGCTTGTAGATTTGGCCCACAACACGCCATGATTACCTGCACTTTTCGAGCGCGTGATTTTAAGACAAAAATACCGTCTTCCTAGGACCCTTAAAGTCCCCTAAAAATAAGCTCAGAAAGTCCATTATCATTGGTTTATTTGTCCTTAACAACAATAGAATAGGAGAACAAAGATGTCTTCAGGGAGGGTAGGAAAGGCAATTGTCCTCCTGTGCTTTTTTACGGCCGGTTACGGCCGGCACAGGAGTCAATGGGTTAATATTTCTGCTCTAAAATGGGGTGTTTATTCGAGGAAGGCATTTATTCCAGGGAAGTGTTCAATCGTCTAGAGTAAATATGGTAGTTAACGTGCTTTCCATTGGATGGGATCTTACAAAGTCCATTGTAGCACTATACCTGTATTTAGTTGCTTCACATGTTTGATGACTGATAGCACTTTACAGGACATTAAAAAAAACTGAATTTCAGCTTGCCCTTCAGACATTTTCTTGCCCTAGGCTTGTCTTACTAGTTACTTTTAATTAGTTTTGATGTAGTTGGCAGATGACTTTGCCTGGGCCATGGGCAAGGGCAAGTGAGAATGAAAAGTTACTTGCCCAGGAGGAAAGTCTACCTCCTCTGGACAACTGCTCAGCACTTTTTTGAATTAATTTTACACTCCCGGGTGGACACAGGGCTGCCCTGAGGGTATATATCTTACTTACAGTACTGCTTAAAAGTTACCACCCTCTCCAAGACTAGACCCTCGTCTCGAGAGATGAGACTTTCACCTCGAGTGATGAGAGTCTTGTCTAGCGAGAGCTTTAAAAAAACTGGAAGTACGGCTACTTGAACTTCTCGAGAGATTTTAGTAGCCTATTGCTAATAATGTAGCAACAACCCATCAAAACTTTACGCTATCCGACAAAGCTTTGATTGCGAGGGCCAGCACCTCAACTCTGTTGTTTACCTTGTTCACATTCAAAAGATGTAACTCTCAAAATTCTCAAATCTTTGTGGCTTGAGAATGGTATCTGTGAATATGCTGCAAATTTTTCCATTTTAAATGGAAAACATATCATTCATCACTTCTACAGTGTGTCTAGACCTGTACGCTGAGATTGCTTCTTTTGCTGATAGATCGTAGTGGCTTCTTTTGCCAAGTGAACATCGTGATTAAATGAAGTCACTAACCTTCAGGTCGTTTTAATTTGGAAAGGTCTTTATACATGAAAGTATGCACGAAGAGTTAAAAGTGTCATGTTATGAGCAAACACAGACCGTTCTTGGCTTTCGAGTGGTTTTCCAGTTTGGAAGCCCTGGAACAAATTGTTGCTTTCTATCGATGATAAACGGGATTTGGTAACTTTGCAGTTAAGTGCCTTCTGTGACATAGCTTATCATGCAGCATTTGCTATTAAAATTTCTACAAAGCCATTTTGTTGTTAATAGGCTTCTCTTTTTTCCTGGCGTTCTCCGAAAGACCTTTATCAATCGATTAAGAGACCACTGAACGGGAGTTTTTGCGATCATCTTTGATGTTCTATTTTCATCTTTTCCATTTTGGCTTTTTGCTTATAAGTCTATAAGTTCATTTCTCTTGAAGCAGTGTGTATAACAAGAGCAGAAAAACCAGATGCTCTTGCAGGGCAAGCTTCTCCACGTTGCAAGAAATTCATTGTTTTCTCACAAGCAAACTGCTTGTAACTTATTCCAAAACATACGCTTCAACTGTTCTTGCGAGACTCTCGTCTCTCAAGGCGAGAGTCTCATCTCTCAAGGTGGGAGTTTTGTCTCCAAAGGTGAGAGTATCGTCTCTCAAGGCGAGAGTCTCGTCTCTCAAGACGAGAGTCTTGTCTCATGAGAAACAAGATGAGGGGTGGTAACTTACTTTTGAGTGGTACTGTAAAACTCATAGAGACCAAAATGGTTAGCTTGCTGCACTCTCAAAATCCGACACCGTCTTTACCTAGGTAAAACCGAGGACAGCATTCATCTGGCCGCGGCAGCATTTTGGATGAGGTATTACCTCCGTAATAAAGACAAGTCCAGTTTAAGTAGGAATTTGTTTCTAAGCTGTTTCTTCATGAAAAAGCATTCTTGAATGCTCAGTCTTGAATCTCTGCATTTTCATCGCAAAGTAGCATTTGATAAAGGTGATCATCCATGTCAGTTGTAAGATTGATAACACAAGGAAAATTCAGTAGCTACATAATATGAGCTTCATCAACGATATCTGTAACTTAGTATAAAATAAAACATAGTGCTACATATGCCTCCCTTCACGCTGTGTTAAGCATTCCCTTTCGCCACTAAGAACACGACATCAAGGGTTGGCTATCTGATTTCATGTCCACGCATCATGCAAACGAGATGCAAACAAGATGTAAGCTTTATTACATGTAAGAATATGTAAATTCTACTGTTTTTCGTGGAATCTGCTTTAAGGAGACTAAGCCATGAACGAGAGAAACCATTAACGGCTTTTTGATATCTACCTGTTTAATTACAGCACTTCAAATGTAACAAACCTTAGCACACAGTGAAAGCTAGAACGGAACATAAAAACAAGCCGCCATTTATCGGAAACAAAAATCAGAGCTCAGCTCATTTTGCTTGAGTGCGTTGGTGACATGTCGTGACGTGATCAAAACATACGTTAAAACAATGGTAACAATCAAACTGTTTTCACATTAAACAGTCTCCTGCCTGAACATGGTTCACGCTTCAGAATATGTAAAACTAAGAGTGTTAGCTCTTTTTAGACTAAATTTCAAAGTGTGCCAGGTTGTGTGCGAACTGAGTCGCGAAGGGATCAAACTCACACAGAAAACAGTCAGGAAGTTCTTCAAAAAGTTCAGAGGTGAAAACTTTGCGTTTTGTGATTCCTCCTAATAGGCTGTATTTTTTTAAATGAGCACGTACAGCTCCAGTTTTTAACCCTTGGGTTCGTGTAGATGACACAAATTTATTCAGATAAAGATATAAGATAATGAGTGTTTTGCAAATCACAAATTTATCAGTCGATCGAATATTATTGGTTACGTGCTTTGTAATTTGTCAAATTACTTGAAGCAACGAATCAAATTCACCTGGTCCCACTGCATATTTACCACGCGCTAATCTTTGGGAATGGCTAATGGACCAAAACCCGAACTTTAAACTAGCTTTTGGCTCCAAGGAAAAGCGATATCTTTTAAGCTGTATCTCGGCCAATGTCTTCACTAAGAGCTCAGCAAGAAAGAAAACAACTGCTTTTTGTAATTCTGATGTTGGAGAAAGCTCACTGGCACCATGAAAGTTGCTCTGCTTATAGTTTTGATCCTGAAAAGTTGATAAAAGACATTCCCCTCTTTTCAGCTGTACTTTCACGTTGCATTCCAGGGTTATTTGGAAGTAAAGGTTATTGTATAGTAATCTACGCAGTTTTAGGTATTAACTGTTGTCTTTCTTCTCTTATTAATTTTTTACCTTTCAAAGATTTTCAGTGTGTACATAGCCTGCTTCGTTTACCTGTACCTCCGGAAGTTAGAATCATACCCATTTGATTTCCACTCGTTGCAACAAAGCATTAATAAGCGTGTTTTAAAACGGTCATCCTGACAGCATTTAACACATGTAATCTTCCTTTAAGCCAAGATTCCTACGGGAATTTATATCATTCCCCTTGATCCCTTGATTCTAATTTGGTGAGTGACCTTCAAAACCCTGCAAACCCTATTACAATGGCTACAAATAGTGTAGTTGGAGTTCATAAAAAGGCTTATTAAAAGTTGGCACCTGTAGATTTTGAAAGAGCAAACCAAACTAGAGGATAGACATTTACATGTAATCTGTCCGACTTTCTATTGAGCGTGTTTCTTGATTCCAGATTATGATAGAGTTTACATGTAACAGTGATGAAAAATGCCACTCGACTTGATTCATATACATTACTTTCCCGAGGTGTTTTTAAAGTTACGGTCGCACTCATCTTTACCGCGGTGCTAAAAATTTTCACCCACGGTAGATGATGGGAGTATGCGGCAAAGACGAGGTTTTGCTGCAACCTGATGGGTCCATACTTTCAGGTGGTACTGTTTAACTCACTCGTAGTTCATCAAAATTAAACCCGGAATTCTCAAGTTAACTATTACATGATCAGAGGCCAAAGAAAGCAACTTTAGCGTTGCCTTTATCTTTGTTAGCTTCCAAGAAGAAGGCTATTATTGTGTCATTGTCAGTGTCGTTTCGGTAGGAAAGCTAAGTTTTGACTGTCTCTCATACTGGTGGCACAGCTGCCATATGTAAGAAGGCACTGTGCCAGTAGAGAGTCTTGCTGAAGAACACAACACAATGTCCATGGCCAGGGATGAAACCTGGACTGCTCGATCCAGAGACAAGTGTGCTAACCAGGAGGCCACTACGCCTGCCACAAAACCGCATCCCATTGTTGAAGAAAGAAATACTTGTGATTTAATACTTGATTATACAGAAACTGGGATAAACACTTTGGTGTGACCCAGAATCTTCCATTCTTTTCTTTTAGGACACAAGACCCTGATCTTAATATGAATACAATTTAATAGTATCTACTTGCCAAACTCTGTCTGACAAACAGTGACATACCTGTATAGCTTAGGGGTGGCATGAGCAGCAGTTTTACGTACATAAGGTGACATGTCATTTACACCCTAAGAATGAATAAAACATAACTCAACCTTAAGCTTAGACTTGCTACAAGTCAATCCCACGAATTTCAGGGTAGAATGTTAGGCCGCAAAGCAGCCGAGCAAGCGACGAAGTCGCGAGAGGTCGACTAGTCTTGCTTGAAGGGTTTTCATTTGCATTTCGATTGGTACTGAATAAACAAGACGAAGGACTTTTCAGAGAGTCTACCTTTAGCTGAACTAATCTTATAAATTTTCAATGAAATCTAAACAATCCAAAGATGATAGATTGTTTGGATTGGTATCTCAGACTGATTCAAATATCCAAGTAGAGATTTTTTAAATTAATGGTAGGATTCAATCATCTGTTGTTGTTTACATTTTCTTACCTTTGATTATAACAAATATTTCAAACCAGTTTGATTTTAATTTTCTTTTGTTCTAGGTCATGACAATATGAGAAAAAAGAATTCAAAATAAAAATCACACTAGCTTAAGAAATCTTAAACCAACAACAAATTTGAATCATAACAGATCTAAGTTTCTAAAATGTAATGAACCATTTCCTTATCTAAAACCAGTTTCGAACAGTCCTTAGTCAGGATTAACTCCTCCTCAGTTTGCTCATAATATTATTAACAGACTTTGGGGATTGGTTATAAAGCCTGGCAAACATCAAAGGAGCCAGCAAAAATAACTACATTTATGTTGGAAGGTCCATGACGATGCACAATCTTTTGTTTTGTGCTGATAGAGTATGCATGAATTAAAAGAAAAAACATTTCTATTGATTAGTTCTTCAGTCAGAAAGAAATACATTTTGATTTGTTAGGGGTCAAGGCCAAAAGAGTGAACAAAAACATACAACAAAGAACTAAAAATGTTGGGTTTCATAACCATTTCCCCCCATTTACTCTGGTTTGCTCCCTGGGTGAAATAAATGCATAACTGAATTTTAACTAGTTAATAAATGTAAAGTACATTTACTAGTACTAGCATAATAAGGTGATAGGGTTAGTTTGAAGACCAAAAAATGACCAAAGTCACACCAAGAAAAAGAAAGTTTTATCAGATAGTCATAGGTCAGTGCAATTCAGAAGTTTCCCTTATGCAACATTTAAAGAAAGAATAGTAATTACCATATATTATTACTACTTACCTCTTTTATTGCTAACATCATGATTGGTGCAATGACAGGAACTCTGATGCTTGACAAGACCCGTAGGGCACTTCCACGAATAAGCTGATTTGGATCCTGTTCAGAAAGGAAACAATCACACGGTAAAATGAAATGTAAACCACAGTCACTTTCAAGTCATAGTACAAAAATGTTTCCACTTCAAAATGTATGTTTAACCTTTGATAAATTGATGCAAGCGCAGCGCTCCAAGCTGCGATAATTTTGGTTGCCATGGTGCAAGGAAAAAATATTTGGCAACTAAAATTCCGGCAAAAGTCGTCAGTTGTCAACCAACAGATTAAAAGAGAAGCTTATGCTCTGTACTTGAAAAATTATCAATAATAGGAAATTTAATCAATAGTACAAGCGGCGGCATTGCCTGTCTTTCTCTTTTCCCCTCTTGTCATTCAGAAACTCAACATGAATGCGTAAACTTGAAGTAGCAAAGTGAAGAACATGCGAGGTGTATTATCCCTTCATGTAATATGTCATGAAGTGTCCTCTCTTTAAGGCTTTTTTTGTGACCGATTTTTTTTATGATGACCATTTTACAATTGAAGGTCGCATGGAGGGCTGAAGCGGAAAGACAAATAAATATCACCCTACCAAGAAAGTAAATGGAAAATTGAAACTGGCATTTGCATCTTGTGTTGATTTAGCCCATGACTACAGCAAAATGACCTAAGTCAGCAATTGATTCTGGACCGCTTAATCAGCAGTCTAAAGTGTTAACCATTTCAAAGGCCATCACAGGCCACCCATTCATACCTGTTCTTCTTCTCAGTAGCAACAAAGTATTGTTTGGTGGTATTTGCAGAGGAAATCCTGAACAGCTTCATGCATTTTGCCAATTACAGAACACTCAAGATTTTTAGTTACAGTAATATACAATTACTGTTGTGCCCACTCCATAAGGTGAACAAACCTTTAATCCTTTCTGAAATGTGCTTATAGAAAGAAGGGCTAAATCTTGTTGCTCCTCAGCATATCTAACAAGGTATAAGTAGACCAGTTTCTTGACCTGGAGAAAAACAAATTTAATTCTTACAATGGGAAACAACTGACTGTCAACACTTTGAGACAATATTTAATTAAACATCTCATTAAGGGGTCTTACGCTTTCTTTAACTATAAAATTCAAAGATTTTTTAAGGACTTTCCAGGTAACAATTCTACTTTTTCAAGAACTCCATCAATTAATAAAATACTATGAAAACTTAACACTACATGCTCAGGTATAAGAGATTACCATCAGAATTAATGAAGTCTTAGCCTTTTTCAGTTCTTCTACCACATGGACATCACTCACTTATGCTCTTCACTTCTATCAGTGGAGCATAATGCTACACCTCATTGACATGGTAAAACAATATAACTTATTATTCAATCCCAGTGTGCTTTTTACAGAATTTCAAGGCCATAAATTTTGATTCTCAAATTCGAGGTGCCTGGAAACCCTGTTACTTAAGGAGTGAACAGGTTTTGCAGTGGTCTCGAAGGAAAACTATAAAACATTACAGAGACCACTAACCTCCACATTTTTGGAAACAACATTTTTTACCACTGCTGCAAAAAGGCCTGACATGTCTCGACCATCAGCCATCATCTATAATCAGAAAAAGGACTATTATTTCTTATACTTGTCTCTACAGCTGTGATCCACTTTCAACAATTATTGTTCATATTATAATATTTACAACCACTGAACATTGCTCATTCAACCTGGGGGAAATGGGCAACACTTTTGTCATAAAAAGCTACATGTACAAGAGGTCTGGTAATGATATATCTGAAAAAAGAGGATATTAAATGGCTGTGAGGAAATAAAAAACTTCTCAAGTGGTGGAAAATATTCAGCACAGCAAGCTAGTGAAATCTTTTCCAACTCAGGAAGAGAAATTTTGCATCATGAGGCAGCCATATATTATGTAGGATCTATTTATCACACAAACACCAATGAAATATCAAACCATTTCACTGATTTATTATGTAACCATAGCAACAGTGACCTTTCCACATACTGTTAATTGCACTAGTGAAGATATTATGTTTTCACACGAAATTATCTGGTATTTTATAGGTGTTTATATAATTAACAACTATTTATCGAAGCGGAGGTGGCTAGTGGCTGATATTAACCGAGTCGTGAAGTGGGTAGGTAAATATCCACTGCTAGCCACCAACACTGAGTTGAATTGTTGTTTTAGCATGTACTAAATAGTGAGATAATATACACCACAAAAAATTAATTTGGATCACTTCTTCACTTGTCACAAATGCAAACCAGGACGCCATTTTTTCCCAAGTTGCTCGGAGGTAAATAGCAAAGGATACTCGGAGTTTGACGAGCCAATCAGCGTGTGCCTTCAACACTATCCACTGTTTTAGTATATACTAATAATAACTATTTACTTCTAAAATACTTACACAAGGCTGTTGCCAAAAGCATACTTAAATACTAGACATATATCAGGTATATATGTTGCAGGTTAATTTGTTTGTTAGGTCAATTTCTTTTCAACCTAGGTCAATTTGTTCAATATAGGTCAATTTGTTTCCTCCTAGGCCAATGTGTTTCAACCTAGGTCAATTTGTTCTGTCTCAGGTTAATTTCATGTTACAGTAACATTAATTTGTTATCACCCTACAGTACATTCTTTACTCTGCTTGTAGTTCCTTACGGGGATTAACTTTTTTTAAAGTTAGTGTTTGAGTTATGGGTTAGTATATAGTTAGGGCAGAGGCACATGTACTGTAGTGTAATAATGGGTGGTATTTTCTCTTTTGCAAGTAGTATATTAAATATTTGGTGTATTATTTTATATGTAGTTTATTTAGGTCAGTGCTAGCAAGGGTACTTTTTATCCATTACTGTCAACAGAAGATAGAATCAACACAACCTGTCATGTTTGCTTTCCAGACTGAGAACGACTGGGCCCAACATACATGTCTGATTTGAATAATTTAAGGAAATTTATTACTACTACAAATGCACACATGTATGTAATTTAAAAAAAGGTGACCTTTCATCCAAGTGTCCATGGCTCACTGGTAAGACATCAGGACATGAATCCAAAGGAAAACCGAAGGTCTGTGTTTCAAGGCTCACAAGGTAAGCATTGAGATAAAAAGAAGAGGGGCTGGGATGTTGGAAGAGCAGGGAGGGAATAGTAGGTGAGGTAAGTAGAGTGGAGATGAAGAGAAGAAGATGAAGAGTAGATCGAAGGTGACAAAAATATTTTTTGTTTGCGGCAAAAACAAAAAAAACAAACTGATCAAGGTTGAAACACATTGACCTGCTTTGGAAATGAATTGACCTAAGGTTTGATCTGACCTACAACATACATACCTTGTGGTTTGTTTTTTCTGTTTGGTTTAATTTTTTAAACCAGTTTAAATTTTGTTAAACCAGTTGAATTTTTCAAACTGGGTTGATTTTTTTTGTCAACTATAATATATATAAAAAAAGAGAAAATGTCTCTTTGCATATAAGGGGTGATTACTGCCAAAATTAAGTTTGGAAGTCTATTATGCTGTTTGTTGATGCGGTTTTTGTCGATGCGGTTTTTGCTGGTGTTTTTCATGTTACGAATTGTGTTTAACATGTTCTCGGCGATGTTCGCCAAAACGTCGCTGCTGTTTTGTTGCTTCTGTATTCGATTTTTTGTTTCAGATTCACGTTTGTGTCATTCCGTATGGTGTTATGCGAAACCTTGATGCTATTATTCATGTCCATATGATGTTATGCGAAACCTCGATGCTATTATTTGTGTCCATATGGTGTTATGCAAAACCTTGATGCTATTATTCGTGTCCATATGGTGTTATGCAAAACCTCGATGCTATTATTCATGTCCCTATGGTGTTATGCAAATCCTGGATGCTATTATTCATGTCCGTATGGTGTTATGCGAAACCTTGATGCTATTATTCGTGTCCGTATGGTGTTATGCGAAACCTCGATGGTATTATTCGTGTCTGTATGGTGTTATGCGAAACCTCAATGCTACTATTCATGTCCGTATGGTGTTATGCGAAACCTTGATGCTATTATTCATGTCCGTACGGTGTTATGCAAAACCTCGATGCTATTATTCGTGTCCATATAGTGTTATATGCGAAACCTCGATGCTATTATTCATGTCCATATGGTGTTATGCAAAACCTTAATGCTATTATTTGTGTCTGTATGGTGTTATGCAAAACCTCAATGCTATTATTCATGTCCGTATGGTGTTATGCAAAACCTTGATGCTATTATTCATGTCCGTATGGTATTATGCAAAACCTTGATGCTATTATTCATGTCCGTATGGTGTTATGCAAAACCTTGATGCTATTATTCATGTCTGTATGGTGTTATGCAACCTCGATGCTATTATTCATGTCCGTATGGTGTTATGCAAAACCTCGATGCTATTATTCATGTCCGTATGGTGTTATGCAAAACCTCGATGCTATTATTGGTGTTTTGAATTATGTTCGTCTTAATCCGGGTCTTCGGAGAGCTTGACCGCTATGGTCTGGCACGAGTGATAAATTAATTATGCATATTCTTGCCGCGGAAAGAACATTTGTGTTTCCGTCAATAGCAGAGGTTGTGAGGAAATTGCTTTCGAACATTTAGAACAACTTGCCTTCCTATAACCAGTAAGCAGTTTTTATTGTATTGAAACTCTGTATAACACAGTTGTGAGCATTCGATGGGACAATATTATTACGCTGTGGCTAAATGACCGGCATCTGGTCAAGGTTTTCTTAACACTGATAAAATGTCTGGCAGTAGGAGACATTTTTCTATTTTTATGTGATTTAATTAAGGATTAGAAGAAAAGAACACAAATTCAGAGGTCATCTTTGCCATTTGCCGTCTGCTGTAAATGCCATTCTTAAACTCACTGATAGCCTAGCAAGTAAAAATGGCAATTCAATTACAAAGACATGAAGACAGATCTTTTCTATGCTATTTTCCTTTGACTGAAAAGACAGTCAAGATTTTGTGGGATTTGATTTTGACTTCATACAATATCAACAAATTAATTGTGCTTAAGGTTTCTTTTGTTGTTTATTCAACAATACATCTACAAAAGATGCCGCTTGGAAAACTGAGGGGTTTTTTTCTATACGTTATTTCTGGAAAACGAAGAGCAAGCCAGCAAAAAAAAAAATTGCAGGGCAATGTTTTTTAACTGAAATGAAGGCCGCATGCAAAAATTCAGCTAATTTGGAGCGAGAGTAACAGAAACAACCAAAAACGTCACTTATCCCCTTTTACCACTAGCTTCTTCAAGTACATTCACAGAAAGTAATCCCCATATAGACTCTGTGACCCCCTTCCACAGCTAGTATGATCTTATTATTCCGTGGTCACCCCGCATTATTAATATTCAACTTCATGTACTGAATGGTGCTGAACAAGAGCAGTTAGCACTGTTACGAAGGTTCTTTCTTCAGTTTGCTTGCGGTTAGTATGGTTAGGTTTGCTTGCCATTAGTTTCACTCCATTTTGCTTGCGGTTAACTTCACTTCATTTTGCTTGCAGTTTGCTTTCATTTGTATGTTACGGTAACTCTATATTAATTTATAGTAATGTTCATTATAATTTATGCAGCTTAATGTATAGTTTCTTAAATGTTCTTGTTCTTCGGCCATTTCAACTTTAGAAGGAAAATAAAACAAACAGCGGTTACAAACATACCATAGATAATGCATGGTCTAAAAAAAATTTTCTGTATTACTTGACGTTGGTGTATGTTGTAGCATACGAAATGTCAAGTAATACAGAAAATTTTCCTTAGACCATGCGTTGTCTATGGATGTTTGCAACTGCTGTTTGTTTTCTTGTATAGTTTCTTAGTTCTTTTTCGTCTTGTAAACATTGTAAGACTTAGATTTTAGTGGGGGAGGAAGGAGATCACAGAGTCTATGTGATCCTATGTGGGAATTCACTACCATTACATTCACAAGAGTTACGGTCATTTCGCCCCATGGTCATTTTGCCCCCAAGTCACTTCACCCTTCCAATAGTCACTTCGCCCTATACAAGAGTTACTTCGCTCCATACAGAAGTTACTTCGCTCCATGTAAGAAGTCTGTAAAATTTGTCGTGAACTTTTTGTTTTGATGTTGGAGTTAGACTGATATTGAACTTATGTCAGATCAGAGTATTAACTAATGCAGCTTGCAGTCACCTTCGCTTGCCCTTGGTAACGGTAGTCGGCCGTTTCGCTGATGAGTGGTTTCATTAATGTCCTGTTCGCTAACGTACTGAGACGATTCGTCAACGTGTTCAGTCGATTTGCTAACATCGCGTTCGCTAACAAACTGAGACGATTCGCTAAAGTCCACTTCGGTAATCATCTGCATCTGCGACCATGTTGAAACAAACAAGTTGTCACTTTCACTGAGAACCGAATGAAAAGAGATGAAAATGTTTATCGAAAGTAACTTCTGTATGAAGCGAAGTAACTCTTGTATGAGGCGAAGTGACTTCGATTATGGAGCAAAGCAACTTTTGGTGGGGGCGAAATGACTGGGGGCGAAATGACCATGGGGCGAAATGACCAGATACCATTCACAATGATGCTGGGAAGGTAAGTGACGAGGGGAGGGGTGTTCTTTTTAAATACTGATTGGACTGGTTACAGTATCAAAACATTCTGTGAGTTCTTTTTTACACCAAGTGACAGAGCATACTGGAGCACACAAAGCAGCACAACCAAATTATTAAGACTTATTATCCGTGGTGTTTATGTCCGTGTTCATTCAGAAGACCAAGAGCTGTTGACGCAACATATCAAAACATACCCCTATTATCCTCTTCATAGCATCAAGTTTAAGATTGTCCTTTGAGCTATCCAACATACTCTTCAAATCATCGTGCCTACAACATAAATTGAGATTTTAATTAACTTAAGAAATCGAAACCTGGTGACAATAATAAAAGGTCATGAGCAAAATCAGGGGAAATCATTCAGAAAGGATGGAAGTTACCTTTGAAAATCACTAGAGAAAAATCCACCACCTGTCGTATCAGGAACATCAGGGTTTACTGACGGTTTCTCAGCGTTGTAAGACATATTTTAAGCGTTAGAAACTGAAGGTTATCTTTTTTCTTCCGCTACTAGAACATGGCTGCCGTCGTGGAATCACTCAGTAATTTAGCGCCAGTCCTCTCGCCGACCCGACAAAGGAACCATGGGACATATTTACAAACCCGCCATTTTCAAGAATAGAAAGATAAATATGGCAGCATTGCAAACGACTGAAAGTAGAGGAAAACACCACAAGGCGAGTTTATTTACTGCGCATTTGTCCGTGTAACAGTGTAACACCGATTTATCACTGCTACAAGTTGCCTATTCCAAAAACCTTACAATTTAACAACTTTCACACATTAGAAATTATGCAAGGCCCGGGGTGTAACGATGCGTTCCTTTGGATAGATATATAGAAACTCAGTTAAGGTGTCTGAAAGAACCTCTTAGCTTAGGTGAAAAACCTATGCTAATTAGGGGACACAAAATAAATAGATATAAATTAGAAGTGGGTACTAGATAAATATGGAATGATCGGAACCAGTGACCCAAGCGGTGCAGCACACCAGCCGAAGGGATTCATCGGTTCCTCTGATACGCCCTGATCCAGATCCTGATTCACAATCAAACAAAACCCTACTAGATCCCCAGGGTACAGGGCATAACATTCCCGACATCTATCTCTCTGAGGGGGTTTTCAGAGGGTCAACCCTGGGCAAACCAAACGTTAAGGCATAATGTATAGCTGGCTGGCTAAGTGAATGTAAAATTTATCCAACGTCTGCAGTTCTTTACTCCAGTTCACTTGTGAAATCATCTATTAGAAAGTGTACTTTCTGTGTTGTTCTGTAAGTTCCTACAGAGGACAAAGTTTATTTCCAAGTTTAAAATTGTAGCTTGTTTCATCAACTGCTGCTGGCAGATTGAATGTCTTCCACTTCAGGGCACTTAATTGAAGGGAATTATATTAATATTTGAAATCATGGACTTGGGATGCCACTTCATTAGGTGACTGACCATGTGACTAAAATACATTGTAGTCTGGCCTAGTGCGGCTTCAAAAAGAAATGTCATGATCATAGTTTTTTGTAATCATAGCAAAGTAAACTTCAGGTATTAGTTTCTAATGAAACTGTTGAGCTCTGGAGGAGGGCAAGTGAAACAACAGCTATTTATCGAATTGCAACTTTAACCACTGTTACAAACTATTGAAACTAATAATTCAAATATTAGCCCTTCTTTAGAGAAACCCTGAACTCTCCATCTTCATCTTCAAACAATAGTGACAATAGCTTAAAGTCTATTTAGACCGTAAAATCTTCCCTTAATTTTCTTTATGTATTATTAAGATTCCAAAGAAAGACATCATTCATTATGTATGTCATGTTGACTGAGAGTTTTTAATTTTAAACAGGTTTTTTCTTGGCTACAGCAAGTTTATGGCGAGGATCCCATCCCTCAGTTTGAAATCAACAGCTTCACGTTGAGTGTCCTAGAGCAACTTGCTAGTAGAAATCTAGAACAGAACAAACATGCAGAAATTATCACCAAGGACTACATCCAAAAAACTGTGGAATACTCTGCTGAGGGTAAATGTTAAATTTGCGATCTTCATTTTGTTGTTGATATACATCAGGTATACCATAATTTTTTGCTGGCAGAACAAAGAGATTGTCTTTTGAAAGTTGATCCCATTTTTCACAAGTGATAGTCAAGTTGTCTGCAACAGTTGTCCTTAAGAATACAACTCAATCCCACTATTTCAAACTCTCAGAGGAAATGAAAAATAGTTTGAAATAGGGGAGTTCAAAATAACTGATAGTGAACAACTGATGGGCATATTCAAGGGAAAATGGTTTTGAGTTTGAAATAACAGGGAACTAAAAATAACTGAATTCGAACTAGCGGGGTCCAACTGTAGCAGAAAAATTTCCATACCTTTGGTTTCATGTAATTTATGAAGTTCATAGTTTTAGAGAACTTACAGGTGTGAAACTGTTTGTTCAAATAAAATAAACAATTATAGCCTCCGAGAAGTTCCGAGAAGCGAACAGTTTTCTGAGAGTGTAGCTCAAGGAAAACTGTGAGCAAGGACAAATATCTGAGCATATTTTCACCCCAAATGGAGGCTATCGTTCAGTATTAAGTATCCTTCAAATCTTTTTTCAATGCCCGCAGTCTTGAAAATTGGGGAATATTCTCAGATATTCGCCAGTTTTGGCTGGGGAATATTCGGTCACGTGATGGGTTTAGACCAATCATGAGCGAGCGGAAATATTTGAAGGATTATGATTGTTATTTATTATTATTTATTTTTATTTGCTTTGTTTTAACCAGTTGAAAGGCTAAGTAGGATAACAGAGCAAGTGGGTTTACCAGTATCCTGCATGTCACAGTCAGGACGAATGAGCTTGAAAACGCTTGCATCTCTGGCCCAGTTGCTTGGAACTAAGAATTGTTCCACATCAAGGTATGCGTTATCAATTTCTGCTGCTAAATTATTTATTATTAACAACAAATTATAAAGGGTTGTGCAGGTAATAAACTCTACTCTTTCTTTGCTGCTAGAAGTTCTCCTGTGTTCAGTCTTCTGTTAGGAATTGCAGAACAAAGCCAAGCCCTGTTTGCTGCAGTTGATACCAACACAGAAGAGAAAAGACTGCTTTCTAGACTCTTGGTGAAGACCAAGAAAGCAAAAACTACTGCCTCTGACTTGCAAAGGTATGCATCTTCCGATTGTTATTTTGCCTACCCCTGTAAATGAAACTCAAGATGTTACTTTGTAAAAGTTTCATGATGTACTAATTGATTCACATGTCTAGGTCTCTTGATGGTCTTCAGGATCAAGTAACCTTACAGACTCCTCAGCTGAAGAAAAACTCTCAAGAAACTGAATTTGTGAAACTGAAGTGCAAAGAATATGCAAAAATCAACAAGGAACTTGAGGTTCAATTCAGTATGATTATATCTTGAGTAATAGTGTAGCACATGCATATTGATAAGCTACCAATTCCTTGTTACCTGCAGTATCAGCATTTGCTGCAGTGAACTGTTGATGATTTACCTTCTATTCTCCTTAAGTGAACCTGTACAGTAATCATTTTCTCCTCTCAATTTTAATAGGCATATCAAAGTCAAGTTCAGTTAGATTCTTCAATCTACCATGGATCCCTTGTCAAGAAAGCTGAGGTACATGTAAAAACACTGCTTTGTCCATCCATGAAATTCTATCCTCCACAGTGGTTTCTGTGGCAAAAAGCAACTACTCACTAGGAGTATTTCTACTCCCCCCCCCCCCCCTAGATGGAATTGTAGTCCATCACAAGGTTACTCCCAGCATTAGGAGGGAGGCACTGTGAGAGTTAAGTGTCAAAAACAAAACACAATGACCATGAGGCCACTGTGTCTCCCTTTCCTTGACAGCAGTTAGGGGCATAGCCAGGAATTTTCTAAGGGGGGTCGCACTGTTTCAAAGTGAGGGTACTCACCAGATTTTCATGTCATTCTCGCCACCTGCTGTATGTTGTTAGCTTTAAAAACAAGGGTCACAGACACCCCAGGACCCCCCTAGTTATGCCCTTGATAATGCTGTCTGAGGAAAAGGAGAGACTCGCATCAAAGTCACATGCATGTATACCTCAATACCAGGTTTTTAATGTCCAGTATCTAGTGCAGAGTGTAGTGGTATCATTGTATCGAGCACTCTAATACGGAAAAATCGGATCACATAATTCCTATATATATATATATATATACATATATATATATTATTTATTTTAGGAAATTATGCTATAAAAATTATGCATGCCTTGATCATAGGCCAAAATGTAGACTGTTAGTACCTCTGACCACCTCTTTCATCTATTTCATTAAAATATTTACCATTGTGACATTGAAAATAACTGGTTATACCTCTAGATATTAGATACTGCGACTTACAATAATTAGTGTATTTTGACTTCAACTTTCTTTATATTGTGCACTAGTCTATTTACTGAGTTTACATAATACATGTAGTTAGAATAATTTGACACTGACGTAACTTTAAGTTCATTGAAAATTATTAAAATCTGTTAATTGCACTTTATCTTTCTTCAGTCTTTTAGTTAGCCATTCTTGTTCTCTTCAGTTGATTGTTACATTTGGCTTTGTAGGAAGTAAGACTAATCAAAGAAAAGATGAAACCAATAAAAAGCAAGTTAGAAGGTTACCACAGCCTACCACCAGTAAGTGTTTCTTTTATTTAACAATAACTATTTTGATTCATTAGAAAATGCTTGCAAATGGGGGCTTTCCATCATGCCAAACCAACCTGTCAGAGATCAGTGGGAATACCCAAGGAAAATGGAACAGAATTTTCTAATTAAAACAAGCCAACCAATAGGAATGGCTCTAAACTTGCCATTTTTTTCCTTTTCTGAATTCCCTAATTAGGGCAAATAGCCTGTTTTTCAAAAATGGAACAGCAAATTTTGGTTGGAATATTCCAACTGGAATAAGTAGACCATGTCCAGTGGTGATCCTGGATATTCCAGTCAGAAGAAACTGAAACAGACCTTTCCATGTGAATTCCAACCGAAATTTCCAGAATCTTTCTCATAATGGAAAGCACCCCTTGTAACCCAATGTGAATCAGTCTTTTGATGATGACTAACAATATTATTCCAGGAGTGCATGTTCAAATAATATGAGATGGTAGATAGCCAATACGGCTTATAGCCAAGAGTTGACTATAATCATCTCATATCCAGCATGAGTGGAATGAATGGCTTTATGCAAGACGGTCGTAAGTGACTTTTTCGGGTAAAAATTTTTTTCCTTCAAAAGTGCCTGAATTTTTGCATGTGCTTTTCAATTAAGTAGTAAAAGATTCCCATGTAATTTTTTTGGGTGGTTTGCACTTTACTTCTGAGAAAAACGAAGTCAAAATATCGAAGTGTGCACAAAGGACGCAACAAAGTGGAAAAAGTAGAGAATTTTAGCCAAAAAAAGATACAGGAGAATGTTTTTCTGCTTTATTGAAAAGCACATGCAAAAATTCAGGCACTTTTGAAGGAAAAAAAATTTTACCCGAAAAAGTCACTTACGACCGTCTTGCACCAAGCCATTCAATTGTTTTATTAAAAGCAACCCCCAAAATATAGAAAACTAAACTAAATAAATGCCCAAAAGATCATGCTTAAACTTACCATATTTGAAGAGCATGGTATAATGGCTCATATACATTAAATGCATTATCCAGTAACTCAGTTTTTCATAACATTTTGATTATCTGTTGATGTTTAACTATGACTCATTGAGAGACTTTTAATTCCAGTTTGAATGTACAGTCAATGTTGTCTCTTGGTACCTTTTTGTTATATGTCTTATTGACAAAATTTGGCATGATTATATTTTTAAGGATATTTCTCAAGCTAGAGTTAAAGTTGAAGAAGCAAAGATGCAATTGGTATGTTTTATTGATTTTCATTTCATCACACATAAGCTAAAAGGCACATTTAGAACTAACACAAAACTGTTTTTTTTGTTCTGATAAAAAATATTGTTTCGTTAACAAATTAATTGAAAGTAATGCTCCTATTTTACATTCTCAGGAACTCTTAGAGAAACAACTATCAATCAGTATAGACACACTTCACTTGTGATATCTGTTTATGCGGTCAAGAGGACTGAAAATAAACAATCTGCATAAAATCCTCCTGGAACATATCACCTTAGTGTGATGCTGGTTTAATATGGTAGTAAGATGTGACTGAACCAAGAGAATTTTCAGTGAGGGTTCCCAAAGCCAACAGGATGTCTCGATTACGGCAATTTGGCATGCTGCCCATAAGGAGCTTGTGCCATTAAATTCTTCACTAGTCATGAAATTGCAGTTCTTCATGGATTTCCACATTGTACTAGGATTTACCAAGAATGACATCTGTTCCAGTGGTGTATCATGACTGTCTTGACAGATATGCAAATCAGTGGTTATGTACCACAAAAAACGCTGAACTCTGCATGTTACCAACAGAGGATTATTGGTGGCCATTGAACAGGCGAAATTGAAGTAGTTTGAGATTACTTGCAAAAAAGTTACGCTTTGTGATATAATGTCTGATTCTCAATGCCATGTCCGCTAAATCTTACGTAGAAGAAGCACTGGTTTATTACCCCAGTCCAGTAAGACTTTTGAATATCAAGGACTGCTGACTTTCAATCTGTTACAAATACCTGTAAGTCTTGTAACAGAACAAGACAAACTACTGAGCCAAATTTTCAGCATATTTATTCACAAAAAGTAACAAAAAGTACTCACACAGCCGTAGAACATTTTGACAAATCATTATCTAATTTAACAATAATATTATATTAGGTTATCAATAAATATTGTACGAACTTACAATAATATAGCAGATTTTGATATCTTAAAATTCAAAACACCTTTAGGAAAAAAACTCCATTATTTGTCTCTAATTAAATAAGTAAAAACCTAGTTAGAAGAAAATACACAGTTAAAGTTATCAAGTCTGATTTAAAAATATTAGTTAAAATGATCTTTCCCTGTGTTTTGACATTCATTTTCAGAAAAGGTTTACCTTCTATTGTGGTTGTCAGAACCTTTCAAAGTAGCAAAATATTATTTAAGCTGGTACAACAAAGAAATAATTAAAGACCATTGACATTAGCTCAAGTCAGTGCTGTTTTTTCGATATAAGATTAACATGCATTGTAATGAAAACCCTGTGGCTGTAATTATGTGTAGTTGCCTGGTTGAATTTTGGTCATCTTTCTCGGAATATTTGGAAGCCAGGAATGCATGGCTGTTAGAGGAGTTGTTTAATCTAAGAACAAGGTGTACACAGGGGAACATGTTTTAGACAAAGCATTGTAAACCACAGACATTCATTTTTACTGTTTATAAAAACCATGAAATAAAAATGCCTCCAACAGTACAGTTAAAAAAGTCCTAACTAAAGGAATTAAACTTAAAATATTTTTTCAATGTATGATTCAGTTTACAGTTCAAATCCTGGATAAAAATAATATGGCCTTGCAAAACATGTATCCAAATATTTATTGTTGAAGTTAAAATTAAAATATAATGATAAAACAGTCAAGTCTTCCAAACATTGGCTCAAATGGAAGTAAATTCAACTATTTTTTCAAGTTGAAGTTTCAAAGTCATGTAATCATTGTAACTGTGCCTAAGAATTCTAGCTGGTGTCTTCTTGCAATGCATTTCCAGTGCTCATCAAAAGTTGTAAAAGCACTTATAAACTTGGACATTGACATCCATTTTGGGGTGTACTTGACAAATTCATATTAAACAAAACCTCATGAAAAGCCATAACTTTCTTATATCCATTAGTTATTATGTTGTCACCAAGTGACACGGACTGACCAGAAGTCAGCACACAAAAAAGTCAGATTGATAGGGTAGATCCTGTTTTTTGCATGGATTACTTTGAAAACACACCCAAAAGAGGTACTATTGCATCAGACATCCCCAGTCCATCCTGGGTGACTCAGTAATGCATTTCAGTGACTGTCATGGTTTAACTGCATTGGTATAACCAACCACAGTTTCATGAAACAGATGCTCTTGTTTTTTGATTCTCTCCCATCTGTTTCCCTGTTGATTTTAGAGTCCCCTTTGCTTTCCTTGCCTCTTTTGTCACCCACCTCTTCAAGCATTGTTTCTCATGGATTGAAATTGAGGCAGACCCATACTCGCGACCACAAAGATAACAAACAACCAGAGCAGGTTTACTTGGTGTAAAGCTTTCCTTTTCTTGTGGTTCATCTGCCAAACTGGATTCTTCACTATGAAACGTTGCCCGCTCAGGTGCTAGAAGATCACCATAACTCCCACTTTTCTGTGGCATTAGAATTTCTTTGTTGTTATTCTCTTCAACATGATCAATTTTAATTGTGACAGGCAAGTGAATAGAGTTTCTTTTCTTTGATTGTTTCTCTTTCTGTAACTTCTCCTTAGCTTCTGACTTTTTCTGTGCATCCCATTTTTTCAGACATTGTTTTTCATGGATTGGCAAAGAGTGTGTGGTAAACTGTTTACCACAAATATAACAAAGAACCATCTTTGACACTTGCTGACTTCCTCTGGACTGTTTCCTCTTGCTAGCACTGCCATCAAGAAGATTGTCGCAAGATGCAGAGCGAGGTTTACTTTGTGTCAGTGCTGGTGAAAAAGCGAGGGTTGTATTTTTCTGGGGGCTTTGTAAATAAATATCATGACTTGTTAGGGAAGTAGCTGAGCTTGCCTTACTAAGTCCATTTTGTCGACCACAAGGGCTGCGAGAACGTTTGGGATTGGCAAGGCGCCATTTCTTCAGGCACTGAGGCTCGTGAATTTTCAAGGATTTAGATCCATATTCACGTCCACAGATATAACATACTTTCATATTTGGGTTGCTTGACATGGAGAATTTTGCATCAGATAAAGATATTTCCTTCCCAGTTCCTGAGTCAGATGAACCAGATAATGATTCTGGTGAATCATCCCTGTTTTGAAAAGTAGGCATTGAGTGCTTGGCCCTCCCTGGTCTCGCACAAGCATTGTCATCTGTCTCACTAGAAACAGTGTATGTGGCTTCACTGCACTTGTCAATGTCATCCTCATCTGATGTATTTTGCTCTGTAGAGGAATGTGACTGCACTTCTAACCTCTCTTGTGTGCTAAGTTCACAAGAAGAAAAAGACATATGTCCTGATATTGTAGCAGTCTCTGGTCTTAATAATGGTGTAGTAGTGGCCAGTGACTTTGAACGCTCTTTTAGCAATCTTTGTCCCTGTTCGAAATCTTTAGTGGTGACAGTATTGGCTCGTTTGTCAGACAGAGTTGTCTTGGAGGAGCTTCTTATGTCATCCATGCTCAAACTTTGCTGTCTGTCGAAAGTGGGCAAGTCAGGAAGAACTCTTCGCTTTCGAGGCTCGTAAGAAGATTTTCTTTTCGGCTGCTGCTTAGCCTCTTCTTTTTCTTTTTGTTTTGTCATCTCCCACCTTTTGGCGCACTGGCGTTCGTGAACGGCAATGGAGTGTGAACTGAATTCCCTCCCACAAATATAACACATCACTGTTTGCGGTTTCGGCATGGTGTTTCGTTCTCGCAGTTTAACAGATTGTTTCCAACTGAAGAAAAGAAAAACATACTGAAAGGTTAAAATTTCCCTACTGTGCCGAGCATGTGAAGTTTTATCACCGACAGATCACTTCAATTTTAGTAGATCTACAGCGTACCTCATTAACGCCTACCGATTACGCCTCTTGAACTTTTAATTTTCTGTTTGCCATTAGAAACAATGGCAATATTCTCATCGAGACAGCGAAGAATAAACAGTTCCTTTTTGTACAACCTACTTTGCATAAGCAACGCGTCCGAACAACACAGAAACAGGAAAAAAACTCACTGTTCTAATTAGGGAAACATTACTAAACACCCGTTTAAAACCCTCAGAACAATTTTGCTGTAAATTCGGTCGTACCTTATCGGATATTTCATGATGAGGGTACATGTACATAATAAATATTGAGGCAAACGGAACAAACACTATTCAAGACAAAAAATCCGTTCCTCAATGGCTTCTAGTGTCGTACTATTCACACAAACATTGCGCCCCGCGAACTGACGCTAAAATTGAAAGCTGGAAGGGCACCGACTTTAAATAAACTTCACAGATTTTTAGTGGATTGTTAAATTATGAAGAAAGCGAACGTAAACTTACTGTCTTGCCGTTTGTATACCACACGGAAAATTGCATCCAGAGCCTTGTTCCTTGCTTGTTACGCAAAAAATTATGCTAAAAGAGCGTTCCAACTTGTAGCTTCGTTTTATGTGGTCGCGGGTGGTTTACAGTACAGAGAGGCAGCTGCCCTATCACCTGACTTTATAGTAACAGAAGCTTGCTGCGCGAGAAGATGAGAACGAACTCGTGGATGAAGTCACGATAAAAATATGGATGGACTATTTTCCCGTATATTCGACCAGCGCCAGGAAATGATCGCTTCTAGCCATAAAATAGAAAGGGTTCGTTTCCTAGGAACGAAAATTCTTTCTCGGCAGGTGCGGTACTACGGTAACAAAGCAAATAACTAATAACTCTTTCCCATTCATTTCACCAAAGCCGCTCGGGTGTAAACAAAAATTTCTCACCGGAAGTGAAGTTACATGCTAAGAATCATTAGATTCCAAGCCTTCGTTTCCGGTACGTCCAAGATGGCGGAGGCCCCTGACTTGACTCCGAAAGCTAAAACTAAAATTTGTCGATTCTTTAGGAGCAAAAAGGGTTGTAATTATGGAAATGATTGTCGGTTCTTACATCCAGAAAAAGTATCCAATGATATTAAAAATATTCCACAAGAAGGTGGTAAAACGTTTGATACTAAGAAGAAACCTGATCACGATACAGTGATCAAAACGTCACCGACAGCAAAAACTTGTAGGTTCTTCCAAAGCACAAGAGGTTGCAAGTTTGGAAATGAATGCCAATTCTTACATACAGAGAAGCCACCCGATAAATTGGGAAGTATTTTAGCGGAGGTTGGTAAACTAGATGGCCATGGTAATCATAATCATAAGGTAAGCTTGAAATTATCAGCAACACCAAACAATGAAACTCAGCTGGGTGAAGAGAAGAGAATGGAAACAGGTAAAGATTCTTCAGATCGGCAAGAGATTGCTTGTAAATTCTTTAAGAAAAAGAAAGGCTGCTTAAGAGGCAGCAGGTGTCCATTTGCCCATGTAATTTCCGGTGATGGTGCAACCTTTAAACCCCTTAAAAAAGAAGTCTTGAGAAAAGCAAGTAAATCCACTTCAAGAAAGCAGGTCTCTCATCAAGGCAAAGGGAACACCAAGCCTGTAGCTGATACTGAACTGGTAACTAAACAAATGGAATTAGTCAATCTACAAGTGGAAAATCACAGTAAAAATTGTGGCAAGGAACATGACAGGCAAGCTACTGGACCAGGGATCCAGCTGCTACCTAGTACAGATGAGTCAGCAAAAGGGACTGGGATGGGCCTCATGGATTGTAATCCAGAATGTGAGAGACTTCGGTCGATTGAGATACAGCAACTTAAACGACGTTTTGGAGGTCAAGGTGATTACTGTGAAATCCAGGAGAATACTTCTTACAAGATTAAGTTCAAACCTACAGATCCTGACTGGGTGAGATATTGTTTTCATGTTTGAGACTTAGCACAAGAAGAACTTTCCAGGTAGTCAAATCGATGTTGTTATCAGGGGCCTCACTCCTCCCACTTGCTTTGGAACCTCGTACTCTTACTTAGTCTCCTACTCTCCAGAAAGGATCATTCATTTTGTATCAAAAATTGAGGCAAAATTCTGAGTAAGGGTAATTCCTCTTTAGCTTTCCTTATTGATGGTTTGTAACAACTCCAGTTGAAATCTTATTTAGGATCCTGTACAAATTGTATATAGGATCTAACAGGATCTTGTGCTGGAAGCTTTAAATCAGACAGGATCCCATAGGATCTTAACAGGACCTACACCAGTAAATAAGACAATGCTAAAACCAAGGTAGGTTCAATTACCAGCTGCTTTTCGGGAAATGAACCCACTCTCCTCCCCCAAAAGCATGGCTGGATTTTTGTGGATTCTTTTGTGAGTCTTAACCAATCGCTCGAAGATTTTTGTCAGGCATGAATTATCTCATCAGTTCAAATTGTGGCTCGTGATCGCAGAAGAGATGGAATTGATAAATGGTACACGAGAACTTAGAGACAATAAAGATCGAAAGTTAAAAAATTTACAACAAGAAATCCTAGAAATTGTCGATGGCCAAGATGTGTTACATTTTCAGCCAACCGGGTTGGGAAAATTTGAATCTTTGGGTTCCAGAATGTCAGATAACAAAGTCAACTAACTAATCCTCATCGGGCCCATGAGGACTCTTAACGCTGGGGTCTCTGGCAAAGCCAGGCAAAATGTTTTTTAAATGAGCTAAATCAAGGGTGAAGCAAACCTAACTAGCAAAACATACATGACAAATTGCAGGATATCAACTTAGCAGCGGAAACCATCCAGACCAACATGTCACAGATCTTGACATGCATGACCAGTTTGCTAAACCAACTCAAAAAAACGAATTCTTCCATAGATCACAGTATCCATGCATACAGCGCTCTTCCAGATCGAAGCAATAATGTGAAACAAAATAGGTCAGAAAAGCAAAATTAAAAAAAAAGAGAACAGTAAATGTACAAATGTTTAAAGCCATAGGTTGTAATCAGATAACATTTCTGGCAACCAGGAGCACCACATAAATTAAATTATGAATTTTAGTCCCAGACATGATTTGTCGCTCACGCGTCCAGCCCAGCCGTTCTTTTTGAGGAGGGTAGACCAGACACGAGAGCAGCAGAAATCGAGCGTAGAACCAAGGCACAACTGATTCATGTAAATCTTTAATCAAACAGCACTGAAACTATTAACAGCCAAGAACAGAACAAAAAAATCATATGCCACGCAACCATGACAGTTAAAGAGCATGCTCAACTCTGGTATCACTGACTGGTACTGGTGCTGTGTGTAGAACTTCTAACAGGTCATTCTGTAAGAATTATTCAGTGAGATAAAAGTCATGGACAAGCAAGCTCATAAAACAACAATGCAGGGTTGTGAAATTAACCAGCATAGACAATGTAAGTTTCCATTATCGAAGATGCCAATTTCTATGAAATCGTCAGATAAGATGCAATCAAACTTGGTTCATGTGAAGTTATTTGCCGATAATGAGTGCATATGCATTATCAAACATGCTCTCGTTTCTTTTAACCAATTATAGTCATTCAACATTGAAGCAGTGTATCTTACAGTGAGTTTCCCAGAAGATTATCCATTACATGTGAGTATAGAATAGACCTTTTAGCAATATTATTATTCCCTGAGCATGAATTGAATATAAGATGGTAAATAGCCAACCTGAGATACGCATAGCGCAGAGAAAGCCATAATCATCTCACGTCCAACAAGAACGAGTAGAATAATTGTTTGATAAAAAACAACCCCATTATATTGAGAATTAAACTAGTTAAAATAAAATGACCGAAAAAATGACATGTACGTTTGCCATATTGTAGAGCATGGTACCTGTACATGTATAATGCCTCCTACATCATAATCAATAAGCCAGTGACAACTCTTGAACTGCATTATCCAATGATCCAGTTTTTAACATAAACGGTACAGGCCTTATTCGTATTCTCTGTATTGGACTTGAACTAGCTTGCAAATAAGGCGAATGCTAATTTAATCTGTTTATTAAATGATATTTCCTGATCAGGTCTCCATTGCAGATTTGTTCCAGTTTAATACCAAGAATATGAATATGGTGTAGTACAACCTTGCCCTCTTTACATATGTATACACTGCAACTGAAACCAACTGTTTTAATTTCATATTTTTGGCTGGACCATTGCTGAACAGGACAGTAAACTGTCATAGTGCTTGTCTTGAGTATAAATCAGTTTCAGCCAGAACCCATCCAGTTCAGGAGCGTTAGCATACTCCTAGTTGCGTTATCCTTTAAAACATTTTGTTAATCAGAAGCCTGTGATGTGTTACTAGGATAACAACATAATTTAATTGTAACTGACATTCCACCTATTCAAGAATAAAGGTAACATCTGTTGGAAGACTGGTAGCACAGAAGGGTTATTCACATCTTCCTCTGTACAAGCTGTGGTACAAAACTAATGACTCTGGATCAATATCAGTATCTGGGCAACTGCGCACCTACCCCTCCCCTAACCTAACATGTTATAATAAGTTAATAAGTTAGTGTTACTGTTGGGTTAGGGGAGGGGTAGGTGTGCAGTTGCCCAGATACTGATATTGATCTGACTCTTTTATCTCTAGATTTTTGATGCATATTTGTCTGAAGGACAAGGCCTTGCTGAAGACATTATCAAGTATGGAATGATCAGCCTTAATTTTTAAACATTACTATTTTTGTTTTTCCATGCAGCCCACCTGGTGGCTTGCATTATAATACTGGTAACTAATATCTTTCTTTTAAGGTGACAATAAATGTTAAGAGGACTAACTAGTATTTTGCAATGGAATCCTTCTCCTATTACAGTCTACTTTGCTCTTCTCTAGAACAAAGAGCAGCTTGAAGTTCCTCATTGAAAGCTGAGTTTTCCTTGTCTCAGCGTTACATTACAGTATGACTACTTGAATTGGGCTGTCTGAAACAAAAGTGACCAATCAAATTGCAAACTAGGAACAATTATAAATGTTGCTTGAAAGATTTAGCTTGGAAGTTCATTTTGTGGTAACTAAACCAAAACTGTTGAATAGTGTACAAAAATTAAGACCAAAGCAAACCAATCAACAGGCTGCCAAGTTTCTTGTGAGGCTTAAAACACCTTGCACTTTGAGAGAATGATTGCCACCCTTTGTTCTCAAATAACATTTTGAATGGTTAATAACTCTTTTCAAAGTGCCCTGGTTCAATTAGTCACACTGTAATTTATTCAAATAAGACTGGATTCACATAATGAAATGTTGATTAGATTAATGTCTGGTCTCATGTGCCAGGTATGTTAAAATTTGCAGAGAATTCTACAAGTTTATCAATTTTTGCATAAAAATAACCGTCAGACAGTGAATTACAGGTGGTCCAAGCTCAGTATGTGACTGTTGTGCAAGGTTGTGGTGTAAGAAAATTACAAGGAGCCCTAACGTTCCTAATCATGAATCCTGGGTGCCCAGCACTTAGGATTATTAGAAAAAAAGAATTGTCCCATCACCCAAAGGCAAACGCCAGCCACCTATGGCACCCAGACACTTCTAGAGCAAAGCCCTGGTTGTGACTTAATGTAGCTCAGGGAATACTTATTTATAAATGAATTTAAAAGGAAAATTCACTCTGGGCTTAAGTATACTAATAAAAACAAACCTTTAAATGTAATAATAATTAACTTTACTCACCTCAGCCTAGTGGTGGCTTTGTATCTTTGATACAATTTTTATTTGGGTACACCTTATGTCCATTTTAGGCATGTTAGTGGCTTAAAAATTTTTCTGATGTTGTTGGTTGGTGTCTCCTTCATAAACCACAAACCTGTCTAAAATGGACATGATTTGCATCTTAATTCCACTAAAGACACAAACACAGCCTAATGTGGAGATTATTTGAATGTTTAATAGCTAAATTTTAGTATGTAAAGTGTTCATTGTGTTACATTTAGTCACAACAGTCACTGTATAGCTTGGGTCTTCTCTGATTGACCGCACACAGAATTATATACTTTGCATTATTTTACAGCACGGCTTACTTACATTTTAAACACTCAAGATGTTCATGTTACACTGTACAGATTTTTTGACATTTATTTCTCACTAAAATCCTCAGTTGGACTATGATACAAAACTAATTTTGGTCTCTAAATGTTTTCTCTCCATTTAAGGTTTGCTAATAAAACAATCCAGCAATGGGAGTTGAATCAAGAGAAAATTAGTAACGATCAAGGACTTTTGAAGCTGTACTTTCGCCCATTTCTGCGTTGGTTTGACAGAAACTTAGAATCTATTTTCATTGATGGTGGAAAGGAGGTAAGTACCATTAAGCTCTATATGCACTTTCGGTCAAGGAATAGGAAGTAATGTAAGTGCAATCACCATCATACTTGCAAAGTGCATGACAAGTTTATTCCTGGGATTGGGAGTAAGAAAACTGCATTCAAAAGCCCATGATTCTTGCTTTTCTGCCAGTGAAATGGCTATCAAGGCAGTGATAGACCAAATGGCAATGAAATGGTAATGACAGAGTCATGGCACTGTTCAAAGATATATTTAAAGATTCAATTTTCCATCATCTGCTGTAAAATCTTTTTGGGATTGGTTAAAACTACTTTTTACCGGCAGTGTGGCCAATAAATGAAATCAGCTACTGCTTCCAAAACAGATAAATTGCATTTTTATGGGATCAGATGCACACTTCTCAGATGTATAAAAACCTCATGAAATTGCTCCACTTTCTCCTTTTGATTGGTTTCAATAAAATCCCTAGGAAACAGCATCATCGATATTTCTGTGAGCCTTTGAAATGTGGTTGGTGTATTCCTAAATCCAAAAGGCATAATGGTAGACTGGTCATTAAATAACATTTTCTGTCACAAATGGGGTTTTGGAGGAAAAAAGGGGGTATTCCTTGTCACCTTACCTTACTGAAATTAATGAAGAAAACACAGGTGGGCAAAGCCTTGGGTCCTAGTAAGGGCAGGATTGGCCTGTTTGGTGCTGTCACTGTATTTACCTTTTGGGCCAAATATTTCAATGCAAGTTAAAAACAGTCACAGTAGCTAGTGTGAATAGCCATTCCCTTGATGGTCTTTTATCCTTCCTTTGTTGTTATTTTGTAGATGAGGAGCAAATATGTTTCAAGCATCACGTCATGTTCCATCATTGTACCAGATTTGGCCACTGGTCCAAGACCAGTCAGTGAACATGTAGAGGACACTGGTTGTGAAATTTGCCCAAGTAGTAAACAAATTGACAATGAAGTTGTGGAAAGAAATCGAAGTAATGAACCATTAGGCCACAGTCAGACATTTGAAAAAGAGACTGACAAACAAGTGCAAAGTTTGTCTGATGATATGGAACATAAAAGTTGTAATTTTAAAGACACACAAATTGATATCCCACAAACATCCACTATTGACACTATTGATAAAAACATGTCAGAAATTAATAATTTGAAGCAAGTAGATTGCATGGAAGGTGCATCTTCGACTCTAAGCAACCAGGATGCGAATTCTAAACTTGGTGCTGTAAGTGAAGACACAGCCCTGTCAAATCAATTAGAACTTCTCTGTAATGATTCAGTTGCATTGAGCACTATTAGAAAAGGGACAGAAATTCAGTTAAGGGGACTAAATCTGGAAGAGAATGTGAGCACCTTAAGAGGAAGCAGAGTAGTCTTCACCTTAGAGTGCAACAGGTGCCGGCAGAGGATTGATCAACAGCTGTCTGTGTCAGGGTATGTATACAATACAAGTACAACGTGCCAAGTTCAAGGATTGCATGGGACAAATTTTTAGATGGTGAGAGACTAGGGGATGTAAATGACAAATATTTTTCCTGTTACAGACCTGTCAGTAAACAGTGTATCAGATGTGCATCTGTATTTGCAGTGAACTACAGACCAGCAATAATTCATCAGTTTTCATCTGTTTTGGGATACATGGACTTGGATGGGTAAGTTACTTGGGAGGCAGTTGATTAGTACAACCACTCTTACTGGTCAATGTTCTGCCAAGTAGTGGTTGCCAGATTCAGAATGATGCTTCCTCTTGAGACAATTCGATCACTGGAGCCAATACTAGCAGCATGTAGTGGAGATTCTTTGAATGCATAAAACACAATTTTAATGAATATTATTTTTTCCATTTCATTCTCATTGGCACAGTCATCGACTTAGCAGTGCCATTGTTTCCTTTGACAAAATGGAGGGAAACATCAAGATGCAAGGAAAAATGAATAAAGTCCTCTTGGAGACATTAAAATGTATAATTATTGAACTGCAAATTGAAATAATTAATATATATCCCAGTACCTGTTTGTTCTTGTTTTGTTACTACAGCTGTATGCCTTTTGATGTGGTTCTACCAGAAAGCGAACTGATGTTAGGCTGTCTACATTGCTCTAAAGAAACAACAGTTAAGGTAATCTTAGGAAGTGGATGAAAAGCTGGACCATCTATGAACTATACATTTATCAATAACCAACACTTCACTTTACACACCACCCTTCAGAGACTAAAACAAGACATTAAAAATGATAGTCCCAGTATGTACTGCAAGGCATTTTACATGTTAGCTCTTGTGTTATTTTAGGGTGAACAGTTAGAATCACAAACCCTTTTTTATTTTAGAATGATACCTCGATGAGAAACAGCGCTAATTTTCTCCTTCTTTGTGATGATGATTTAGTCAATTTTTGGATCTAGGGTTTGCAGTATGGAGCTAACAGGAACTGGTGCAGCTACTGTCATGCAAAACTTGGATTCCAGATACAATCAACTCGTTTTCAGGAGCTACAGCTTAGTGAAACTGCAACAGGTTACTTAGTTTAAAATGAGTCAGTGCTACTAGGTGTCCGTTTATGGGGGGGAGGCATAGTGGATTAAGCCCCTGGCTATCCATGCACCATCTATCTTATCACTGCAAGGACCAAATGGACCCTTTCAGAGGTATTCATGTCATGGTGAAATATAGGAACGTTCTCTTGTTAAAAACACAGTCAACCTGTCCTAAAGGCACTTAAAATTCCAAAAAATAGTGTGTTAAAAATACAATCGTGGAATGGTTAAAGAAAATAAAATACAATAAAATGATATTGTGGAATAGACTTGAAATTTTTGTCAAAAAGAATGCTACATTGTCCTGGGAGTGGACTAGAGTTATTCACCTACATAACTCCACAAACAGTTAGCGCCTGGAATTTTGTGGTGAACTTCACACTGTCATTCTCACGGCGATCGCGACTTTGAGGCGGGAACTGATCTTGTTGAAGCGTTTTGACGACAGTGATGTCGTGCTCTTTTAATACGCGTGTTATCGGTTCGGTTACACCTGTAATGTAAGGCAGGCATGCGAAGAACTTGAAATGTATGATTTACGAGGGTCCAATTAGTTCCTTGGGGGATAAATGTGAAGACGGTTGAGACCTCTTAGTCTGGACATCAGAAATGAATTTTGAAGGATAGCAGTTAGATTCTGAGGCTGAGTAAACTTTATTGATTTTTTCCTTCATTGATGTTAGGTAAATGTAGGGCTCTATGTAGGAAGGTTGCTGCGGTTTTCATGGTGCGCACTGAAATATATTTTTAGCCAGAGAACGTTCTTATATTTTTAACATGGGTCATCCTGGCTGCCGGTCTTCTTATTGAACCATTGACCGAGAAAACCTGGGGACGAGGTTGTGTTATATTTGGTGAGCGGAAAAACAAAGAGTGAAATGGCGAAACTCCTTTAAGAACGAGGAAATAATAAAGCAATTATTGAATTCGGCTTTCGTAGGATATGGAGAATTCTGCACATCTCGGAGGTTGTTATCCACCTCGGCCTTCGGCCTCTGTGGATAACACCCTCCTTGATCTGCAGAATTCATTATATCCTACTCAGCCTCATTCAATAATTGCTAAATATACGTTTCAGATTCTGTGTGTTCATAATGAATGCTATTAAATGCACTAAGCAACGAAACCATTTAGTTTGTACTACAGAATATAAAAGAATAAAGAAGAAATAAAATTAGCTTACACATGTTGCTCAGCTGATCTGAACCGGTTATTTGTCTTTTACTGGCAGAGTATTAATAGCCTTAACAACAACCATGAACAGCTTTGACAATCAACTATACTAATGCTAGCAAATACCTTTCTTCAGCTTCCCTCAGAAAAAGCAAAGATTCTAATACTATTTCCAAACCAAAGAAACAAATTCGAAGCTCAGGAATAAAGGAAGGACAGCCATTACCAGCTAATGGTACCTGTAAACATTACAAGAAGAGTTTTAGATGGCTCAGGTAATGTATTGTTCGTTATTAAGGGATATTAAACAATTAGTGATTTCCTTGCCTTTCACTTCTGTTCTCTTTAAGTTGTTCATTACTTTAGGACTATTCGTAACCCTTTTGCTTCTAAAACGTGGATAGAACAGTACTGGCTAACATAGTTTATTCTATTAGCCAAAGAAAGCCTGTCGTACAGATAATTAAGACACTTCTAAAAATAAAATAATAAAGCATTCCATTTATCACATATCACATTACTATTATTTCATTCATTTATCGATTTATTTGAACTGTGCACAGCATGAAAGTTGGAGGAATAGTTTCTTCAAAAGTTCAGGCTTTTTGGAATAAAACGTTTGACTTCCAACAACAAAGAAGATTTTTTCACTCAACCTCAGTATTAAAATTAAGACTCGGCAACCGCATGCATTATTTCTTTGGTTTAGGTTCCCGTGTTGTGGGAAGTGTTACCCATGTGATTTGTGCCATGAGGAACAGGAAGATCACGAAATGAAGTACGCCACAAGAATGGTTTGCGGCTTTTGTTCAAGAGAACAGGTTCGTGACAACTGAACCCAGAGGTTTATCTCTAAATACCCAGGACCCAGTGTTGTTAACGGATGGATAACGCTATCCACCGGACAAATCCACTGCAAGATAACTGTTGAGAAAACAAACTAGGCTATATACTAGATAGTTAGTGACTATAGTCGATAGCTTTATCCAAGCTATGAACAACCAGGCCCTGAGCTTCAATTTTTTTCTTTTTTTTTTCTATTGTCGTATTGTACATCAAGTGTCAGATGTTGTTTGTATGCTGCCACAAAAGAATCCAAACACAGTGTTCAGCTGATCAATCCAATTGTATAATTCTTACCAGTTAATTGATACATTTTACTTTAGCAGACCTTAAATTTAAAGGGGCAGTGTCCCAGGGTGCATTTAGTTTAGGGTACGACGAAGTTCTTCGGCGTGGGTTTTAAAATTTTGCGGCGTACCGGTGTGCGATCGACAAGATGTCGGCGTACTGAAGCGTAATTGGCGTACCCTCACTAAAAACGGAAATTCGTAGTTCCTTGTCAACGGCGAAAACCTGAATCAATATTAGCTGGCAATTATGTCCTCGATTTCTAGAGATGGCACGACCATTGAACACATAAGATAAAAAGTACACAGTTGTAAATGCTTTTGCTTCTGATAGCGAGCATGGACATCGCTTCAACAAACTAGTCTCCAGTATTTCTCTTACCGGCGTCCCTATTTCGCGGCGGGAAAGTACGGCGTACAGTGGCACCCTACTCGGCGTACATTTTCAAAGCCCTCGGCGTAACTTCGACGCGGGGTCTATGCGGAATGCACCCTGGGCAGTGTCACGATGATTTTGCAGTTTTAGGTCAATTCTGTGCAAAAATCATTACTTTGAGGCTTTAATCATAAACAAAATGCTCCTGAAAAGCTACGACGAAGATATCAAATGAATTTTATCCGAGAGGGCTAACCATAGTAAATTTCTTGAGGATTTTTGAAGACGTAGCATCAACTCTTGAAAAACTTAGCCAATTTTTCAAGTTTCAATCCATTTCCATCCTTGCCATCCGTAGCGACAGGCGACAGTTTCAGTAACTTCAAATAGTCTTTAATAACAAAACTAGACCATTATTTTAAGACACCTTCTAGCTTTTTATAAAGTTGCCAAATAGGGTGACACTGTCCCTTTAAATTCAGGATACTCACCGGTAAACGTAAACCAATACACTTAACTTACACTAACTACTGTAAACAACTGTTGCAGTTTGATAGCACGTGAGAATTTGATTGAGCCATAGTGATTACCATTCATGCTGTACATTGTAACGATAAAGGAACCGGCTAGAATGTTTTACTAAGTGACGCTACGAAAAATGATGTCACATTTTCCATTTGTTAACACTGACTTCTTACTGAGTTGGACTTCTCCTGTTTCAGCCCTACACACAACAACCCTGCAATGGCTGTAAGGCGGCCGTGACCAAGTCACGCTCTGCTCACTGGGAAGGAGGTAAAGGATGTCGTGACAAGGTCACCATGAGTAGGTAGGTCAACTGATCTGTTCGTAGCAAGCAGCGTTAAATCCCTTTAAACTTGCTCATTTGTACTATCTAGCCTCTCGTTTTTGTTGTAAATTCTTAGTGGAGACGCACATTACTACAGCTGCTTACAATTCATTTTTTTTTGTTCATACTAACAGTTTTTTTTCCTTTAAAATTTAGAAATGACGAGCAAAAGCATAAGCAGTCAGGGAAGACAGTGTCACGCAAGGCACAGAAGCGGTCTGAAGGAAAAGGGAAGGGAAGCAAGGGGAAATGACTTTGTAAGGGGTAAGGTTGTAGGGGCTTCTGTTAAGAGGTGTAACCAATAAGAAAAAGCAGACGTTTTGAAATCAGTCTCTACAAAAGTTGTTGAAGGCTTTGACTTACTTAGTCAAGTAAAAACCACGCGATTTTTAGCCAATGAGGCTATCACAGTTAAATACAGAGCAACGTGAACTTTGTAACGTCGCCTATGTTATCATGGTTCTTTTAAGAAGACCACAAAACAGAAACTTGTCAAGGTCCCTATAAGTTGCCGCTTCACTGTGCAGGAAACTTCTTGGTGTTCAGGCGACAAGTTGAACATGGTTTACTTTTTGGTGATAAAAAAACTTGATTATGAGTCACTGACAAATGTACCAAGTCTGTGTTTGAACCACAAACACAGTCAGGTGGGAAAAGTTTGGGTGTCGTGGTGTACAGCAGAGATAAAAACAAAAAATTGCCATAAAATGACAACCAAATAAGTAAATAAAGTTGTTTTCTTCTAACTACGTCGATACAATCATCATAGTGATGAACATTGAAACTCTGCAAACACTGAGGGCAGCACACGTGCAGCAGTATCCTTTATTCTTTATATATTAAACACTACATTGGCAAGCCCCTCATCCTCGGTCAGTCCTTTGCAAGAAATTGACTAAGAGAGAGACCAACAACCCGTCAAGTGTTTAACTATTACCGGAAGGATAATCGTCCTTGGAAATGATCACTCGTGCGAAGGGAAGAAAGGAGTAGTTAACAAATATCTAAAAGGAATATTTAGCCTTATTTCTTCCATCGCACATATGCAAAAAAAAAAAATAAACAATGCAATAGTATTTCTATGATAAACAGAATTGTTATAATTGCATTTCTGTATTTATACTCGATTGGGAAATGCAAGTCATAAAAGGAGTCTACAGAAAAGTGGGAACGAAAAGAAAGCCAGATCCTTTAATGACTGGAAAAGTGGTCGTCAGTTCGTTACTATTAATTACATAGCTACTATTAAAAATGTAGGGAGCTACTATTACTATTTCAGTAGTCTTAATAGTAAGATCATTATTTCACAATCACTGTACAATTCACTAAAACAATTTGGAGTCCACTTGGTTAAATATGGTACGATATGAAGATATTAAACTACATATTTTTAACAATTTGCTGCCAGTGAACTGTTTAAAATTGCTGGGAGAAACATCTGCTTCTTTGCCAATTTTAAAAACGCCTTCAGTACCCGACTTTAATAATGCATGACTTAAAGTTTCTCTCCCTGCTTCCGAGTAAACAAAAGGGTGATTTTGTTTCTTGGATTCGCCCGAAAGTGCCCAATTTTTTAATATCCGATGAGCTGTTCAGAGACGACACTCTTCAGTAGCGAATCTTATGGAGGGTCCCAAGAGACCCGATCCGACCCCCCCCCCCCCCTTATTTTGTGTAAAAACTAAAAACGAAGGAAGCTGGCTGGGCAAGCAAAACAAAACTCCCC
>CM042748.1:9536558-9551558 GCA_022496165.2 Catalaphyllia jardinei
TTAATCAATAAAGGATTGAAGGCTATAAAGGATTCTGCTCTGGCTTCGAGGAAATTTTTAATTCGGAAATCAGCGGATTATCCCGAACGGGCGAGATAGCGCCAGTTAGGAAAGCCAAGCACAGAGCAGGATTTGGCTCAACTTGCCCGCTCACGAAGCCAGCCGAAAAATAAGTTCTGTTATTGTCTTGCTTTTGCTACCGCTTTCATGTACATGTTTTCAATGTTTGCTAGCCGCGTGTTTTCCCGCTCTAGGAACAACGTTTTCGTTGCAGGTTCGCAATGGTTCAAAGCATTTCCTTCAGCCTTCGTGACTGGTTTTTACCTGATCTAAAATATCCTGTCTGTTCGTAGAAGCCAGCATAACAACACCTTCCACAGTATTCATGCCTACAAAATTTAAGAAATATTTCTTCACTTTGACCTCATTAATAATTTCGCAGTGGAGCCATAACAGCCGTTGCTAACTCGTTTAGGATGAAACAGTCGGTTAGTGTTTGACCTTTTATTCGGCTCACATTGCCTCTCTTCGTACAGGTGAACAACTTTGTACCAGGGAATTCAATGCTAAAAGCATCCCATTTAAAGGGAAGTAAGGTATAAATACAAACTGGGGTAAGCTTGGAAGGTATTGGGCACATTATCGGATAAAGATTGGTGCACATACTTTTCGTCATCTTCAACTGAAAACAAGTAGGAAACTGCGAGTGTTCTTTTCAGATATTTCCCCCAAATCAAGTCGGAAAAGCTGACCGACCAAACTAATCATACCCAACCAGCAGAAAATGACAATGGTTGATGAGGGTTGACACTTCTAATTTCTACAAGAAATACAGTATGAGAATCTAGTACTTGATCACCTGAAATACGGTTATGGAAATTTGAATCCTGAAAATTTCCATAACCGTATTTATCAGCATCAAGGGTATTAAAGAGAGTATTAAATTGTTGGACTTCATGGAAAACAATATTAAATATCATTAGCTTATTTTGTGGACAGACCGGACAGTATACAGTGTGTTAAACTCACCGTCCATTTCCACGAGAAGCTGATTCAATGTACTTTCCTGTTCACTGTGCCCACCAATAGAACTGAAAGATAAACAGGACAGAGTTTTTAAGATACTGCATGATACTGCATACAACCATCGCAGAAGCAGTAAAATGTTGATAATTAGCATCTTTTATTAGGGAAATTTCCAACAAAAGGCGCTAATTATCAGCATCTTACTGCGTCTGCGTATGTCGGCTTATGCTTATGCTTATGTCAAAGTGTGAACCAGCCCTTAAGGATTACACGCACAACAAGCTATATTTTGTGGCAATTCTCTGAGTGCAATTTGGAAGGGCTCAAAGTGAATTTGAAGGGCTTAGAGTTACCTAGATTAAGTAAGTAACTTTAAGTGTCTTTAGAAAATAGCAAACTACTGAATAACGATGAGTGCCTGCATTCCCGTAGTTCTCAACAATGTCTTTGTATATGTACGGTAGCACGCACCATGTAGGATTCCATGTGCTCCTAGACCAAGACAGGTTGGCAGCCTTCACAGCCGTAGCTCTTACAGTGAACGTTGTTTTGCATGGGAACACATCTTCAAGCATTCTCTCTTGCACTCAAGAAAGGGTTTCCACTGGCACTTACATTGTTCTTGTCAAATTTTTCCTTGTCTGCATTTACAGCCATGATTTTGTTCCATCACATGGCTGCATTGCAATCTGTCTGTCAGGAATTGCACCCTATTAAAGAGCTAACCCTTCCCAAGTCAGCGCAGACCTAAACTAACCGAAACACCACTCAGCCTTACTGAAGTGTTGTTTAGGCCAGGTAGTTAGGGTAACCTGAGTGATGTTTAGGCTAACCAAAGTGGTAGGTTAGGATAACCTGAGTGTTGGTTAGGCTAACCAAAATGGTAGTTAGGCTAACTGGAGTATATTTTAGTGTGGTGCAATTCCTGTTTTTAGCCGCACATTTTTGGAACTGGTCGGCCATGTTGCCTGTTATTATTTTCGCTTATTTTTTCTATTTCAGTTTCTCGTTAACTGCCAAGTTATTTCGTTGTTTCGTTGCTGTCGAGTCGTCGCTATCCTCTCAGTGATAACGTATTCAATAGCGTTTATTTCACCGAGCGTTTAGTCACGCCGAACTCGTGTTGTATCGTGTCATGCATTTTCTCGAGGTCCCCGAGCTTTATATTTGTAAGTTGAATATCGCCGGATGTCTGCTCTGTTGTCCGGCCATCTATCATCGGGCTCTCATGCATTCCCTTCCTGGAATATCCTGCATCGACCACGGTTAACGAGCGTATATTTCGCCTTGCCAACTTAGGAAAGTGCCAGCTATGAGCTAAGCACAATTTTGAGCTGAACCCTCCAGATCGTCTTCAGCGGTTTGTATTTTATTGCATCTTTATAGCATGTCATAGTTCACCCATTACGTGGCTTTTTGGCGCGAGTACTGTTGACTGCTCAATTCACCGATTGGTGTGGAGAAGTTTGTTGCATGATTACGATTACTGTTACCAGTTTAGTTCACGCGAAACATGGATTTTCTGCGTGACTATTGTTGCCCGTTTAATGTAGGTTTGACCCTGGCTTATTTGTTAGCCTGTTAAGTTTAAGCAGTAAGTAGCGTGGCTCTTCAGCAGGACAAGTTTTGCTTGTTTCGGGCGTGGAATAAATATTTAATCACTGTTCAGTTCCCAGTTCAGTTTACACGTAGCGAGTATTTTCCGCTTGACTATTTTTGCCCGTTTATTTTAGGTTTAACGTGGCATAGTTGTCAGCCTTTTTAGTTAGGTTAGGCGTGGCAGTTCAGCAAGATAACTGTTGACTGTTTAGTTCGGGCAAAGCATGGCGTTGCTATTTGATTAATGTTGCCTGTTTAGTTCAGTTCAGAGTTATTCTACTGTTGCTTGTTCAGTTACCCGTTCAGTTAGGCCCACTGCAGTGTTTTCAGTTGAAGAATGCTTTAGTTTGTAGCTCGCTGGGTACCTTCGGATTTGGGCGATGAGGTGACTCTGCTCGGAGGTCGTCAGACTTGGCGTGGGGGATTATAGCTCGGTTTCCAGCATTTGCCAGTCATGGGAGCGTTCTCCATCTAGAAGCTGTCTGCCAATAGTGGAAGCTTCTCAGTGGATGTCTCAGGCACCCAACCTCAATGTGGTGGAGCAGATGTTAAATGTAGTTACCAAATTGGGTTATCTATATATCAAAGGACGGTTTCCTATTGTGAATATCGCTGAATAATTTATTTGCTATTGCAAGTAAATTCTTCTGGAAGTTTACTCACTTGGATTGTCGTGATCTCCCAATGGCATCCACTTCATCGATGTACAGAATACAAGGAGCGAGCTTCCTGGCACGGGTAAACAAGTCACGAACTCTAGCTGAACCGACCCCAGAAAATACTTCCACAAAATCTGACCCAGCCATTGTTAGGAAGGGAACATCAGCCTCTGTGGCGACAGCTTTCGCTAGAAGAGTCTTACCTGTGCCTGGAGGACCAACAAGTAGAGCCCCCTGACGACAATAAAAACATAGCTAATTATACAAGTTAACACAACAAACAAAGTCAATAACAGAATTGCTTAATTTGAATGCTGTTTTTACAACTTGCTTCACATCTCAAGGCTGTGGTCTGAAAAAAATTACAAGGAGCCTAAAGGTTCCTAACCCTCAAATTTTAGGTGACCATTACTTCAGATTATATGAAAAAGTGAGTTTTTCCAGTCACCTAAAAGCAAAAGTTAGTTTCCTCTAACACCTGGACGCTTCTAGAGCACAGAGAGATCAGCCCTGTATCTTCAGTTTGGCGAAAATAACAGCTCATAATGTATTTGTTGATTTGTGGTAGTCAAGAGCACTACTACATATTTTTACTATAATTATTTCAACATCCACTATAATTTTACCCTAGCAAAACATACAAAGTTCAAGAAGATACACCATTTATTGAAAAACTAATAAATTGAAATCAAACCTTTGGTATTTTTGCTCCAAGTTCTGCATATCTTCCAGGTGATTTGAGGTAATCCACAAATTCCATCACCTCCAGTTTTGCCTCTTCCATTCCTGCAACATCTTTGAAGCTAATATTGAGCAAAAAAGGACAAGAGGTAAGAGAGTTTCATATCCCCGCATATGGGTCTTATTCCCACGGTGATCACTCTCAATTTATTTTTAGACATGGTACCCCGTTTTCCTGTAAATTACACTGCCTATCACAGAAATGGTGTGGATGTTTTCCTAGACATGAGAAAGTTATGCATGTAAAGACTGCTTGGGCTGTCCACACAAGCATCACAGGACTGGTTAATTCCTATCCCTCCTGAGAGTTCTGAGACCAGGAATAAGAAAATAAGGCCTACATGGGGCATTAACTCTCTTACTGTCCTTCATCGCCCCTTGTTAAAATAAAATATTTACTATAAGCACAAGCTTAAATATCAGTTGTTGCTAACAGAATGGACACTACATTGCAGTACTTTAATAACGTTGTGATACCAAACAGGCTTTTCACCAGTATTTAATAAGAGGGTGTCAAAAATGTGCTATAGGGCCTGCTTAAATGAACAATTTATAAGAAAACATAAAAAAACAATGATTTTCCCTATTAAGTGGCCATCCACAGGACACCTGGACGTTCATCTGGCTAAAAGCTTGATACCAAACTTGCCATGGGGCCGGCAAATCCACTGTACCATGCTATGCTGATATGAAATAGAGCCAGGGAAATTACTATTTATAAATAATATTCTTGCCCAGATGTGTGTGAATAATCCACATTTCTTTCAACAGACTGCACGATATTTACCAGTAGTCTTCAATTACAGGCACCTGGCACACTCAAAAGATCTTCAATTAAAAATTGTTCAACCTTAATACCTACATTGTCATGTAACTGACAACATGTATGCTCTTTTTAATACCTGATTCCCTTTCCACTTCCAGGCATGACCACTGTTGGCTTAGCTTTGATATAGTTGGACTGTGAATTAAAATGAAAAAAAGATTGCCAATTGTAAAATTAAATCATAATGACAACATTGAATGGTTGGGTATATTGATTTCAGAAATGTGCAATGCATGGTGCTAGAAATTGTCAAGGTTTTCTGATCGACAGTCGAAGTCCTGGAGGGTGGATTAATAGAAGAGACAGGAGGTTTTATCAAACAGTCAAAGCCAACAAAATATTAACCATGCAAACATATGCAAAGCAAAAATCTGTGCACAAAGAACAAGGAGAACAGACATATTGATACTGAACTTATCGGTAAACAATTAAAAAAACTTACAAAAGGATTGCTTCCCAGAATTCCTCCTTGTTTTGTCCCTCCTCTTGTTCCTCTTCCATTGATCCAGGACCAGATAATACCCAACAATACAATGGTTACAGCAGCATTCAGAACTGTAGTACTATTATGAAGAATATTAATAAACATTCACTATAATGATTTATAATATTACTGCAGCCCTGAACAGGGATGTACCCAAGAAAAAACTAAGCAGGCAACAAATTAACTCAGCTGGCTTTTCAGGCTTGTGTGCCTTCCTCTCATCTTTGCTTTCAAATAAAATTTCAGTTTTTGGAATTAGACAGTAGCTGCTCTTAGCTACAAATCCAAAGCAAGTCTTGTACATCTATACAAGAGTGATATCACATTCTTAGAATTTGAACAAACTTTATGACAGAACCTTATACATTTAAAAGTTATCCATCAGGCAAATTTACCTACTTTTGACAAACAAGAGAACAGAAAATGTTTATTTACTAACAATTGTTCACTATGTTAACGCCTGAGTCGCACATGGAGGTTGGGTGCCCAGGGACCCAGGGGCTGGAGCTGCTGACCCCAAACCCAGGTAGCAAGAACATCCCAAAAACCTGCCCTACCCGCAACCCAGCCACGAGTCCCGCCCGCCAAACCCAGCCCCAACCCAAGCACCCGTCACACAGAGCTGGGAGCTCAGTGGAATAATAACAATAATAAACAATAATAAACATTGTAATGAAATAAAAGGGGGAGGAGGGAGGGAGAAAACACTAAAAAACTCCAAAAACTGAGGACGCCCCAACCACTACACACAGTAAAACTACGCCCACATGCAAGGCGCACGCATAAGAGCAACGACAGACCGCTGGCCCGAAGGGCATGAACAACTGCTCGCCCCAGGCCTGAATGGTAATGCAAACCCTAGCAAAAAACTAACGCCACAACACGCCACCAAATAACGCTAATAAACGCCAACGCCACGCTAAACGCCACGCCAACTACAGAGCAAAGCTCCTCGTCGTTAACTAAGTTAAATAAGTATATTTAACCTCATTATAATTTGTCACTGAGCAGAATAGCAAGCACTAAAAATCTTGTTTAAGAGCAGAACAAGGCAACTTGATTAATAAAAATACTTTGTAGATGATGGTTCTTGTTTTTTTAAAAAAAAATAACAATAATAAACATCATTTTCATTTGCTCAAAAAAAACATACAGCAGCTCATTCTTGGTCCTGTATCTAATTGGTACAAAGTCGTTAGATGCTATGTGCAGGTCAGCTTGAGCAGATGCCATCTTCTGTTCAAAGCTATCCAAGCTTGCAATGCTGAAGACAAAGTGTGGCCCATGGCTCAATATCTGCCAAAAGAAAAAAAAACAAGTACTGGCGTTATTATCCTGTAAGCATACAAACTAGAGGTAAAGCACTTAGTTGTAGTCACGTTGCTATCAATCAAGGATTTTTCATAGCAAGAAGAAAGTAAAATTTACAGAAGGCTTCAAACCCATCAATAAAAACAGAGCATAGTGTGATTCATAAGTGAAATGGTGTGAATATTAATAATAATAATAATAATAATAATACATGTAGTTGAAAAAAAGATTAAATCCAGAAACAACAAAAAGAAGCACAGACCAATATGTTTTTGACAAACTTGATTTGATGCAAGCCAAACATGTCATATTATTGTAACTTAGCACAGTACAGGTATACATGTGCATGTTGATGAAAGAGATCATTATTTGCTGTAGGAAACTGGTATACATATATTTTCTTTCAATTGAAATACAAGGAGTGTTTGGGAGGGAGTTATTGAACACTCCACATTGTACTGGTATGGATATACCAGAGGGTCACCCATACAGAAAACGCTCCATGGCATGGAGAGAGAGCCAGTGAAGACCATTTCTGGAACGTCTTGCTGCTGTACACAAATTACCTCTTTTCCTCCTACCATTGCCCCTCTGTGCAAAAACACAAAGATTTTGTCCTGGCTTGATGGTACTTCTAAGTGTTCGACCTGAAACATGTTTAAATGCATCTTTCAGAGACACAATATTATAGCTGCAGATAGCTATTTAAAGATAACTATTTTAAGAAAAATATTTTCCAGACGAGTGTACCTCGCCAGTAGAGAGCATTTCTCTGTAAAATGTTGACCATGTTGTTTCTGGGGTGGGGTCAGACCCTAACGCCAAGAAGTAAAACAATGCCAGCATCAGCCAAGGAAGAATAGTCACCCATCCACCTTGATTATCTGGTTCCTCTTCAGAATTCTGTGAATCACCTAAAAGTTAAATTAATGTATTTAAGAAATTATAATTCAAAATACTTTTAGTCAGTTGACAGCAAATTACATAGTTTTATTCTCATGACTCATTGACGCCTGCATTGAATCTGTTTAAAACAACAAATAACAATATGGGGTTTTCAGTAATAGGGTATATCCCAGGGGGTATTCAATAACTGGTTGGTTAGCCACAGCTATAAACAGAAATAGGAACTTAAGGAATAACTACATAATATTAAGTGGGATACCCTAGCAGTGAGATAATCACTAAGAGGGGAGGTAATCCTGGATTGGATTGGACTTTTCCTTATAAAGAAGTTCCAATCTGGTAGTTTTACCTGCCTCTGAAAACCAATTGCCTTCCTACAGGCTGAAAGCATTACTGGAACCCCAAGCAACAAAGTTCCATATACCATTCAAATATTGTACCTTAATTACCTTGCTGGTTTTTATCCCCTTGGCTGTTTTGTTTGACATGGCTTGTTGAAAAGAATCTGATAATACCTATTTGCCAAAGCATTAAATATAATAGTAATTTTTAAGTGATTTGCATAGGAATAATGACTTAAAATTAATAAAATTATGCTAAACAAGGTTACCAGTACACTTACTGACCTACATACATTTATAGAGGATACCTGCAAAGTGCAGAAGACCAAACTTTTAATAAGGGCTCAAAGTTAATGACCAGCTGGTTGCACATGCGACTAGATTTTTGGCTGTGCGCCTAAAAATTCATGTGCGGTCGCACCATCGAGCCTTTAAAGCCAGCGACTTCTCTAGTGGTTACTCACCTGACTATACTAACGTACTCCGATTGAGAAATATTAATTTAAACATAGATATAACACAACCAGGAACCAAATAATAAAGTTGCATCATTTTTTTTTCATTGCCATGTGTTCTATTTGTCACCTTTAAGCGTACTGTAATTTCCCAGTGGATTCTCCGAACTCGACTTTCATTTCTTCCCACGTTCTGTGCTGTAAACAACTCCGCTGCCACATGCAAATGAAGGAATAAACCACATGCTTCATAGTGTGGTCATAACGCTAGGTGCTCCTAGCGGAAAGCCTGGAGACTGGGGATGAGATTAAATCATGTTCTTCGTTCTTCCCGAACAACAGTTACAGAATGCTGTGTTGTGATTGGTGGATTTCGATCCCATCTGTCGATAACACGCAAGACTGACGGAAATTTTGGAAATGTTTCTGCGGGTGTTTTGTTGTTTTCCAAAGTCATGCATCAACAAAAACAGTGGTAATTTTAAACCATAAGGAATGCACAGACAATGTAATTTCTTATCAGTTTCATGTACAAAGCCGTTTAAACACGCCTTTACTATAATAAATTACTGGAATCAGTTATATACATGTTTGGTTGAAAATATTCCAGAAGTGACATTTGCAAAAAGAAAAAATTCTTTACCATTTATTTAAGAAATAACATTCGTTTTTCACTACAATTTTAACAGCAGTATGTTGTAGGAAAAGAATATTGAGTTAATTTAATTTACGAAAAAGCTCGAGATTATTATTGAAAAAAAACTGAATGCATGTAGCGACTGTATATTTGTCATAGCTTTCTCATGAGTAAAATTATAGTTTTCTCACTTTTTCATCCGCAAAATTTTTGTAGTACCTACAGAGCATGCAAAAGAAATAAAATACATTGATGCTAGATCGTGAATGACTGAAATGCAAGCCTCAGACGATATGGGCATTAGCATTTTGTTTGTTTTTGCAGATATTGGATTTCTCCAGTTGTCTCGCTGAAACACGAAAAATTTCACATTCCAGTTAAACTATTTTTAGGTTTTCCAAAAAGTGATTAGTCTTTTGATCATTTCATGTTAATTTAACTTTTCTTCCAGTCATGCAATGTATCTCAAGCTTTAACAGAAATAGCCCACTTTTGACTTTGTTCCAGCTTGCAATTGAATTTAATTACCATATTTAGTACGTTGACACACTTTCGAATTTCCACCCAGCGCGACTCGTCAGGATGTGTTGAATTGCTTCAAAGACTTCAACTTGAAATAAACTGTTTAAACGGCAAAAAAGAAAGATGATCAAACCAATTTGAATTTGGAAGGTGTATTTCAGCGTTGAAATGTTCTTTTTTGTTTGTTACGACTTACATTCTTGAATGTAACAGTTTTTTTGGTTTGGTTTGTACAGAAAATACAAGGAAGGGACTTAAGGCTTCCAAAAACAATTGAATAGAAGCTTGCACGTCTTTTTGAACTCTTCTAATTCCCACCGGTTACAAATTGGATTATAGCTTCACACACATGCACATGAAATTGCGTCATGCAGTCGCCAATGAACATGGAAACCTGCGTATTAAAACCATGACATTTTCTTCCTGCAATAAATATTTTTTATAACTGGTAAATGAAAATAATGGTTTATCATCTTTACTTTTCCTTCACGAAAAGAAATCTAGGTAAAGTGATCGAGATAAGAGCAATAAGAGAAGTGATTATAAGAGAAGGCGGTGTTGACAGTTAGTACTGCGGAAATTTCAAGGAAAATATTTTGGCCCGAAGGGCTGAAAATTTTGGGCGACCAAAACATTTGTGCTGACGACCAAATTTTAAAACTTAGGAGCCAGCTGGCCTCCAGGTTTCTTTTCTCAAGTCGAGCCCTGCTTTAGACAAAAACTGGGAAATCCAGTTTTAATTAAGACAAGACCAATAACAAAACTGTTGTCATGGTGACAGCACAAAAGGGTTATTTTGTATCTTTTTTGTTGTACATTTCTGGTGCCAGGTTTGAAGAACACTGCTTCAGTATTTCCAGAGATATTCTTTATTCAGTATTTTACCATAACATAATCACTTTTACTAATTTGCATAATACAAAAACTGAGACATTCCAAGGTGGAAAACGCCATTCTTCATTATTTTGAAAAACCTTTCAAATAGCAGCAAATATTTCTCATTTCATGGGCACTTTAGAAGAAGAAATGCTCGACATGTAAACAATATCACTAGTTACATAGAAAAGCCAAACTAAATATTGAAATCTCTCTTACCCTGTCTTACACCTTGCCTTTTTAACAGCAAAAAGATTTGATACAATGAAGGAGCATGTATATACCTTGTTGAAAATTCCACCTGAAAGCATTCAAAGCCACATAATTAAGAGCTTAAATTGAATATATTTGTGGCTGAGATAACCTAGCCAGCAAAAGTCATAACTCTCTAATAATATTATACAGCTATCTATTAATTTCTTCCCAAGATCTCACCCCACCTTTTATAACTCCATGTAACTGTATTTTAGTATCTTTTCAAACCTCTTATTGAGTATAAAAGGCTTTCAATTCAGTGATTGTGAACATATATGTCATTGTTCCTTAAAGTTTGTAAAATGTAGAAAATTGTAACATAACAACACGTGGTTAGAATCGAATGATTTTCATGTAATCTTCATTGTATCTGTAACTTGGTTACCTTGAAGTGCACATGACCCAAAAAATAAGTCATTTAAAATATAGACTCATTTAAAAGGCTTTTCAAAGTAGAGTAAAATCATGGTGTTTTTCTTTCTGTGATATATTTTTTTTTGTTCCAGAGATATTCAAGTTTTCCTATTATCCAAATTAGGTCACTGATGATGTCATCGGTTATGAAAGTATAGTGGTGTGAAACAAAATTAAGAATATATCCATCAATAATGAAGCAATGCTATTGAAACTTGATGTTGAACCCTACAAAATATACCAGATGGTTCACATTTTGATGTTGCTATGGCAACATGCTCAGTTCCAGTCCCTTCCTCTCCAAAATCAAATATTACCATTTGTAGCTGCACGGGGCATAATATACAGCTAAAAATGTTAAAGAGGCGACCCAATGAAGGTGGAACTGGCCATAGCAACATCAAAATGTCTACTATCTGGTATATTTCGTAAGGTGCAACATAGGGGTTTTATTAGAAGCCGGGACCCAGGTACCGGCACCCGTCTACTCTAAGCACAGTACCCGCCTTCGCCCAAATGAAGTCTCAGGTAGACAAATACAAAATCAAATGCCGAAACTTCTTTTCATCACTTTCCCGCCTTGCCAGGTGAGTCAAACCAGGAATTCCATCTCTGAATTACAGTCCTTTTCTTCATGAAACTAATATTTTTGTGCTGGATTACCTATTAAGTATATCTCAAGCGATAAATTTCCAAGTTTGATCGCATTGCACGAAACGCATCGCCTACATTATCAAAGCAGTTACCAGGACCTCCCTTCTCTCACGCTGTTACATGTACATAACATTTGCACGTGGCATTTCATGCGACCAAAAGCACTTGGTTAAAATGGCAGCGAATACTACACCTTTTGCTGTTCATTACCAGAAAATATACTTTCATTTATACCAAAAGTTATATCAATAACGTAAATACGTTTTTCATGAACTCTAGAATACATTTCGTTAGTGTTGATCAGACTTTCAATTAGGATGTTTGAATATGTATCGACATTCAATAACGTTAACAGACAAAAAAAAGACACGTTCAGACATTTTGAGCGGGAACATTGTAGTCATTTACATCAACATATACTTCAAAAACACCAACCAACAAACAATTGCATTTACTGACAAGCATTCATACAGAATAGAAAATTTATTTGCACAATTATCATAAACATTGACAATCTATTGTGCGAATACAAACGCATTAGCATGAATGTAACATTCTCTTGGGTGGCTGGACATGAATTGCATGTTTTAAATAAATGATAAGAGAAAAAAGTCAATCAATGGCGCTTTACTTGTTTATGATAATTGCGCAAATCAAAAACAAAGTTCCCGCTCAAAATGTCTGCGCGCACATTTGTTTGTCTGTTAACGTTATTGAATGTCGATACATATTCAAATATCCTAATTGAAAGTCCGATCAACACTAACGAAATGTATTCTAGAGTTCATGAAAAACGTATTTACGTTATTGATATAACTTTTGGTATAAATGAAAGTATATTTTCTGGTAATGAACAGCAAAAGGTGTAGTACAAGACCTCACGACTAGTACATGACCTTCAATACAAACAATCAGAGACCGGCTCTTTGGTTATTATGAGAACTCTGAGAACTTTCAAAATCGCTGAATTGTATGGTTATTGGACATTCCTAACAGTTATATAACAAGATCATAAAAACAAACACTGTGTGAGGTCCGTGAGAGGTCGTGGATGTTGAACATACTTTTACAAGTGAGCCGGCATCTTTATTCATGTTAGAAAAGATTGCAGGAAATCTGAGAAGTCAAAAAGTACTATGTATCGCATAACTTGAAAAAAGATGTTTATAGTAAAAATGTTTTAAAACAGTAAAAAGATTTCTTTAATTATAGAAGAATAAACAAAGTTACATTGAAAGGAATGTCAACAAAAACTTCGTGTACACATAAAATTTTCATAAGCTTAATTCTTCAGCAGCTCGTAAGACAAATGACACAAAAAAACACTGCCAAAAATGTAAACTCAGCATTGATGACAGGGTGAGTTTATGCATTGCATATTGGACCTTTCTTTTGCAGATGATGCAATGTTTTAAATTTCGTTTTGTGACAAATTTGAAACTAACTTTTAATTGGTTTCCTCTGGGCCTCCAGTGCTCCAGAGTGCTCACATATTTTTCACTAGCCAAAATGGCTAGTGAAGTGCAAAAACCACTAGCCAAAATGGAATTTTTACTTGTCTGTGGCTAGTTGGCTACCGTTAGTCTTGAGCCCTGCTAATTTCAAAAAAATTTCCGTGCAGCATGCCCCCAGACCCCCTAGAGGTTCGGGCGTTTGGCCCTTCGGTTTATAGGGGTGCCCACTTACTCTACCATGAAAACCCTCCTACTTCAAAACTTAATGAAACCCATCATCCCTGCCAAGTTTCAATAGCTTTGCTTCATTACTGGCAGAGGTATTCTTAATTTTGTGTCACACCACTGGGAGGTTGGGAGGTGGACCACAGGCTAATCACCCATTTCCTTAAAACAAAACCTGATCATAAAAACCTCAGACATTCTAATCATCGTTCAACTACCCGTTTTCCTATTGAACTGTACAAATCAAGCTCCTATGATTGTCACGATTGTATCCTAATCAGCTAGGGTCTTCTATACACCATTCATTAGATGGTGATTAAGTAGCCCATTAAGTAGAGGTTATTTTAGCAGTTTGCATCCTCCAATAAGAAAAATGTACTGCACAGGTTTCTGTGCATCCCTAGCCATACTTGCAGGTTCAGGAAATAATGCAGGCCACTATGATGGAAAAATGGCAGACTGCTAATAAGGTTCAGGAGGATGTTGCTTGCCCACACTTGAGCAGGCATAAATTTTTTTCCGCATTTAACTGTTCAATTACCGGTAGTGTTAAGAAAACCTGGCTCCCCTGCCTGCTATACGGCTCTCTTGCTTATATATTCAGTAGTACGCTAATATGAACACAATAGGAAAGAGTGTCCTTGGAACAGATGGACACCAAAATTTCTTGCATACTACAGCCAGGAAATAAAGGGTTTGGAAACTTTCTTTGGGTTAATTTTTTCCGAAAAAAAACTGATTCCCCACAAAATCAATACACCTGCTTTTCGTTAGCCTTGTTAAAATATTGCTGATTACCTAGAAAATTGGGAAAGAATGTAAAGTTTGAAACTTCCTTTGTTTACATGATTGCAGTATTTTCAAACTGGGAGCCTGGTGCACAGCCAAAACTCGCACATGCTTATTATGTTTTTCCAGTCTGATAGTTGGCAAGCACATTGGGACATTCCATGTTTTCTTCCCCCCTTCCTATGAAGCCTCGTCAGAATCGGCAGGTTTTCCCATGAAAGGGGTTCAGAAACAGCATTTCAGGGTTGGACACTTAATTTTGAGAGCACTCGCCATTCGGACGAGTAACCCTCAAAATGCACTTGCCCGGATTAGTTTTCACTCTCCCAAACATTTACCCCCCGCCCCCACCCCATCGTGACTATGCTGTAGCCACGGCCAGCAAAGTTGCCATTTCGCCAAAAACTTCCTCGCCCTGTCCCTTTCGTACTCTTTTGAATCACGGGCAGCTTTTGGGTTTTTTTTTTCTTTTCCTCTTCAACGACTTTCGGAACTCCGGAAATATACTTCCACATTATTTTTGGCAAGGAATCACTTCAGATTTTCAAACTTGCTAGAGGAACACGCATTGGTCAAAAACAATTCGGTTTCAACGTTGTCGAGCACGTGCTGGACCGAGGGTTATTACTTCAATGAAAAATTCTAGTTTAAGACCTTAAACCCCAAGAAATCACAATAGAGGCACTTACTTTATATTTCAAATAGTTTTTTTTATTGACGAATCTTCATAAGATCCCTACAGTTTCTGGCCAAACGTGCGGTTCTAGCTTGGGCTTGGTTTACCTGATCACCGATGACTCGATAGTGACCAGCAGTATCGCACATT
>CM042748.1:9556558-9571498 GCA_022496165.2 Catalaphyllia jardinei
TGCTTTTGGACAATGACGTCTACGATGCCCTATACAGCATCTTAACCGGAGAGAAATCACTGCACTGCACGACTGGCCTAAGAAAAAGATGACATAGGGTTAAGGCAACGGGTGTATCGAAAGTTAAAAAGCGATATCTATGCCGTCAAAGATATCCATGATCCAACAGTTGGACAGCCGAAGAAACGAATAGTCGAAAAGGGATCTAACTGCATTGTGGTGAAAAAGTCGGAAGTTTCACGGCTAGAAAATTGAGCAAACAAATGTTTCAAATCTACCGTGGGCTATCACATCGAATCATCCAACACGGTCTAAATTCAATGAAGCAGCAACAAAAAGTTAGACCCCTTTTTCAAAATAAGGCACCTCTCCGGCCAATCAGAGCATCAAAAGTACAAGAAAGACATCAAGTTGATCTTGTTAGCATGGTTAGCATCCCGGCTACGGTAGACGGTGATACTTATACTGAAATACATAATGTCTGTTATTGACATCTTCAGTCGATTTCTTTTCTTACGCCCTCTTCAAACAAAAGAAACTAGTGAAGTGGCGGAACATCTTTTAGACATTTAAATCGAACACGGCCCTCCAGAAATTTTGCAAAGCGACTAGGGTCCAGAATTTAAGGGAGTGGTAAAGACTGTTTGTGAAACGCTAAACGTTCGCATAATTAAAAGCTCCGCATACAGTCCTCAGACTCAAGGAAAAGACGAGCGCTCACACAGAACGTGGAAGGAAAAAATAAAGTTTGACTTGATAAACAACAACGGTGATCTCAACTGGGTGGAGTATCTACAACAGTACCAGCAACTCTACAATGAATCACCACATTGTTCTCTTGGACAGCTTTCTCCATTTGCAGTGTACTTCGGTAGAAAGCCCAACAGGCATCGCAATAAACTGTTTCTTGGGGGAAAGAAGGGCTATGAAGTTGCAGAAGAAAACAGCAACGGTATCGAAATGGATGAATGCAATGCGGAAGAACTAACAGAGCTAGCAACAGAACGGAGTTCTATCAGACAGAAAGCTCTGGATGCGTCTAATAAGGCTTCGCAGTATATGGTAAAGCGGGAGTTAAGACGAAATCCACCTTCACGCTATTACAAAGGAGAAACCGTTTTGATTTGAGTCCCTATCTCAAAGAAATTAGTTAAGGGAAAGAAAAACTCGCTGAAGAACACCTGTGAAGGAGTGATCCTTGAGGCTGATCATTCAGCTACAGTGATCCCGTGACACTTAAGAGCAAAACGGGGTGGTTTAAAGTAGATGATGTTACCTCGGTAACGAAAGAAGAAGAAAATGACCGGCAGCAAAAAGCAAAAAGTGGCAGTAGCAGAAGAAATGCTAATTGCAGGGGTCATTATGCCGATTCCGCAGGCCAACCAGCGAAGCGAGCAAGAACGGACGATGCCAGTTTGTTAGAAACCAGCATCGATCAGATAATCTCCTCGCAAAAACTCAATAGTGACACTGTTAACTTGTATTTTGACTATCTGAGAAACAATCGAGCATTTGGAGAAGGGAACTGGGGATTTGCAAACTCCTACTTTTATCCTTCATTGCATCGACCGGTCGAAACATCTACGTACTACAAACATATAGGCAACAACGCTCTGTGGGAGTATGAACAACTAATGGTTCCAGTACACATTCCTACTGAGAGCCACTGGCTGCTGGTCCTTATAAGTGTTCTTAATGTATGCCTTTACATTTACGATTCCGCTACATGCACTACAGCAACTTACCGAACAATTTTTGATACCATCAAAGAAGGATTTATCAGAAACGAGCTTCAGTGGCTTTCTGATGAGGATAAAACTCTCTTCCAGGAAGATAATTGGGACGAGTCGACACCTCGATGTCCCAAGCAAAAGAATGATACCGACTGTGGTGACAAAGAATGATACCGACTGTGAAGTGACAATTTAACTGCGTCCGTCTCCCCTTGGTCTTCAATTGTCATTAAACAAACGTCCCATGCCAGTCGGGTCGGGATTTCAAATCGTGCTTGACGGTTGGGTTTCGTTGCAGAGCTGCCTTGACCGTGCCTAGCCAGGCCGTTGCATGGTGCACTCAAATGGCGAATTACATCCTCGAAAAACTAGAAAGGTCGCTTATTTATCGCCGAAGCAGCTTTTGAGAAAAAAATCACTGTGGCGTGAATTTCACGATATTTATCGCCGCTGAGAGGGAACCCGGTCTCGGGAGGAATTCCAACCTTCGCTTCGCTTTTAGGGGTGGAAAAAGGGGCTGCTCAAGAAAAGCCTTGAACTGCATCTAGGAGGCCTAAAACGCTACAAAATCACAAGAAATGACAAGGAAACAACATCGGTGAGTTAAAAGGAAAACTTTATTGCGAATTTCATACATTTACAAGCAACAGGAATATTCTCCATACAAACTCTTATAACGAAGAATGATTAATTATTAACTTTACAACCGAACTCCAATATGGTGGATAAGGCCTGATGGTCGATCTCTTACATAATCATATCAGTTGTCGAACATTGCTTTTCTAAGCCGCACTCTTTGATATTAATATATGCTCAAATAGTGACCTTGGGCTACCTGTGGTAAAGCTACGGCGTCTCAGAGGAAAAAACCGGACGTGGGTAAATGATATGCGTGATAAGAAGCAACATATCCTCTACTTACAAATAGCTCTAATGAAACAACCGGGCTCAGCGCCACAATATTAAATGCAAGTAAGCAACATTTCACGGAAAAATTCTTATTTCCACATTTTGCCCCTCGAAGGCAAATATCGTGCATTATTATTCAACAAATTGTAACACTATCCAAATATGGTCATGATGCTCTCGATATCTGTCATCCGTAGGTAACAGATATCCGGCGATACACGTAGCTTCGTACGTGGGAAGAAAAAGTGAAGTGAGAAAATGTCGACAGAGAGATTTTAAAATGTTACGCTGTTTTGTTATCAATTTGTTGAATAATAAAACAATTATCCTACTCAATCTCGCGGAATATCGTCTGATTTTAGCCAACTACGGCCTCGTCGACTAAGTATCAGACGATATTCTGCGCGATTTCGCAGGATAATTGTTAAATATAGATGAACCTAAACAATGCATAAGCACATGTCACACAGCCTGACAAACCATTCTCGTCCCCAGAGCCCACGATCCTTTTGGCCTGTGGCAGGGATCGAGAGCTCTGGCCAAACCCAATTTTCTGAGCATGCGTAGAGTATTCGGTTTGAATTCTCAACCAACCAGATTTGCTAGATTTGACAATAAGTCCGTGAATCGCGTACTTCCGGTGTTGGACCAAACCAGAGCTCTCGATCCCTGCCACGGGCCAGAAGGATCGTGAGCTCTGGGGACGAGAATGCCTGACAAACGACAGAGATGTCAACATTAACAGAACAGAGGATTGGTTCTTTTGAAACAAAGGCTAACCGCCAGTGAACGGAAGTGGCCTGTCCGTTGAGCAGACGTTCGTAGGGAGGAACACATGACAAGCCTAAGAAGTTCTGCGTAGGAGGCTAGAATCATCCAGATTTTCGATCGAGCCATCGTCAATTCCGATAAGTGTGGAGAATGCCTTTTTGGTGTCAGAGGAACATATCATTACCCATACAAATTAAAAGACTGCCTGGACCTGTGACAGAATTAGGAGGCAACCAGCGACCGCCATCAATGGCCATCAATACAACTACTACTTTAATTACCTTTGGAACATGGATTGCTGGATCCGCCATTTTAGTTGTACCGAAAATTCAAAATATCGCTGGCGGAAAAATATCCGGCTTCGATAGAAAAGCGTTTACAAGACAAAACTATCCGGATTCGGATTCAAAGTTCCCACTTTAAATTCCGACATCAAAATTTCCGGAGACATGACCAAATCGGGATATTTTCATTTCGGATTCGTCTTCTTGTGTGTAAATGGCAAAACCAATCCGGTACTACAATGTTCCGGATCCGTCACGAATCCGGGACACTTTTCTGGGAAAACCTAGTCTGATTGGTTAATCACCTATGGTTTGTCGTCCCAGTAAACGCATGGAAAATCGCGCGTCTTCTGAATTATTATATAAAAGCAATAGACCCCAAGTTACTAGCAGTTACTATCTGACTATGGTTTAATAAGCTGATAAACCACTTGGGATGTTGGAAAAACACGAGAAGAATTCGTAAATCACGATCCACAGGCAAGTGATTTAGGAATTCTTCACTGAATCGACTGCTGGCAGTCTGTTTTTCTCTGGAAATTTCAGCAGGGATTATGAGGAGAGACTCCATACCGCTCCTCTGCGTTCGCGATGACTAAACACTCGTCTAAGCTCGGGCGTCTAGGTGACCTTTAGAGAAAAAATCGGTTGCAAGCAGACTATTCACTGAAGTGTTCTACCAACATCCTAAGGGGATTATATAATCAGCCTATACTTATGGTCTGTTACTTAAGTAATACACGGCTAAGGCCTCTTTATTTGTTAAATAGATTCTAATCGTATCTATAACAGATTTTGGTAAGTTCTTTTGAGCGACAACGCCGGTAGCTCTTTTTTATAAGTTTTGAAAACTGTAGGAAACATTGCAAAGGAAGCCATTAAAGTGCCACTATGATAAAAGATTGCATCTTTTCTATCGAAGCCATTTTAAAACATAAACAAGTAGCCTGCATGAGAAGAAAAATGCTGTTTACAATTTTCGAATATCTCTTTTTGTTCCAGAGATATTCAAGTATTTAAAATATGCAAATTAGCCAAGTGATGACGTCATACACTCAAACTAAATTTTGATCAAATGTGATCAAAATAGATATCTCAGCCAATTTTTATCAGAAATGTTTCATTCTTTGCAGTGAGATTCTACTAAATGTACTCCACAATTTGAGCTTAACAGTTTTGTTACCATGGCAGCATACTGGGTTCCAGACCTCCCCAATATTAAAGGTATTTCTGGCCATCTTTGGCGTTCCATTTTCCTATTTGCAAATGGTACCTCATATACATGATCCAACATGCATATAAATATGTTAGCTTGCGTTTGTATTGTAGCCTTGTTTGACGTTTTCGAGCTGAAAATCACTTATATATTGAAATCAAGTAGGTGGGGACTGGAAAAGAGTGAATTTCCATGGGAATAAAATGTTTTATAGCCGTAGGTGTATTTTCTTAAGAACTACTAGCCTACCAAGTCTCAATGGTCTGCGCTGCAAATTGGCCAAGATAGCTCTATTTACATACTTGATGTAAAATTGGGTTGAGTGTATGTTACACATGTTACACATTTTTCACTCCGGACCTAGTGGAGGCATTTGCAAACGATAAACGGCGTTTTCATTTTTTCATGAGTTCTATGTGATACTCCTAAAAAATCTGGAGGTAAAAATTTGATCATAGTGACACTTAAAAGCGCGCGTAATTGTTGAAAATCACGTGGGCATCCAATTATAGGTATTCAACTACAAAAAGTTCAAACTGGATACTTGTAATTGAACACCCACGCGATTCGCACTTCGCACTGTTTCATACAGTTTTCAAAAGTTTCGAAAAGCGTTACAGACGTTTTCGTTCAAAAGAAGTTCTCCAAAGACATTTTTAAATCCAAAAGTTGTTATAGATACGATTAATTAGTAATTGGACCTCGAGTCGTACAATTCAGGGAGCAATCGGCGCTCGTAATTTCAAATCGGCCTCTCGCTCCGCCTGCGTCCGATTTTGAATTTATTTCACTCGGTCCAATTATTATTACATACTGCGCTGTTTGAATGATCGAGCGAGCGAGCGACAGATCAATCGCGGAGATATAGATGTAATGTTTGCTCACGATCATATAGACAAATCAGGAGACAAATGTCTGGCTCTTATACTGGAAAGATATTAATTTTACACATTCATTCAACAAGTCAATAAACAGCCTACCAGCTGCTTGGTTTATTGAGTTTATAACGCAGCTCTTTTTGGGCCGTCAAGCGGAGCACCATACCCATATAGCAAAGTAAAGGAAATCCATGCATTGATTTTCCCATGGTTATCATGGCTAGCTTTATTGAACGTGGACGCGTACTCACGACGGGACGACTTCCACGTGTTTTTCACTGCTTTTTTGTGGAGTTTGATTATTCAAACTCAAAACAGAAGTCCAAACAATATCGGGAGCAGAAAACCTCACTGCGAAATCAAAATTCTCTCTTATCCTGGGTTAGCTTAATCGAGGTTTCAGGAGCTCCGCCTTTAGGCTTGGCTAAATCTTTATGAAATCTTTTCTTGTGGCATTCTTGGCTTTTTTTTTCGTATAGAGGGTGTCAATGGGATATAGCCCTATATCCTGCGTAAACCGGCAGCATTTTCGTTTGCAGTCTCTTGCATCATTGTGGGCGTAGGTCTTTTTAGATTCGATGTGCTGCCAGGAGCCCATGGGCTCCTGGTGCTGCTCATGTCTTGGTTTGGCCATGATTTTTCTGCGGGACAGTTTTTGTCCGTCCGCAGTCTAGTTATCGCGACAACGACATGATATTCTGAATTTTGCCTATTGTCCTTTGTCATGCGTTTTAAATGTGACAATTGGCCAATCTGCGAAAGTTTGGATCTGAGTTCCACCTGAGGGCATCACCGTGATCCGCGGGATGATCGGTCAACTAGCCGATTACTTCATTACTTGCTACACCGTGCTGACGAGACCCACAAGGTCGAAACAGCTGTCCACGGTTGCAATTCTTGGCCGTCAGTTTGAACTCTATCATTTCGTTGTCCCGTTAAACTTTCTACGTAGTAATCCGTCTTGCTTCACTGCCAAGGCAGTAAACAGCTAAGAATAAGCCATTTAGTCAGTAAACTGTTCAAAATAATGTTAGTCAGTAAACAGTAAAAACGGAAATAAGTCTGGAAGTTAATTTATATAATTTTATGATTTTTATGAGCTTTGGATGACCTTCGTTTGTAAACTAAGTCAATATTTAAACAAAATCAGCTTTTGAATTATTGAAAGTGACCTAATTTGGAGGCGCGGTGCCTCATCGTTAGTGTGCTCGATCGATTTTGGATCGAGCGGTCCGGGTTCGATTACTGGTCGTCATCTCGCCACCAGGGAGTTTCGCTACCAAGAAACCACCTCGCCACTAACTAATTCGCTACCAAAAAACCAACTCGCCACCAAGCGATGTCACTTGGCCACCCATAATCTAATAACATTAAGGCCCCGTCCACACGTGTCCGGATATTTTTAAATCTGCAACTTTTTCTTTCCGGCTACGGCTTCCGTTCACATGCATTCGGCGAATTCTCCAGAATGGAAAAAACTAAAAAGGCCCTGAACAAATTCGATAACGTGTGGATACTTTCGGATCCGATGACGAAGCAAATTCGTGTCCAGTGTCGTACCGACCAAAAAAACCATGCAATATGACTGCACAGCAGCAACAACAGAGCATATTTGCCGCCACTATTGCGCGCCGTTTATCGGCAAATGCTCTGAACACATATGCATTTTATTGCAGAGGAGCCTTGCGTACTAGAGTGAATCCGGAAACCGTTATCAATACTAACACCGAGAAGTCTCATTTTATCAACTAAATCAATTTCATTGCCCTGTAGTGAGAGGGAAAGACATTCAATGTGGCTACCAAGCCACATAGAAAGGCACTTACTTGTTTTGGGTTTGTTGACATGTCCTTTTCTTGAAACCATTGGGATGGTCAAATCACATTGTAGAGAAGGTTGAATGGCAGTCTCGACCGGTCCAGAGAGAAAAAGTTGAGTGTCATCAGCATACGAATTTACAGCAGTATTTGTTGGCAAAAAGAACAGATCATTGAGGAAAATGTTAAATAGCAGTGGGCCGAGGACAAATTCGTGTGGCACTCCTTTGTATTTGCGATATGCTTACAAATAAGGAGAAAGTTTATCCTGAAAATCATAGTTAGAAAATTGCATTGAAAATAATACGTTCAAAGACATTGTTAAATGCAACTAGCACTGTAATTGGTCCATAAATTGATTAGAGATATTCACCACTCTTCTCAGTTAAAAACCGGTGTCACTTGTCCAAATTTCCAGGCACCCGAGCTGCTGCAGCATATCGATAAATTAAATAAGTTTGTAAGGGGGGCAGAAATGACACAAGCGCCAACCTTAACAAGGCAAACTGGGATGTTATCATACACGCTGCCTTGGAGGGGTAGAGTTTTCCTATGATTTCCGTGACAGAGGCTGAATTGATGGGCATGAAATTGAAGTAATCAGAGTTGCTATGGTTTTGCATGAAGCTTGTTATGTTACAAACATTTGGATGTTTAACACAACAATTGGATGATTGATCATTTCCAGGTTCCGGAAAGTTTGATGGTTTGGTTTGAGGAACATTAGCTTTGTTCTGGAAGTAACAAGCGATGGCCTTCCTCGGTAGAGAAGTATAAAAGTTCTCTGTTTCTATATTCAATCCAGCAAGACCCTGAACGTTGCTTGATATACTTTCTCCACAGTCTATTCCTAAATCGAATGGCTCGCCTCCATCCAGGTTTCATACAATACGATAGCGTGTTATGATAATAGTAAATACGACAATATGATAGCTAAAAAGCTCCTGAAATGCTCATACCTGGTCTTCAACATCATCGAAGTAGTTTCAGAGACACTTTCAACTTGGCGTTTGGAATTATTGAAGCCGCATGCCCAAGTCACCCTGGAAAGAAATTCTTGAGGGAAATTGTTCGAGAACTTTGCGGAACCCCGGTAAAGAGAAATTACGTTTCAACTGAGTCATTTAAGACGAACCTCGCAGTTATCAGGCGGCCACTCATTTGTGTGTATCATGGCTTACTTCTTTCTTTCAGTGTTTGCAAGGCTTTCTTTGCTCCAGAAAATTTCTGTCTGTCACGTAACTGTCACGTAATTTACTTCGGGATGTAGTCGTGATACACGCAAATGTTTCGAAAGAAAAATTTCCTGAGGAGACTGACTGCGTTCTATCTCTACACATCAATAAGTTGCCACGTATCCAGCGTGGTTGACCAGGTGGTGTAGTGGATATCACACCCGGCTAGCAATGGGGAGACGCGAGTTTTTTTCTTTTATTGCAGCAGGCCCGTAGCTGAGGTTTTTTAATTTGGAAGGGTGTTCGTATTGACAGGAATATTTAGTAAGGGGGGCTTATTATATACGAGGCCCGAAGGTACGAGCCTCTAGGGGGGTCTGGGGGCATGTCCCACAGAAAATTTTGAAATCTGGAGGCCTGGAAATGCTATTTTTAGCATTGTGCACGTCAATATTTCAAACTCGATGGAGTGTAAAATAAAAGGTATTTTTAGTCATGACAACAATATTTCCCACGTTTTGTTAACTTGATTCCTACATACATGCCGGCTTACTACACTATGGGGTGGACCATTTGATTTTTGATTGGGGGGGGGGGGGGCGCTGCAGGATTTTCAGGCTGCTAGATATTTATTTTTATTGTTCCAGCCCTGCAGAATTTTTCTTTAATCTCCATGTCCTTGCTTTTTTTTAACAGAAAATCCTTTAGAGATTTACCTCGTGACATAAAGCAAAGACAGGCTGCATGAACTCCCAATGTGGGTTTTGTGGTTGCGTCGCATTCCCAAAGCCTTCAAATTGTAGTTTTGCTCTTATAAGCATGTCTTTTAGGTATTCTGGCGCTTTCACGCACATTGTTACCGCAACAGTTGCATAGGCTACAACAGTCGGCGGTTTCGACTCTTCGCGAGTCTCTTCAGCTGTTGTTTGAAGACAGATAGTGTTGCAAGTTGCTTGAGGGAAAGGTAGAGATATTTTCTCAATTCCGTTCCCGTTTAAAAGACGATTTGGCGACCTTTTTATATTCTAATTTTTGCGGTTTAGGATCGAGTTTGCATCACTCCTATTGGCCCTTTATAAAAGTTATGTAAGCCAATTGGGTGTCAGCATTTTGGACCCAAATGGTCGTAAAGTTGAGCTTGTGTTTGTTAGAAGGCATTTTTAACTGCATATTTCGCCTAAACGGCTAGTAAAATGCATACAAATGTTTTGGACATCAATCCGCTCATGTGTTGGAATTCCCTTGGTAAGGGAAAAGGCTAAAAGCCTTGTATGAGCTTTGAAACGTGCTCTAAACATTTGCGTATTCTGTGTATAAAAGTGATTATGCACGCTGAAGTGTATTGTTATCGTTGCATAAAATATTTATAGAGAAAATTTGAACTTGTTATTTATTGATCAAATGATTTTTATTACAAATCACATTTTTCAGTATTTAAATATTTATAGAGAGAATTTCTTGTCCCCAAAAGCTGCGATTATTTTGGTCAGCACCGAGTATCGAGACCTGGCCGCTCTGCAAAGGCACTACTGGAAGTCCACGATTAATGCACTAGCTGTTCAAATCTGATAGTCTGAAAAAATGAGTGCTTTGTGCATGCTCAAAAATTGCACCCTCTAGGGTAAGAATGTTGAAAATAGCTGTTAAAGCTTTGCACCTTAAATTTAAATTTTGCTAGATATGCAGATGTACAGGATGTTGAAGACAACCTTGTTTATTTGTAAAGAAAATTTTAAACTATGTTAAAACTTTTAAGGCTTAATTCTTATTGATGGATAAATATAGACAGCTTCTGCCAGCTTGTGGTTTATTAAAGGCATTGTTAAATAAACAATTTTGTTACTACAGTTGTCAATGGGTGAAAAAATCAGATTGGTAGTTAACCCCTTTGAATCATCTTTTATATTGGTACATGTTCTATAAAATTACAATATTTCAATGCCCCTACATTTTATGTTGCGAAATGGAAGTGGCAAGCCTATTCAACATGTGATTAGTTTCTGGATGTGAACAAAAGGTACTTAGACTGTATTTTAGCTGAACCAGAGGAAGGCTCTCTTATTCTTCGGCCATTTCCTTAAGTTCATAAATGAAAGTTTTTACAACATGCGTTGTCTCGTTATGTTTATAACCGCAATCAGAGGAAGGCTGTCAGAGTAGCCTACGTGTAGCCGTACCCTCCCCCCGAGGAAAAACGGGAGGGAAGGAACGTGTTTACTCCCACCCCTTTTTACCTGGGGGGGAGGGTACGGCTACACGTAGGCTACTGTCAGAGACGCTAAAAGTGCTTTTGCAACGATTTTGTTATTAAAAACGTAACAAAAATAATTCTCATGTTACCATTTGTTAGTTTGAAGATCTTTTAAAATGGAAATATCCTTTTCCTCTTTTTTCAGAAAAATGTTGATGTTAGCATTTTTCAAGTGAAGTATGATCCTCGCAGTAAAGTTTCCAATTTAAGCAATTGGAAAGAAAAAGCCTGAAAAAAAAAAATCAGGGCTTCAGCGGGATCCCGTTGAAGCCCTGATTTTTTTTTTCAGGCTTTTTCTTTTCAATTGCTTAAATTGCTTAAAATTTACTGCGAGGATCATACTTCACTTGCATCTACAACCGCAGTTCAAATTATTTCATATGCACTTTACATTGTTAGCATTTTTGTTGGGATTCAAGGCTAATTATCTCGAAAAAATGCGTGGCTACCCCTATTTTTCCTTTGCAGATTCCAGTAGCCCTTGCAAAGATCGTATCAGAAAAATATATATGGGTGTACCGGGCTACTAGCTCTTGTTTAGCTTAGAAGCCCAGTTCAGACGCCGAACTTTTCATGAGCCGAGCCTAATACCTCGAATTAAGTACATGAAAAGTTTGGCGTCTGAATCAGTTAAGAACGGCTATTTGAATTTGGAACGGCTCAGCTGTTCTTCCCGCCTGGCTCAGCCAGGAATTTCGCCTTTGGAACGGCTTTGATTCAGGCGCCGAACTTTTCATGTCCCGTACCTAATGCATAAATTGTTTTAGAAAACAGTCCTAAGAAAGCACGCGCGCTGATTGGTTAAAAATCCTGTCTGTATAACTCGATGTAGACACAGAACTAGTAGTGATGGCGCGAGCAAAGAGAATTTACATTTTGATAATCAAAGTTAACAAGTTGTTTTCCTTTTTCTCATCGTGGTGTTTTCTAAAAGAAATAGAAAACATGTACTCCATGTTTGTATCGAGTTATACCAACACTCGTGAAAGTTTGGGAGAACTCGAAAAAGCTGTGGAAACACTCGCCTGCGGCTCGTGTTCCCACAGCATTTCTCGTTCTCCCAAACTTCCACTCGTGTTTGTATAACTCGATACAAACACGGTACATGTTTTCTATTTCTTAAATAAAGTATTTTACAAGCAGTTTTGATTTTCGGATTTTTTACAAGCAGTTTTGGTTCAAACTGAATTAGGTTCGGCGAATTAAGTTCGATGTCTGAATCAACAGGCGTACTTTTGTTAATTTGGGTCGGTCCAAATTCGAATTAGGTTCGGCTCATGAAAAGTTCGGCGTCTGAACTGGGCCTTAGTGACCTCTGGGCTGTACCGTTGCAGTTATGTCCTATATGGCAGACATGTCCTCTGATGTAATAGGATATACTGAGCCAATCATATCATGGGTTCTATCTAATAATACGCAGCCATAAGACTGGTAACTGATCTCCGTTCTAAGAAGACACTGTCACAACGCAATTTCATTGGAAGAAACAACGACACATACAATTGGTCAAAACGTTTAAAGCGGCCTTCACACGGCAAACTAAAGTTGGCAAACTCGTGTTGGCAAACTTCAAAAAGTTGACAAACTCTTTCTTTCACACGTCAAACTCGTGTCAAATAACAAACACGGTAATTTGCATCATGGCCGCTTGTTTAGTGCAGTGGCACTCACATACAACAGTGACACAGAGGAAAAGAAGAGATGAAACAGAAAGCGGTGGAGAAATAGAAAGGTTTGGACGAAACCCAGTTTGTCCGCGTTTTCCTCCGTTTTGTTTTGTTTGTTTTTAGTATCTTTGTAGGCCATAAATGAAACGTCCCGTACAGCCGGACGATTGTGAACCGCTTCGACAAATTTAAAAAGTAGTGTTGACTCCCGTCTCCCATTTTGTGAAGTGTCACGCAAATAAATCAAGTGAATAGAGCTCGTTTTGATTCGTTGACCATTACCAACACATGTTGGCCAACCGTTCACACGTCAGATACGAGTTTACCAACACGAAAAAGTTGGTGAAAAAGTTGGCGAGAATAGAGGCAAGTTCTATTTGTCGCCAACAGTTCGCCAACTTGTTTGCCGACTGTTTTTGTGCCGTTCACACACATCAACTTGAGTTTGCCAACACGAGTTTGCCAACTTTAGTTTGCCGTGTGAAGGCCGCTTAAAGACATATCTGCCACGCAGGACACAACTGCAACGCTACACTGGGCGACCTGTGGTGGTGATTATACCAGCGAGAAGCCTTGGACCGAGTGTAGTCTCATTCAATATGAGGAAAATATGGAGAATTCACTCAATATCAGTGGATCTCTTGCGGCTAAAGACTCCCAGCTAAATGATATTATGACTTCACCAGCAGAAAATAATGTGAAAAAATCTATAACAACTGAAGATGACTTTTTAGGTCAAAAGACAAGTTTTCTCGAGAACGAAAGTCGAGAGCTAAAGCCAGCTGATGAACACGAATCTTTAGTGGAAAATGGAACGGACATGCTACATCCAGTTTCAAGTGAAGAGAAAAGTGAAACAAGGGAAACGAGTAGCGATAAAATAAATGACTTGACAGCACAGGAACAGTCTACAACAGAAACACCGATTAGGGATTCCTTAGAATCAGAGGAACACGAAAATTTGCCCTCTAATAATATTGATCAGGAAGAGAGTGTTCCGAATACTGAGGGAAATCCACAAGAAACAAACCCACCGGAGCTTTCCCACACTCAGTCTGACATTGATAGCAGTCCCAAGAGTTCACCTGTTGAACATGACCATGGAAGTCATAGATCACCCGACAGAAAGAGCAAGGATGAATACAGGAAGATAAAGAGCGAAGTGACAGGGGAAGGAGAAACATCGGAGAGTGAAGGCGAAGAAAAAGATTCTGATCAATCTCGGGACACTTGGATGGATATTTTAGGGAATGGACTACTCAAGAAAAGGGTAGGGTAATGTCAACAGATACCAAGCTTTGTACCAAGTAGGGGTTTTAGGGCCGGGCACTGGGCAAGTTGACTGGCCGTGAGGATTATTTTGCCTGCCAGGTTTGACCATCTAGAAGAAAGTTTCCTCATAAAGAATTTCATTTCAAAATGTTTTGTCCATCTGTGAACCAGTTGCCCTCTTGCTGAAACCATTAATGAAATCCCTGAACACATATTTATTTTCAGTTTTTGTTATCTGCCAAAGTGCAGTTTATGTGCAGCCCACACTGAAGATTCTTAAAAGTTTTGAAACATTATATTCAAAAGGGAAATATCCATGCTGAAGGTCTTTGTATGACCTACATGCAAAACTCACACCAGTTTGGACTTATTAGGGAGGGGGCTAGGGGAGTAGAGGAGGGGAACCTGCAAGTAAGCAGGTGGTAACTCTGGGGGAGGCTGAAGAAACAAGGGTGGGTAAGATTTCCAAGGTGTCAGGAACTGGGAAATTATTTGCAAGATAACTTGTACTCAGTAAGCATCCAGGGGAGACACTTACAGGGGAGGGAAATAAACAAGATAAGGATGGGATTGAAGCTAGAAACAGATTCTGATGGGGGCTTTTATACCCCTGTCCCCCGTCCCATATAAGAACATTTAAAAACATGAGACTATGCAGAAAATGCAACCCAGTGTTGTGGTGGGTTTCTACATAAAGTTACACGTAAACCAATAGCAGAGCTCTCAAGTCTCACGCATTAAGCGTGAGACTCACAAAAACAAATTCAATCTTACGCTCACGCTGAAACTATTATTTCTCACGCATTTGAGATTCCTTGCTCCTTTAGTGAAGTTCCTTCATAATAAACTACATGAACATGTTAATTTGAGTTCTAGATACATGTACTGTAAGTCAGAATGTCATTATTATTGTTATTATTGCCTTTATAAACCAAACGATGTTTTTAAAGTTCGACATGTTTCGGAT
>CM042748.1:9591498-9626498 GCA_022496165.2 Catalaphyllia jardinei
GTGGTTCCCTGATTCCCTTTACTAGGGCTAACGCCCAGTGGGTTATTCATGGGTTATATTAGCACTAAAATTTACACTTCAGAGTTAATTCTCTGTTACATCATTTATATCTATAAATCCCTTGTTATGGCTTCAGTTGATCTAAAGTTTGCAATTGAAGTGGTTTATAGCCGACCTTTTAGCCTTTGATCGCATTCCCCGTTTCTCCTGGTCCCAAGCATTAGCAATCCTGCTTCGATTTTCATAAGGTAGAGATTTAAAATCGTTACGTTTTCATGATGGAGTTGTCGGCCACTTCCCTCTTTGTCCTGAAAGTACAGTGTATCCTTATTTTTGAATCTTATTCACCAACATCACTCAAATCCTTGAATTTATAACTTAGCTGGTTCAGTTTTTAAATTGCCTTTATTGGGATTCGAATACCGTTCATACAATACATGAAAGGTGAGATTGACAGAGATAATACAAATTAATCCCGGAAAGCAAGTGTTCTCTTATTGAAGTAATCTATTGCAGTGACAAATCTTCCCGACCACAAAGCCACATTGCCTCTAACGAGCATGCGCTGGGGCTTGCTAATCTATTTAGCTTAGTATTAAAACAATTTAATCTGCCAGAGAATTAAACAACCTTTTTCTGGGGCGGCTGTATAGCAATTTCCCAGTTAGATTCTAATACAAATAAACGGTATGTATCAGATGAAATGTTCTATTTATTCTCACAGATACGTAAGTTAAGTCGCTCTGTAACTTGTTAGATAATCTCCCTTCTCTTGGATGGAGCAGAATTCTGAGTTAATTCATTTATAGTTTTTATTCAACAGCGAAGATCATAGAGTGTATTGTATGTAAGAATTCTTTAGATTATACTAATTATATTGCTGAAAACAGTGGTTCTCGGAAGTTCATTTTAGACACTCCAAAATATTTACAATGATAAGTTTTGATTATACAAGTTTTCTTTCGCTAAATCTTCCAGACGCACTTATCTAATTTGTATGTAGCGTATAAAATATTGTTATTTCAATAATTCTGACACAACAACATTTATTATCGTCATGTCGGAGTCTTAAGAATGAAATGATTTCTGCTGATTGGCTTAAGTTAAGCGAAAAATATTCGCTTCATAATAGAGGAACAAAGAGGCGCGGATGTTGTTGTGGCCAATAGCAAATCCTAAACCAAACAACAGCTAACGAATAAGGAATACGATAAACTACTTTGATGTGATGTTGTTTAAAGTAACAATTTCAAAACAGAATTGCGAACTGAGTAGTCGGGAATTAGTGGAATTTTTTTTTAGATCTGATTCGCGCGTCTGTGATATTTTAGCGAGGTGTTTTCCTCTCTCTCGGGTTTCATTTTAAGCATGTCAGACGAAGAACGAATACATCTGGTATCGCAAAAAGCGCGTGAAAGCGAAGAATCCGCGAAACCTGCAGCTGCGGGAGCAGATGGCGGTGAATCTTCCGATGCCGAAACGGCGTTCGAAGACGTTCCAGTGTACATCACATGTCCTTACTGCCATGAAAAAATAGTGACTCGGACGAGCTTCAAATCTGGAAAATATACATATTGGACGTCAGCTTGTCTCTGTATATTTCAGTGAGTATACGTTTAATTGAATGTTTCGTGTAAACTGTCTTTTCCAAGAGGGAGACTAACTGTATTTTGAAGCGAAAACTCGTCAGCAAGAGGCTGCTATAGATATAATTGTCTCCAGATTTTAGTGTTTTCTAAACAATTATATCATGTGGAATTTTTTCATCCGAGCGTTTGGCAGAAGCCGATGGATTTTTTTTCATTTATAGTCAATCAGAAATATTTAAATTAATCAGATCTGATAGAATTTGCCGGGAAAATTTTAATCGGCGACCGGGTCGGGAAGAATTCATGATCAAAAGTCAGGTAAATTAAATGAGTTTGTTCCTTTGTTTTCATGGAAATGGGATACAATATATTTCAGACTTCATCGATTTTAATTTGAATCAAACAAGGTTGTTTTGCAAAACGTGTTTACTGTGCGTAGCATAAACATTGCCGACTTGATTAGGCGAATCGTAAAATACAGAAGTGGCAAAACAGAGAACCACAATTTTTATAAAAAGATCGCTTCTATTATGTTTCCTGCGTTCCCCTGTGTTTCGATCTGTTGGACGCGATATGAACACACAACACTCTTTATCAATTAGTGCCACAAGCGCCGCACGATCTAGAAACGAATCTTACATCGACGAGAGCCAATCATATCGCTGCAATCTTGGCGTGAAACCTCTCAGTTATGTTGATGGTTGACAAAACACTCTATTCAGATAATAATTGAGCAATAAAGCTTTGGACACCCCGTGTGGTTCTGTCACAGAAGAGACCATTGTTAGGCATCACAATCACTTCATCAGCTTCTCCACCTGCTGAATTAGTTTCTTTTTGGTTCCTTTCAAGCGCCCGATTTGCGAAAAAAATACACAGAGAATGTCTTTTATTTAAAGTTAATAAATGCAGATTTTTCTCTACTCTTTCTTTACCACTCTTGACAAAACGGCATAAAGGTAAGGTTGAGATTTTGCACATATCCAATTCGGAGTAGAGGAATCTACTTTTTCAGTTAAGCATAAGAGTACTGACAATGAATTAACTTAGATGAAAAAGTCTTTAAAAGTAAATTTTACTCTGTGTAAATGTTACGTTGTAGATACGCACATAATAGATAAGCCGATAAGTAACACATTTTCGATCAAATTAACTCGTTGTCTATTTCGGGCCGAGGTACATGTAGCTGCAGCGATTTCTCATTCAGTTTCAACTCACGGCTCTTTGGCCACAACACTGTAAATTGAGGCTGCTGTAAAACATGTCCGAAAGACGAATTATTCCTTTCAAACAAATTTTCAGGGGCAATCATGAACCCGAAGGTCAATTTTGAAGCTAAGGGCTTCAAGAATGTTTCTACAGTTATTATACAATAAAACATTATCTTTTAGGAAACCAAACGCGTGGGGATCAAAACCTTGACCTTGAATAAGACGCTATCATTTGCTAATTACAAGAGCCGGCTCCTGTAATGGGCTCCTGCTAATTATTATGCCGCGCGAACCATCAGTCCCGGGTGTGGTGGTGTCGCGTGACCTATTTTGACCAATGATGTAACAGAAACATTTTGGTGAGTCAAAACTCAGTTAGCTACTCCAGTGCAATGTTTTAGTGGTTTTCATCAGCGGGAAAAATGGAGGGAAAAAATTCAGGAATCTCACAAAATGTCGAAAAGGGAGGAAAGGAGAAGCTTTCCTTAGCTAGCGCGCCTGAAGAGTCTAAAAATTGATTGATTCTTATTTAATAACGGATTTCCACAAAAAGGAACAATAATACCAAATTGGTAGAGATAACTCCAAAAGCCCTGAAGCCAGTATAACGTATAAGGCAAACCAAGGCACTTGCCTCAGTCATGATTTTTTTTTCGTTTTTATTGTTGTTGTTCAGTAGTTGGTTTTTTTTGGGATAAGGAAGGTAAATCACTGCTAAATTCTTAGGAAGAAGGTTTAACCATAGTCTCTTTCCATCTTCTCAAGTAACATGTTCTGATTTGAGCACGTGCAATTCACTTGCAACAGAAATATCCCATAATCTAAAGTGGACACATGTAGGCTACAGTTCCTGCGAGCCATGTTTTGCTTTAGACGTGAGTTCAGTTTCGAATTAGCTAGAAATTGACTTTAACTTATATATTTTTTTCAGGTGCTATTGCTGTATGTGGATACCATTCATATTGGATGGGCTCAAGAATGTTGTTCACTCCTGCCCAAAGTGCGGCGCCAAGCTTAGTGAATACAGTCGCTTTAGAGTCGATCGTATATGGAACAAAAAGAAGAAACATAGACAAGCGCAGCACAATTACACAAGAGGTTAACCTGGCGTGTCCACAATGAAACATTTTAAGCCGGGAGGCACGTTTAGCTCAATTATATCTAGGCTGTCTTCTTTGATGAAGGATAATGTAACGAAGGAAAATTGAGTTGGCACTAGTTTACACGACTGAGAGATTTTTTTGTTCAGAGGAGGCGTTTCAGTGACTAAAAACCTTCATGCACCGAATACCTTGACTAACAGATGATACTCAAAGGGTTACGTTAAAGTTTCCTTACTATTTTCACATTGACAGAATTGCTGAGCATGGAGATCGACTCTTGGTAATATTGGGAATATTTTTTTCAACCATGCCAGAATAAGTCGTCATCAAATTTGAGAGATTGTGATGCGTTTACCTCCAACTTTCCGAAGTCTAGAATTACATTTTATTTCATATCGAGCTTAAGGCTTGTGAATGGACGGGAAAAGATTGAGTGAATTTTTTATGAATTATTTCTCTTTAGTAATCAAATTTGCCTGCAATCAAAATCAACTAATGTTTCAAGGGACACAGAATTGTACTTTCAAGGCTTGGCTGACTTACAACAATAAATCCAGTTTTAAAAAGACAAGATTGTTTTTACTGACTGTGCCGTGAATAAACAGTTAAAGGTATCCACAAAATATAGTTAGAATAAGAAACAGTTTTCTGCGTTCATTTGACTCCAGCTTTCATGATGACCATAGTAAAAAAAAATCTTTCTTTTTGCCATAGTTCATGAAGGGTTTCATCGTGTCACGAGCATGCGAAGTCAGAAACTTGCTTCATGTCGCTTCCCTCACTCCGCACCTGGAAGACCTCGGGAGAAGTTCATCGAGTTCACCCTTCAGCTTAGTTTGCAAGAAGTGGATTGGACTGTTCTCTTAAGTTTTTTTTTGGTAGACTGTTCACAGCCCTTTTCTCTCGTATTTTTATTGATCCCTTTATTCAATGGTTGAACACGCCTACAGAATTGCGAGAGAACTGGACGCCAGCACAAAAGGAAAAACTTGACTGGGCACAGTTTGGGGACCAAGATGAATAGAGGGGCTGTAGACAAGAGGGGCTGTGAAAAATTCCGCGTTTCTCCAAAAACGGAAAATTCCCATTGGTTAAAAGGCGACAAAAGTGTCATAACCTTGACGACGGCCGATCATTATTGCGTCCAGGCGCGTTTTGCAGCTTGCTGCAGTTGTCATCACGGACACATGCCGTGATTCATAATGGAGTGGTCGTCTTTTTTTTTTTTTTAATATTCTGTTAAGAGAAATTGCAAAGTTTTTTCGCCTAAAGACGAACAGAAAGAGGCTGCTCAGGCTGTTCATTTGCTTCGGCCGAAACACGTTTTTACAATTTTAGGGACCGGCTTTGAGAAAGTCTGATAATCAACTCTTTCCAATGACAAAAGAAATGCAAATGGAGCAAATGTTGTTGTTCTCATTGTTTCGCCGCCCAAAAACATCGTGAAAGAAAAAAGAGAAGAGATGGAAGAGGATTCCTCCCATCGTTTTGTCAACAAAGGACGACGTGCATCTGCTGGTTGTCGGGGAAGCGAAATACAAGCTTGTTTTTGTAAGACAGCGGAAGACTTTTTGGACGCAAAACATCCAAAACATCACCCTAGAACTAAAATTGAGCGCTACAATTGAGGCACGCTCGTGTATTGTAGTTGACGAGTGCCTCACTGTACGCAATATCTTGGGAATAAATCTTCCGCTGATATGTAAGACGTCTTGCTAAAAACAAGGACATATCCTACAAAAATCGAAAGGACCGGTATCGTATTATTTCGACTTTCTCTCCCTTTTAAAAGCTTCTCTTTAGGAGTTGAAGAAGTCGACTGAGACAACATTCTTAGCACCCGAGTACACGTAAGTGTTGCTGTTTGCAAACAGATACCCCAATGATCAAAGAAAACAAGAAGTTTACCGTCCAAATTTAATTGGTTAAATTTATTTAATTAGTCAAGAGGCGGAGCCATTAGTAACAAGGTGAAAACAGGAGCAGGAGGAACCTATTAATTAAGTCCACTTTTTTCCAAAGATGTCCTACAGCTTCTCTTGCTCGCTTCGCTCGCAAACCCTAACCTCCACCCCCTGGCGTGAACGGGAATTCCGTGGATTGCGTGGGTATCCTGTGACTGTACCGGTACATCAGTGTCACTTACATGAAGAACATTTATAACTTTCAGGGAAGCCATAGTAGTAGGATGGACACCGAAAACGGGAATAAACCCGATGCTAATGAAGATTTTGTTTGCAAGAAGCATGTAAAATTCTTTAAACGATGCCTTGATGTACTACCCGCAGCATATTCCTCTTTAGATACTAGCAGGTTTGTACACAGTAAAGAGAAATTGACAGTTAGGGTATTGTACTCTTCGGAAAGTTTCTTTGGCGTTTATTTGCACTGTTCACCCGGTAGTCCCTTGCATGTTTGGTTTACTTTGACAGCGGTTTTTCGTTTCCACCCCTTACACCTCTGTGTAAGATTGATAGATATGAGGTGTATGTGTAGTGTTATCATCGACAGATGAGCTGTAATCTTAAGAGCTTTAAAATAACCTTTTTCAAGTAATTAGAAATTATGTAAACAAATTCATTATTGAAGTTCATTAGGCTTAATTAAGTTTAATATTTGAATAGCGATACAGATCGCAACAGCTATGAATTTAGAAGATTATGTGGTTACTATAGTCATATAAGTATCCCAAGCTTTCAAAGACAAAGAGTGAAATAATGTTAAAAGAAGACTTACCCCTTCACCTCCTGAGGTGAACGGCTGTTTTTCCCAAATTGGAAGACACTCTACCTGTGCATAATATACCATTTGATAGCCACAGATCAGCTTATTTAAGAATTGACATCAGCAACTATGAAGCAGATAGTCATTTTGAGAGAAATTGCTTTAAAATGCAAAAATGAACAACTTCAAAAATGTATCAACCTTCTACTATATTAGGTATACCCTTAAACTATAGCTTATTTAGCAGCTCTCAGTGTATAGCTTCATGTAAAACAAGTCTTGCATGCCATTTGCATCCCAAAAAAAGAACTAAAAACTTATGGGGTGGTCAACCATGTCTTTGGTAGGAGGGATCACAATTTTATGACTTCAATGAACAGATCTTCACAAGACAATTTTTTGTGGCAAAAATTCATAGAAATCTATCAAATATTCATTAAGTTATGACATTGTGTGTCAGTTGGCACTCCTAGGGAGTAAATTGATGACTGTTACTGTTGCTGATGGTGTATTACTGTGTAAAGGTATGAATCTGTGACAGTTCAATTACAATTGCCATAGTGGTAAAGTATTCTCATGAGAATATTCCTTCCTGTATGAATGAAATCATGTCTAGCGACTTTCTTTCAGTGTTCAGTTATGTCAGTAGCTGTACTTGTAGCTTACATTTCATCATGTTTAATTTCATTGATAAAGGTTAAAGGTTAATATTTTGACTCAATGGTTTATCAGATTAAGTTCTGTCTGAGTTTCAAACATATTCATGTCACAGTTTCAGAAGGTCCTCACTTTGAGTGCGATCCATTCAGCCAAAATTTCCAGGCCGAGGTTCGAAAATTTCTTGGTGTCAAATGGATCGTAATGGGTCTGAAAGGTCTTGTACCACTTGAAAAATGAGTTTCACACTCATTTAAAATGGAGGATGTTGGATCAGTTTTGCTCGTATTAGCTAGATGACTATTTTGATGGTGATATCAATGATATTGTGTGAGCTGTTTCATCTGTAGTAATTTAACCATAGTATAACAGGTTATTTTGAGCAGATATTTGATATATGAGTTTAAATACCACTTTCAAATGATGAAAAGAGCTGTTAACAGCCAAAACATACACTTGACTTGCAAAGCAGCTACAGACCTTTTGTAAATGCACGGGGATGTATGAGTAACACTGATAGATCCACTTTATATTGACCAGCGAGGTACTAGGATTGAGAATGGGTCGGAAAGGTCAAATGGAATGGTCCATTTTTCATTCGGACCGGTCCAACCGGGAAAAGAGGTCCACCTGGAAAGGTGGACCAATTTTTTTTGAAACTCTTCCATTTAGACCAAACCGATCCACTCAGTTTTAGACCAAAATTTTGGTTGAATGAATTGCACCCATTGTCTTCAGAATTCTAATATGAGTCATGTCTTTCACATTTGTCTGATCTAATGAGTCTTCATATCACTGTTTTAATGTCCTGTCACTTAATGGCATTCTACTCAACAGTCCTTTGGGGGGAGAGGGTATACTCTACACAGTTCTACACAAGGGGCACCACCTTGAGGTCCAACCCCTGATCTTTTTGTACACCATTTTGACAGAAAAGCTACCACTTTTGTATAACTTTAATTTAACAAAGGTACCCCTCTGGCGTACTTTCATAACTGGCCCATATTTTAAACAAATCGAAAAAAGCCTTCTTGTCATTTTCATATCAGCCAAGTGGGTTACCTCCAGTATTAGACTCACTGGTACCCATTTATGCTTTAGGGTGGAGAGAGGCTCTGTGAGAGTAAAGTGCCTTGCCCATTAGAATACAATGCATTGTCCCCAGTCTGGGCTTGAACCTGGACCACTCGATGCAGAGATGAGCGTACTAACTATTAGGCCACTGTGCCTCTCATTTTCATGCAGTGCCTAATAAATGAAATGGTGCAGCTGTAAGGTGCATCTGTTTGAAGTATTTTAATTAATTAAAGCCTCTAATTGTGAGATCCCTACCCTTGTATACATGTATACCTGGAGTCTAAAAGAGAGACCCTTTTTGGGTGGAGCCTCGGTGAATTGGACAACTATTCACTGAAGTTATCGAGCTGCCAAGCCACGAGGTAAATATCAACTGTTAGCCTGTACCAACACTGAGGTGAATAGTTGTTTTAGTATACACTAAAACAGTCAGATAATATATGCCACAAACAATTAATTTGGATGATCTCTTCACTTGTTACGGATGCAAATTTTCCAGAGTTGCTCGGAGGTAAATAGCAAAGGATATTCAGAGTTCGACTAGCCAATCAGAGTGTGCCTTCAATGCTATCCACTGTTTTAGTGTATACTAAAGGCCATTATCAGGAGTGCCCTGTACTTAAAGTGGTACTATGATGAAAATCGCATCTTTCCTATTGGAGCCATTTTAAAACATAAACAAGTAGTCTCTATGAGAAGAAAAATGCCGTTTACTTTTTTCAAATATCTTTTTTTGTTCCAGAGATATTCAAGTTTTTAAAATATGCAAATTAGCCAAGTGATGACATCATATACTCAACCAAATTTTGATCAAATATGATGAGAAAAGATATCTCAGCCAGTTTGTAACAGAAATGTTTGATACTTTGCAGAAAGCTTCTAGTAAAGGTGCTCCACAATACAAACTTAAAAGTTTTCTTACCATGGCAACATACTAGGTTCCAGGCCTCCCCAATATTAAAGGCATTTCTGGCCACCTTTGGCGTTCCATTTTCATATTTGCTAATGGTGCCTTGTATGTATGATCCAGCAGGCATATATATATGTTAGCTCCAGTTTAAGACCTTGTTTAGCGTTTTTCGAGCTGAAAGTCACTAACATATTGAAATCAAGTCGGTGGGGACTGGCACAGAGTGAGTTGCCATGGAAACAGCATTTTTATAGCTGCAGGAGTGTTTCCTATAGAACTATTAGCCTGCCAAGTTTCAATGGCATGCGCCGCAAATTGGCCAAGTTAGCTCTATTTATGTACTTGAGATAATATTGGGTTGAGTGTATGATGTCATCAGTCATCTCATTTGCATATTTTGCACATTTTTTAAACTCAAATATCTCTGGAACTAATGCAGATATTTGCAAACGGTAAATGGCGTTTAGATTCTCTCATGGAATTCTACGTGATACACCTAAAATATCAAGGGGTAAAAATTTGATCATAGTACCACTTTAAAGGTGCCTCACATCCTATAAGAAATTGCAAAGTCAAAATCAGAAAGCTGATGTAATTTCATAATTTATTCAGACCTAAATGTGTGATTTTTTATGCTTTATTTCAGGGTGACTGTGGCATTTTTTGCACTCTCTGGTCTTGATATTTTAAATTCACTCCACTTAGTAGAAAAAAACAAAAAAGACATTATTGAATGGTTTTACTCCAACCAAAAGCTTCCAGACAAATCTAGTAAGTAGTTCAATTTAATTTTGTAAACTTAGGTCTGATACATAACTGGACTGTGGAATTATTTTGAAAGTGAGAGCTTCATATCTGTTACTTATTTCAGATAATGCAAGTATGCTAAGATGTGGGTTCCGTGGATCATCTACAACAGCCCACAACAGGCAACTTTTACAGGTAGATTAGAAATCTATAATAATATTATGCCGTGTTTATGTTCAAGTGCCAACTTACTTTTGAATGAAATTTTTATGAGGTTGTAGCTTAAATACTAATGGAGGGAATGTTGGGCTTTGAACCATTTTAGTAGAGGACAATTTTGCATGCTGTATTTTCAGGTGATTATTATTTTGAGCTACAGGATTATAAAGGTAGCAGGGATACCTTTTTTACCATTTTGGCTGAATTAATGATTGTCAGCATAGAAGTCAATCTTTCATGCTTTTCTGACTAATTTCTGGTTTCTGGTCTTATTTTCAAAAACATGCTATTGTTGTTATGGCTTGGAATCATCACGTTTTGTTCCTTGTATTCTCTCAGAGTGCTTGCTTTCCTATTATATTTTATTGAGCATCTTTCTTTACATAATTTCTCTTTCATAGACTGAACTCCTTCTGCCGTATTTCATTAGGTTTTTTTTTTCTCTGGGGGATTGAAGGTTTATGTTAATGAAGTGAAGTTGTTTTTCTTTAAGGATGCATATGAGTATGACTGCAGCCATATTGCCATGACGTACACAGCTTTAGCCAGCCTGCTTATCTTAGGAGATGATTTATCAAGAGTCAACCGACCAGCTGTTATTGAAGCTTTGAAGATATTGCAGCTTCCTGATGGCAGGTCAGAATTACAAAAGGTCAGAGCAAATTGACCTTGCTATCAGATGTACAATTATGTCCTATCGAATCCTTGCCAGCTGCTGGTAGAACTGTAAGGCAAATTGGGTTTGTATGATAAAAATGTCTTTCGCGTTTCCTATAATGTCAGCCAGGATTTAGGAGCAGGCCTGGAGTAGGGATGCCCATGTCAAAATGTCGGAGATGCTCTTTAGAAAATTGAAATTAAATTCCACATTAGAGACCACTCTGGGTGTGGCTCAAGTGGCGTGCTACATTGAGCATTCTCTACGTTTTCAAATAGGAGTCCTAAGCTGCAGGAGCGGTTCAAGATGTAATATATCAGACATGAGAGGTAATGTTTCATCAGGATACTCAAACACAGAGAAGAGAATTAAAAATACGATGCGCAGCAGAGAATTTTTGACAAAATTTGAGGTGTTTGGATAGCTGATGAAACACTGTCTCGGGTGCTTGATATATCTTCTCAATTGAAACAAAAGCTAAGGAGTAAACAGAAAAGTAAAATCGTCAAAATCTATGCTAATCAAGACCGGGTATCCACAGTTGTGATTTTCTTTGTTTTGACTTGTTGAATTATTAATGAGTTTGAGAAATGAATCGCAGCAATGACAAATAGTATTTAATTATAGTGAAATTGAGTTTTGTTTGTTTTACAATAATTATTAATATATAAATAATTATTATTTGTTACTGTTTTACAGCTTCCAACCTACTGCAGATGGCAGTGAGAATGATATGCGGTTTATCTACTGTGCTTGTTGTATTAGCTATATTTTAAATGACTGGAGTGGTGTGGATATTCCTCGTGTTGTTCAGTATATCAAGAAAAGTAAGGTAATAAACCCTTTTTTCCTTTTAATTATGCATTTCAAGGATGCTCCAAAGATTCCAAGGTTGCTTTGATCATTATTCAGTCCTAGTCCCAGGATGGTTTTCACCCAACATAATGCTGTTGTCAGAGTTGTCCTTAAGTCTCCTTCACAGGTGTTATTAAGGTTGGGGAGAAGCATTGCTTGAATAACGACTGTGAAGTTTTCTCTTGAAAATTAAAAAGTTGGGTGTGGAGACAGCGCGGCCTAGTGGTTAGGACCCTAGATTTGTAATCCGGAGGAGGCAGGAGACTGGAACCGAGCATGTTGCCATAGCAACATCAAAATCATGTGTACCACCTGGTATATTTTGTATGGTGCAACATCCCTGCCAAGTTTCAATTCCATTGGTTCATTATTGGCGAAGATATTCTTAATTTTGTGTCACACCACTGTACTTGCACAACCGATGACGTCATCAGTGACCAAATTTGCATAATAGGAAAACTTGAATATCTCTGGAAGGAAAAAAAGATATCACAAAAAGAACGCCATTTTACTCTACTTTGAAAAGCCTTTTAAATGATTGTATTTTTTAAATGACTTATTTTTTGGGTCATATGCATTTTTATAAAGTGATTTATGATTTATGTAAATATGCACCATCCTATGTACATGGATTTTTTTCTATTGCTTTACATTTATATATTTTTTGAAAGTGGTTTGATTAGGGCAGTAAACATTTCAGCTGCATGGATAAGATTTTGGTTGGCAGATCAAAGCTCTTGACCTGCAGGCATGAAACTCACCCTTAAGGCATGTGAATTGGCAGGCATAGGTTATGCTACAATTTGTTACATTGCTTTGTTCTAGTGTATGGCAATCTACATATGAAACAAAACCAAATAACAAAACATACCAAATTGTACCATACAGCTATACTGATTCACAACATGTATATTAGGTACAGCTTTATGTGTCTTGATGTGTCAATATTAATATGGTCTCAATGGTTGTTTTCTTCTTGTTAGTCATATGACTCAGGATTTGGCCAAGGACCAAGCTTGGAAGCCCATGGTTAGTCTTGTTTTGATTGGTCACATGTCAACCTGGTTTGCATTCTGCAAGCATTCTTTTTGGGGAGGGGGGTGGTTGGTCATTCACCCTATGTTTTTACTTCTTCCTGTTACTGATTTAGTCAAGAACTTGTTCACCATTTTAGTTGGAAATAGCTGGAAACCTTCCCGAGAATCTGTTCTTCATAACATAATGAACATTTCATGCCAGTTCAAAACACAATTATAATGTTTGCTTTAAGCCATTTTACAGGGTTTCACACTAACTTTCTTAAGAATGCTTGAGAATTTAATCGCAGGGTCACTTACAGAAATGAATTAAAGTGAGATGTTTCAAATAGCATTCAAAAAGTTTCCATGCTATGAACAAACTTTTAGTATTAAAACAATTTTTACACTTATTGCTGGTTTTCAGTGTCACGCCATTCAAAATAGATCAAAATAAAAGATCAAAACCGTTCTATGGATCAAGTCCAGAATCTAGGAAAAGAAAGAACAGGTAAATATGCAAAGACTTTCGCCAAGATTTAGGTCACAGACATTTTTCTTATGGAAGGTATGCGGAGAAACGTTTTTCCCAAATTTATAGAGATTTGTATGGAGACGTCATGTTGGTGCCCATCTAGATGGGGACCAACATGGTAGCCAGAAACAAGCAGAAACATCTGTCACTGGGTTTTGCTACAAAAGCGTGAATTTATCTCTCAAAGAACTCAAAAACGTAACAATAAAACTCTATTCTATTACAAGAACTGCCGAATTCCCCAAAATAAGTCACCTTTTAAACCAACATCACAGCTCTCTCGCCCGTCATGTAAATGCCACGTCATGCAAAATCTTACAAATTAAAGCGTAGTTTATCACTAAACCAAGAACCCATTCGGAGTGAAAATTTGTATGATTATTATTTTTTATCTGCTCTTATACATCATGAAAGTAAAATCTCATGAGGATCAATAGTTCTAAAGTTTGAATTTTAGTGACGTCATGTGAAAACCAGCAATTGCTCGAACTTTGAGTGGAATCTGCCTTATACAGTTTGTAACGGAAGTTACGCGTAGTCGTGTACCAAACCCTTTATTGATAACTTGCACTCGTACGGTACTACATATAAACCAGAAAAATAGAAAAATTAGTAATAGAAAATAATAGCTAACCAAAATAACAAACAAGAAGGAACTGATAATACGAAGAAAGGTTTATCTTAACGGTGTCCTGACTTCAGGAGATAAAAAAACTTGCTGCTTTAAAACTTAAAAGTGGCGTAAAAAAAACGAAGACCTAGGTCCTATTTATTCTAAAAAGGCTTGACAAGTGATTACGTAACAACACGAAGTAATGAAAAATAAGTGTTCCTACAAACAATAAAGCGGACAATAATGAATACTAACAACTAATGAACTAGTGCTAAATACCAAAAAATAGAAAAAGAAAACAGAGAAACAAACCAAAAAACCTAATTTGAATGTTTCGCAGTAACACAGTTGTTACTGACTTTAATGCCTTGTTTTAGTTTGCTCCTTTAAGCTTTTTGTTTTTGAAGATGTCTTCCTCTCTTTTCTATTTAAGGTGGATCAACCTTCTGTGCATTAGCGTCACTTGTTTTGATGAATAGTCTTGAATCTTGCTTTGAGGCACATGAACTGGAACAAATAAAAAAGTGGTGTCTCTTTCGTCAGAAGTCTGGTTTCCAAGGACGTCCTAACAAGCCAGTGGATACCTGTTACTCATTTTGGCTAGGAGCTTCATTACAAGTAGGGAATGTAAATTTTGTGTATGTGTTTATTACAAAAACTGAACATCTTTGTTGATTTTTCATGTACTAATGAAGTAAGTAGTTATGTTAGTCAGTCAGTCAGTCAGTCAGTCTGTCCGTCAGTCCGTCAGTCTGTCTGTCCATTCATCCATCCATCCATCCATGCGTCCATCAGTCAGTCAGTCCATCAATCTGTCAGTCTGTCTGTCCGTCCATTCGTCCATCCATCCATTCGTCCATCCATCCATCCGTCCATCCATCTGTCATCAGTCATTCAGTCCGTCTGCTCTTCCGTCCATCCGTCGGTCAGTCAGTCAGTCAGTCCGTCCGTCTATCTGTCTGTCTGTCAGTCAGTCTGTCCATCAGTCTGTTAGTCCGTCAGTCAGTCCGTCTGTCCGTCTATCCGTCCATCAGTTACTTAGTCTGTCTGTCCGTTTGTTTGTTTGTCTGTCCATCCATCTCTCCATCTATCCATCCGTTAGTCAGTCAGTCAGTCAATTCATCTGTCCGTTAGTCAGTCAGTCAGTCAATTCATCTGTCCGTCTGTCAGTCAGTCAGTCTGTCCATGTATCGGTCAATCAGTCAGTCTGTCAGTTTGTCAGTCAGTCAGTCCGTCTGTCCACCTGTTTGTCCATCCATCTGTCCATCCCTCCGTATGTCAGTCAGTCTGTCCATCTGTCTGTCAGTCTGTCAGTCAGTCAGTCAGCCAGTCAGTCCGTCCGTCAGTTAGTTGGTCAGTCATTCAATTCGTCAGTCAATCAGTAAATCCATCAGTCAGTCAGTAAGTCCATCAGCCAGTTCAGTCAGTCCATCCATCTGTCAGTCAGTCAGTCAGTCCGTCAGTCCATTAATCGGTCAGTCCGTCCGTCCATCCGTCCGTCCGTCCGTCCGTCAGACAGTCAGTCCGTTAGTCCGTCAGTCTGTCAGTCCATTAATCAGTCAGTCAGTAAGTCCATCAGTCAGTCAGTCAGTCAGTCAGTCCGTCTACCCATCCATCCATCCATCAGTAAGGGATTTGGCTAACATGTTTACTCCTTGTTGCCACCCAATTAAGGCCAAGCGATAATTCATTTGGAAGGTACAGTAACTGTTGTACAGTAAGTCACAGATGAATGATTTGTACATGGGTGTATATAATCAGAACAATTGTTATTGTTATCTCCCAAATGAAACATCACATGATCTGAAATAGGAGGCAACAATGATTTAGACATGTCAGCCAAATCTGTCTATCCTGTGGAAAAAATTACATACCGGTAGTTATCTATATTTCAGATTTTGTTAAATGATGCTATACAGTTGTATTGGTTAGTGTATATTATTCATCAGTCTTGAGATTGAATACATGCCTGTTCCAAGGCAGATCTCAAAACACAATTTACTCCAACCAGGTGTATAAATTGGGTGTTGCATAAAATATAGAACAGAGTACCGCAATTTATTCTTCGAGCATGATAGACTAGCAAAACGTTGGTGAAAATATTGTGCTGATGACACCAAAGTGAGGATCTGTTTTCTATTCTCGTAATGTATTCTCAACAAGATGCATGTTGATATACAGAGGGATAATTTGTCTTTGTTTAGCTGCTTGGTGCATTCTCATGTGTGGATTTCCCAGCCAATCGTGAATATCTCATGTCAACCCAAGCAACAGTGACAGGTGGCTTTAGCAAGTGGCCTGGTAACCACCCAGGTAGATATTTTCTACTAATAACATTCAAATGAGAAATTGTCACACACTAGTTTCCATTCACCACAAATGATTGTAAAATGTATTATGATGTAACAGTATAGTGGTGTCTTAAACGCTGGCTGGGTTATTAGTGTGAAACTTGCTTCTGTTTCAGCATTTATCGTGAGACAGCTGTAAGTTTGTTCGTTTTGGTATGAAAATGAGCATTTCTTTTTTGATAGATTCTGCCAAAACCAAAAACAGTTCAACATATCCTCCAATACAGACATAACCCAAAATGGTTGTTGTTTTATAGTTTAATCCTTTTGGACTGATGTTGCCTGATTCATTTTTGGGTAGGACAAAGTTGATCATGATAAATGTGTAACACAGGGCAGGGTACATAACAGTTCTGTTTTTCAAGCGATTCCACCTGTAGATGTTCCATTTTGTTTTATATGTTTTTCAGATGCCCTGCACACATATTTTGGACTCTGTGGCTTATCACTGATGGAGGAACCTGGCTTAAATGCAATTCATGCAGCATTAAACATAACTCAGAGAGCTGCAAGTCACCTGAAAAAGTTACATAACCAAACAATTAGCTGATGACATTATGATATTATTAAAAATAACTTAATACTATCAACTGTGATGTTAGAAAAAATACTAGGAACAAAGTTGTGAAGTCAGTAATGCAGCCAATGGCATAAAATGATTTTAACTTCATTTGACAAGACACATAATTTTTTAAATAAAATGGCATAGTAAGATACTATAAAACCCAGGAAACCTTTGATTTGTCAAGTGTCAAGTGTCAAGTTTAGGACACTCAAACAAATCTCAAAATCACAAACTAAAATTACTGTAAGTTGTTGTTTACAGTTTCTTTTTCTTTCCCCTAATTGTTTTTTTTCTTGCTACTCAAAAAAATTCCAGAAATATTTCTGATGTTCACGGTTTCTGAGTTTCACAGTAATACAATAAAATTCTTACTAGCCAGATTTAAAACCACTATCACGTGCAGGCATGCGACTATTCTGGACATAAAACACTGCTTCCTTGGTTGAAGGAGGAACACCAACTTTGTTATAGCAAGTGTCATTTTTCGCACCTTGTGATGTAATAAATTTGTTTTCATGATTTCAATTTTATTTTTTTAAAACTATTAATTTTTCACTGACTGTGAACAGAGGCACATGACAGAAATCTAGTTTGCTTTTGAATAAATGTCCCATTTAAATTTCTTGACATTCAAAGGATGTTAATTTGCAGTGGATTTTGATAAGATGGAGTAAAATGGAATGTGGATAACGTGGAAATTACTGTTTGCTTTAGGCATTTTCCAGTTGAATAAGTTAACAAGACTTCTTGGGTTTCTGGAATGGGTGCCCAAGATGTAACTTGTTTTCTGATTTGTCATAAAAAAGTATTTCTGTGTTTATGTGTGAGAGTGATTTGAATTATTGCACGGACCAGCAATCCAGCTTAGTTCTTCACAAGTTACTCATGATCGGGTATTTTTCCTAAAGAGGACTACTGGGAGTGCTTAGTTCCTCCAGGAACTGATGGACAAACTCTTGCTCCCTATCTTGTGAGCACAACAAGCAAAATATTCTAAAAAAGTTTAACAATGATTTTTGGAAATAATATTTGCTCCTGCAATAAAAGTGTTCCATATAAACAGAACTAGGGAAGTACTTACAGTGTAGGGAAACAATATAATTCTTTCTCCAAGATTTGTCCTGGTTTGCCTGTTCCTTAATTCAAAACATGATAGAAAAACAAATTTGAGGCTAGGGTTGACTTAGGAAAGATTTCAACCATAGTTAGTATGTTTCAACCAATTTCTCTTCCAGAAGGTGTGCAAGCTGTGTGAAGCTTGAGCAAATACAAAAGCCCATGATATGGCAATATTGGAAGTAGTTGTATGAACAAAAGGGAAATTTCTGTATGTCTTATGCAGGAAAAGCAATCAACTCACCTTCATGCAGAAATACAATTTACAAGTTAGAATATTTTATTCAGCATTTAATTATTGCGGTGATACATAGCTGTAATTATGTTACATACCAGTATTACTTTATTTAATACAAATTTTTATAATCTATGTCCATGAGTCCTGTAATCTTCTGTGGAACTGTAGAAATTTTGTAGTTGGTCACTGGGGCAAGCAGGGAGAGACTGTGTCTCCCTGCCCACCCCAGGGGGCGGTAAGATGAGAGACCCTAGGAACTAAGTTGTTTCAGAAGCTCTACAAGTTGTAATGAGAATTATAACTAGGAAACATTTTGGGAGAATTAAATACAGCTATCTCTTCTGTGTCAACTTTATTTCAGAAGTATAGCTTCTTTCTTTTCTAAAAAGGTGTTAAGATAAATATGATTATTTTAGAGGTAACGTTTTTTGATGCTAAAACATCCAAAACTTCTCACGTAGGGGCCAAACCACCCCCAAATGTTTCATGATGGCTATATTTTAGAGTCCTTGATAAGTCCTGGAAAAGTCCTGGAAATTTGTTCCTGAAAATGGGTACAAACCCTGCTGGAATTATTTGACACCTTCCCTTTAAAAACTGATCTGGAACTCTGAGTGCATTACTTCTGTAAACAAGAATGCAACCATATACTGGAGGATGGTTTTCAGTTTTCTGTATCCATCCTGACAGGAATTCTGTCACTTAGTAAGTGCTTTTTAACATCAGTGATAGAAACAGTATTTCGATGGAATATTCCAGCAGCAAGTGCAGCATCTGCATGGGCAGTCTGGAACACTTCAGAAAAGTGAGTAACATGTCCAGCACCACTTGAGGCAATCACGGGGATGCCGACAGCTGCCTTCACCATGGAAACCAGTTCAAGGTCATATCCATTATTGGTCCTACAGTAATATAGAGATATTAAATTATCATTAGTCATCTGTATTAATTGCAATACTCAGTTCTTATTAGGATAACAAGTTGCTTGTTAAAACAATAGAGTGCAATACATTTCAAACTCAACTCCTAAAATAACGAGTTTGAAATTTGCATTGATGACCTCAAGTCTTGAGAATAATGCTTGATGCATAGGAATGTCGACTGGCAATACTTTTTTTCTTTCAAGAAAAGTGCAAGCATAAAGAGCAAGTTTAAAGGAAACAAAACTACAGAACAAATTGAACTCAAAGGGCAATAAGTTGTTGACTAAATGATTACTGTGTGTGTTACGATTTCTACATTCATGGTTTGGACTGTAAGTTAATAGACTATTAATAATTGATTAAGAGTAATTTCACCACAAATTGGCAAACTAAATGCTGTATTAAGCCCTTACCCATCTTTGTCAATACTGTTGAGCATAATCTCTCCAGCACCAAGAGCTTCACATGCTTGCACCATTTCATGCACTCCAATATCTCGCGTCTCTCGCCCGCCTTTCACTGTACATTGGTACCAACAAAACTCCTCACCTCCTGCACCAGGGTATTTTGTTTTAATGACATGATGCCCCACAGCATCAGGGGATGAAACATACACTCTCTTTGGGTCCACAGAGATCACCACTGCTTGCCGACCATATGCAGCAGCTATTGTTTCAATAGAGGTTTTGCCTGTCATGATACCGCCAGAAGAAATGTGGTTCTCTGCTGCATATACTGCGTCACTGCCAATGGATACCTTGTCTGCTCCTGTGAGAATAATTAATATTTGAATGTCAACATACAAATTCTTATTACTAGACAGTCTCATTTCTTATGCAAATAGTAATAATATGTAAACACCCAGAAGTACCAGGGTAACTTAAGAGAAAATGTAACAATTATATCAACAAGTAAGAACCTGAAACACTGCCTGTAATAATGGGGCACCTGTACAAGTGGTTTTCAAAAGTAGACCATTCATGCTAGTCTCCTTTGCAGCCACCATATGGAATAACAACACCATTTTAAGAAGGGTAAATGCTTATCTATGAAGCATGGCTGTTAACACTGCAGTGCTTTTTATATGAAAAGCCAAACTTGGATTCTTAAATCCAAGAAAAGATTTTGCATTTCTTTACTGAACAGATCACTGGGAGCATACAATCTTGCTGAGTAGGCAGAGAGTAAATAAAGGAACGAAAAGAAGGAACAGTTTACCTTTGTCTCCTCTCCTCATCTCTTTTATCTTATGCAATTTTACTGGGAAAACCTCTGCTTACAAATCCTGCGTAACACTGTAGCGCTAACCTCATACCTAGGCCTTTCAGCGCTCGGCAAAAAAATCTTTTTGGTTTGTATAGAATTTGACAAGGGAGGCAACTCTTTGCCAAAACATTTTGAATGCACTGTGAATATTTGCTTGAATCCCCAAATTTTGTTGCTTTCACAAAACCAAACAAACACAAAATGAAGTCAGAAGGTTTTTCTACAACTTGGCCGAATTTGTTTTCAAATACTTTCGCGACAAAAGGAGAATTTCAGCGACTTTTGCAAAGTTTTGTGTCAATTAACTTTTTGCAACATGATTGTACTGTTATCTAAATCCTAAGCATATCATCCAGCACATGCTCAAGCTCCCCTCCCTCTCCCACGCAAGTTTTTTTGACCTAAAAGTTTTTACAAAATCCTTCCCCTTCTACCAATTGTTATCGCAAAATCTCGCGAAAACAGTTCTGGTGTCAGCTCCCGAAATGTTGTCTTCGTACGGATATTCGGCGACCTTGTATGCGCAAGAAAAACTGCGAGCAGGGGGAGGTGTTTGTGATGTTTTGTCGTCTCAAAAAAGCATGTGTGGGAGGTGGAGGGGAGCTCAAGTGCACGCTGGATGATGTGATTTGGATTTAGGTAACAGTAGGATCATGTTGCGAAAAGCGAATTGAGCCAAAACTTTGCAAAAGTCGCTTAAATTCTCCAACTCTCGCAAGAGTATTTGAAAACAAATTGGGCCAAGTTGCAGAAAAACCTTCCGGCATCATTCTGTGTTTGTTTGGTTTCGCGAAACCAACGAAATTTAGAGACTCAAGCGAATATTTGGAGTTTGTTCAAAATTTTTTTGCAAAGAGTTGCCTCCCTTGTCAAATTTATATACAAACCAAAAAAAAAATGGTGAGCACGAAAAGACCTAGGTAGGAGTTTAGCGCTGCAGTGTTTACACAGGATTTGTAAGCAGCGGTTTTCCCAGTAAAATCGTGCAAGCTGGAAGTGAGAAGACAAAGGTAACCTATTCATTCTTTTCATTCCTTTATTTACTCTTTCCCTACTCAGCAATATTGTGTGCTCCCTGTGAACAGATTAATCCAAGATAACTCAGATAATAGCACATCAAAGATTCTTCTCTTCCTTTGAGGTGACACGACCCACGAATCCAATCTTAGATTTTCCCAAAGAAATGCACCCTAAAAATAAAGATGTGCTTTCAAATCTTTCATTAGAACCATTGTGCAATGACCCACTGAAAATTGGCCATAAGTTAAATTTGAGAGTTGTCACTTTGTTTTAAATGTTGTAAATTACGAAGATTTAAAGTCAGCATACACAAGGGTCCCTGAAGAGTTTACACAAGGGCACTGCTCACAGGGACCTGTCCCACAAACAGTTTGCACAAAGTGTTTTGAGAAACAAGTCACACAGACTGACTCCCAAAAATTCAAACTGGTTTGAATTCATGACTAGTCAGAGGGACCAAAGTAGTCCCTGTGACTAGATTTTGAGGTAAAAATGGCCAGTTCACACAATGGGACTTGTCCCTGTGACTTGTTGCAGGGACTAGTCATATGCACTAGTCCCTTTGTGTGTGCTGACCTTTAGTTACATACATGTAATTTGATGATTACAACAAAACAGTACAGATTACCAGACTTGAAGTATTCGGCTGCTACTTCAACAGCAGTGTGATGCTTTATCTTGGAGGGGTCATCATTATTGGCTTGCACCTGCATGTCACGAATACCACCCCCAACAGTCAAGGGAACAAAAATATTCTCAGATGCTTGGCGAAGAACCTCTAACATTGGAAGATCATTAAGTGGACAGTTTTTGAAGCTTGTAATATTCAAAAACACTATTTCATCTGCTCCTTCCTTGTAGTACCGACGTGCCAACTCCACAGGTTTGCCCAGGTTTCTCACAGCACCTTTAGGTTTAGCTGCAGTTTGATTGCTCTCTATGATAAACTGTTCTCTCACATCATACTTCTCACCTTTGGTCACTACCAGGTCTCCTTGGTCATTGTTTCGGACATCAAGACAAGCAATCACACGACGACTAAGCTGAGTGTATCCACTGACACCTGGCAGTTCACATGGAATTGTAATAGGCTTGGTACTGGTGGAAAAACTGTTCAAGAAGTTCTTAATTATTTTTATTCCCAAACTGCCACTCTTTTCAGGGTGAAACTGAGTGGCAACAATGTTTCCTTTCTGCACAATGCTGACAAACTCCTCTCCATAATCAGTGGTGGCAAGAATCCAGTCACTCAGCTCTTTGCTTTCTGAATGTAAAGCATAAGAGTGGACAAAATATACCTTTTCTTCACTGGAGAAACCAGTTGGAAAAAGAGCAGATCCCTTGTGAATTTTAAGCCCATTCCATCCCATATGAGGAACAGCAAGACCTTCTGCCTTGTTGAGGTGTGATACAGTTGCAGGTATTACGGATAAGCCTTTTGTTCCTGGTGACTCTTCACTTCCCTCACATAAGGTCTGAAGACCAAGACAAATTCCTAAGAAAGGCCTGTCTTGTTGAATGTAAGTCCTGAGTGGTTCAACAAAACCATGGTGTTCAAGGAGAGCCATTGCACTTCCAAATGCTCCAACACCCGGAAAAATCAGTCTTTCAGCTCTCAGAATATCTCCAGCTTCTTTCACAAAGGTTACACAGTAACCAAGGAGCTTCAAAGCATTCACGAGGCTTCGGATATTTCCTGCTCCATAATCAAGGACTGTCACTTCTGGCATATTTGAGAAGTTTTGTTGTGATTTGGTGTTCTGTACAAACAGAAACCAAGACACTAAAGGGATAAGAAATATAAGGTGATGATGTGATCACAATATTTCAGCTGGGGAGATTATTGGACTGTAATAAGTAGGCATGCTTGTCAAGTATGTATTTGAGAAAGTGGAAGAGCAAGGATTGGAGGGATTGAGATGTGGGGGGAAACTAGGCTATTTTTTGTAACTCCTGTCTAGTTCCTACCATAGATTCATAACCCAAGTGAGACCAGAATATTTTCAGGAAGACACTTCGAGCTTGAACAGCCCTAGCTAAGCCTAGTCACACTAGTGGTCCCTAGAGGAGGTACTGAAGTGACAAACAACGTAAGGGAGGAGCTTCATGTATAAGGGACTGGGCCTTAAGGAGGCTCGAAAGGGTTTTTCGTTGCTGCAGTGTTTGTGAAACGATGGAAGATTATAAATAAGGATATTTAATGGTGTGGAAAAACTATATGTCTCCTTGCAACCCTATTCCTGGGCTATATTTTGAGGGTACTTGTGACGCCATATCAGTAGCCATGGCAATGCACAAGGTGCACAAAAGTGCCCACTAAATTTCAGTTTTTGTAAATTTTCTGAAAAACTAATTTGGTGACCTACCATTTTTATTTCTTTGTCGGAAAGTTCCCTAAATTCTTCAACTTTTCAGACAGTATGGAAAAAATTTATCTAGTAGAATTAAATATATTTAAAGAAAATGCGATTTATGGCTTACAGAAAATCCTACTACATAATTTTCTCCGAATTTTTTATATTTGAAGTGCCATCGTGAATGGTGTGTGCATGCAAAAAATCAAGATAGGTCAAAATTTTGAGCTAGAAACAAATATTTTCTACAGATTTTATTTCCGGTTCGTGTGATTTTACGCAAAATTTAACTTCCGGTGTGCTAATTTTGATTCATTCAGCTGATGCGTGTGTTTGCGTGTGCATGTGCAGCTAAAAACCCTTTCGAGCCTCTTTAAGGGCAGCGGAGAAGCCAGTTGAAGACTTCAGATTCTGTTATTACATCACTTTGTCCACCTCCACCCCCTAGAAATCATTCAATTTACCCTCAAACTAATTTGCATATTTTTTTTCCCTCGTGGTATAATATGTAGTGTTCTGCAGGTTCAGTTGCAATTCGGTTTTCTCTAATTTTATAAATCGTTCGTCCTCCAATGACCAAGAACTGAAGATCTAAAATTGATCTGAGTTGCGCTGAGTGTTCAATTCACGTTCGATCGCACGTGGGAACAGCAATTTGACGCGAAGATTTGATTGAAATCAAAGACTGTAACAGTTGGCTGAAAACTTCACTTAAGAGTTACGTGTTTTTAAAGCACAGCTAACACCTTTTCCAACATAAAAAAATTAACGCAATATATACCTGGAAAAAGACTCAACCAGGGCAACTTCGTACTTGGCTAAAACTTCGAAACGACGGTCACCGATACCAGCGGATACTGATAACAAATTACCCAGGATGCATTTTGGTCCAATTTCTGTATCACGTGATACGTTCTTCTCTCTGTAGCGGTGGGAGCAGCGTGGACAGTCGCCGGAAAAATATACGAACAAATCATGCTTTCCTCACGACTGACGTCTGTCTTAACGAGAACTCTAGCGAGGAGAACACCCCAGGTAAGCAGGTCAAGTTTTCTTACGATTATATGCTGTCCACGTTCATATTGCAATGTACAAATGTCGCTTGTATAAGAAAGCGGCCAGGTTGCACCATTAAGCGGCTGATTAGTTCTAAGGTTTCTTGGCTAAAGCAGAAAAACTCTTTGAAGAATTCCCTAAACGTAAAAAGGTTTAAATTGAGAAAGCCACGTTGTTTTCATTTTGTGTTTGTCAATTTATTAATGGTAAGAATGCCATCATATTTCAATATCAAGGTGTGTACTGGTCATAGTGGCGTACGTAGATGTTATCCCGGATAAATAGCACATTTTCCAACGTCTAATCAAACCAGTAATGAAGATTTTCAGGCTGCATGTTTGTTTTTCCTTGACATAAACGTTAATGAACATTCCAGTGGTACAGTGAAGGGATTTTATCCTTCTGAGCTTACCCATACCCAGGCTTCCTCATGTTGACTTGTTGGCCCGGCCAGTTCATTGACCTTTGGAAGAGATGAGGGAAAATGGCTCCACAATTCTGTTAGGTGTAGGGGATCCATTTACTGACCCTCTCACCCCGAGAAGGCAACCACAAAGAAACATGACCTCAACATGAGGGCTTTCAGTTGAGGTGAATCACAGGGAGCACACAATCTTGCTGAGTAGGGAGAGTAAATAAAGGAACAAAAAGAATGAACACTTTGCCTTTGTCTCCTCTTGTCATCTCTTATCTTATGCAATTTTACTGGGAAAACCTCTGCTTACAAATCCCGCGTAACACTGAAGCGCTAAACTCGTACCTAGGCTTTCTGAAAAATTTTTTTTGTATAAAGTTTGACGAGGGAGGCAACTCTTTGCCAAAAAATTTCGAACACATTGCGAATATTCACTCAAATCTCTAAATTTTGTTGCTTTCATGAAACCAAACAAACACAAAATGAGGTTGGAAGGTTTTCCTACAAATTGGCCGAATTTGTTTTCGAATACTTTTCCAACAGTCGGAGAATTGTAGCGAGTTTTGCAAAGTTTTGTTTCAATTTGCTTTTTGCAACGTGATCATACCGTTACCCTAATCGCGAACATGTCATCCAGCGTGTGCTCGCGATCGCCTCACTCTCCCACACGGGTTTATTTACGGAAAAGGTTTTACAAAATCCATGAACTAGCTCCCATGTATAATCGCGAAATCTCGCTAAAACGCTTCAGGTATTAATTTACGACAATTTTGTTTCCGTGCAGAGATCGGCTGACTTCGAACACCTAAGAAAAACAATGAACCAGGGGAGGGATTTGTAGAGATTTGTTGTGTCAAAAACGCATGTGTGGGAGAGGAACGGGAGCACGAGTGCACGCTGGATGACCTGTTTGGAATTAGGGTAATGGTATGTTCATGTTGCGAAAAGCGAATTGAAACAAAACTTTGCAAAACTCGCTAAAATTCTTCGACTGTTGGAAAAGTTTTCGAAAATAAATTTGGCCAAGTTGTAGAAAAACCTTCCAACCTCATTTTGTGTTTGTTTAGTTTCATGAAAGCAACGAAATTTAGAGATTCGAGTGAATATTTGCAGTGCATTCAAAATGTTTTGGCAAAGAGTTGCCTCCCTTGTCAAATCTTATACAAACAAAAACATTTTTTGCTGAGTGTGAAAAGGCCTAGGTACAAGTTTAGCGATTTCTAAGCAGCGGTTTTCCCAGTGAAATCGTGTAAGATAAAAGAGATGAGGAGAGGAGACAAAGGTAAACTGTTCCTTCTTTTCGTTCCTGTATTTACTCTCTCCCTACTCAGCAAGATTGTGTGCATCCTGTGGATGAATTTATTCCTAATATTTGGTAATGCCACTGTAGTTGGGAAGACAATTCTGCGGTTGTAATTACTTGTTGATCAAAGTTGACTATGTGAAGTTTTTATTAAATTCAAACATTGTTGAGCTGTAATTGGGGAATCTGGAATAAAAGTTTAAGGGGTAATGTGTATATCTTTCACCCAGATCTATCAAGGATCTCTTGGTGCCGTTACAGTTGCTGTAAGAAATATAGTGTCTTCAAGTCCAAACTTTGCAAGTGCTGGTAGGTTACTAAATGCTAAGTATTACTCTCAAGGCTTGTTCAGTCTTTTATCCTGCTGGCTAATCATAAGAAACTAAATCGAGAATGTTTCTAACGATAAACCCTGTTCATATTATTGCCTATATTTGCTGAACAGGTTTTCAATTTATTATAAATTTCTTGTTTGAAAGAATTATTTTAGGGAATGAAATATGACACAAGATTTGTAGTAGTTAGGTTCTTATCATCCTACTTTCTTGAAGAGCTGTTATTTTGAAAGTTTTCAAGCCATTAGTTTGGGTGGTACTCGACATTTTTGTTTATAACAACAAGGATATTTTGTGTTGTTTACATGACAATATATTTTGTGTTATAGGGACTGCTGAGGTTTCCTCTATACTGGAACAAAGAATTTTAGGATCTGCTCCAAAAGCTGAACTAGAAGAAACTGGCCGTGTGCTGTCTATTGGTGATGGAATTGCCCGTGTCTATGGCCTTAAAAATATCCAGGCTGAAGAGATGGTGGAGTTTTCAAGTGGTCTCAAGGTAACCCTTGTGTGTTTCTGGTCCTACCGAAACATTTAGAAATGAGTAGGGTGGTCCTTTTTTGGGGACATGGGGGTGTCCATGTTTTGTGCTACAATTTCATACCTTATTATGTGCCAATTTCAGAAGGTCCTCACATTGTTATCAGAATTTTGAGACAAGTCATGCTGTTTGTTATCAATTTAAAGTAGCAGGGCCTGTATTTGCTTTATGTCTAAGTCGCCTTGTGCGAAATACAATGCTGATTGTGACAAGCCGATTTTTAAAGTTGACAGTAAGGTGCCCAATGAGACGTCTTTGTTTTAGACAGTTATTGTCTTTGTCTCTGTCATTGTCTTCTTACATATTGGCCACTTATGTAGTAGAAAAAAAATTGAGTTCAATTTGGTTTTATATGAGCACCAATAGGTACCTAAATCTGGTTATATAACAAGGGTCCAAAATTGAAACTTTCATTAAGTCAATAATGATGAGATTGTAAAATTGTTTTTATTTATTTATTTTTATAGTACTTGTGGTGAGTAAATAAGATTGTGTGCTTGTTTGCAGGGTATGGCCCTGAACTTGGAGCCTGATAATGTTGGTGTGGTAGTGTTTGGCAATGACAAACTTATCAAAGAAGGAGATGTTGTGAAGAGGACAGGAGCCATTGTAGATGTCCCTGTAGGAGAGGGAATGTTGGGAAGAGTAGTAGATGCCTTAGGTAACCCCATCGATGGCAAGGGAACATTGGAAAACACAAAGCGTGCTCGTGTAGGAATTAAGGCCCCTGGTATCATCCCTCGTACATCTGTAAATGAACCTATGTTGACTGGTATCAAGGCCGTGGATAGTTTAGTTCCTATTGGACGAGGACAGCGAGAACTCATCATCGGAGACAGACAGACTGGGTCAGTTGAATTTGATATCTCAAGTATGCTAAATAGCCTAAGCTGGCACAAAAAATGTTAAGCCTTATTAGTGGTCTCAGTGGGGTCGGTAGAAGAATGTGAGAAGTTGTTTTAGTTTCATAATATTGTACATCCTTTACTGTGTAACTGTTTCTAGCTCACATGTTTAAATATACATTGTAAGTCTCTGGGCCTTTGTGCCAAATGTGTGTAATTAAATTTGCACTGTTTGATTTTAGTAAAACTGCCATTGCAATTGATGCCATCATCAACCAGAAGAAATTTAATGAAGGAACAGATGAAAGTAAGTGATATTGAATTATTGTATGGGGGAATTCTCACAGTTAATATTCAGTGGAATGAATGGAAGTTACCAGAAAGAAGAATTCTTATTTTGAGCTTTTTAAACTCATCGCCAATAGATGAGCTTGGAGTCTGGTGCCTGTCAAAGTGGGCGGCGATTCCAGGGCGAGCAACGAGTCTTGAGCCGCAAGCCCTGAGCAGGGCACGCAGGCATCCACGGCAACTCTCCTAGCGGCAACCACCCACCAGGCACTGTCACACTGACCAAGTCAGTGGAGATACTTACCAATCCAATACTAAACCAAATCCACCAATGAAGGGGGGGGGGGGAAGGAAGGGTGTAAAAGCAGAACAACTGTACCCCCGTATGACACCTGCAAGCGCATGATTCCCTGACCACCGCTGACCAGCATTGGCTTGATTTTAACTTAGCCTAAATTACATTTAGCCACATGAATTGGACCTGCTAATAAAAATGACGGTAATGTTGTTTTCTCTTTATTTTTCAGAAAAAAAGCTCTATTGTATTTATGTTGCTATTGGACAAAAGAGAAGTACTGTTGCTCAGCTGGTGAAGAGATTGACAGATGCTGGTAAGGATAAGTTAAGGGTGGCCTTTGCAAGAATAAATGATTCTCTCTCAAGTTTATACATTTGTACAGGAAAAGGTATATCATAATTTAGAGGGTCTACATGTACCTGTAAAAGTGGAGCTTGTCAACATCCTTGATTTGACCTGGACAGCCATGAAAATCTTCATGGCCAGTACTGATAATATTGTCCACCATTTTGCACTAGTTTAACAAATTTGGTTAGATGACAAAAATTTTGTATGACTAATGACAAGCCAATTTTCACCAATTAACTTGTATTCTATGCAGATGCAATGAAGTACACCATTGTGGTAAGTGCCACTGCATCTGATGCTGCCCCTCTGCAGTACCTGGCTCCATACTCTGGCTGTGCTATGGGGGAATTCTTCAGGGACAATGGAAAACATGCTCTGATCATCTATGATGACTTGTCAAAACAGGTATGCTTTAACCTTGGACAGTGTTATAAATACAAACACTTAAAGGGGCTCCATCACAGTATTTTGAGTTATTTTGACCATTGACAAAATTACCTTGAAATTGAAGGAAAGCTGAAAGTAATACTTAAGGACGTTCGCGCTAATCGTTTCTGCGCATCCTTACTGCGCATACAAATTCATGTGCCACGTCATGCATGAGCGTGTGCTCTAAGTCATAAAATAAACAAATGATAGGGCAGATGGCCATTGCTAGAGCTTTGACTGGATTTTACAATCTTGGACATTCAGTGACCCCAATTTTTCTTTGGATGGATCATTTTCTCTGCTGAAGAAAATCTATCAACTAGGAGTTTGAATTTTTGCCAAAATGCACTATCGAATTCTGTTCTTATTAGCTCTTTGTGCATCTGTGCAGCGGTTTCAAATGCCTCTTAAAGGGTTAAATTCTGTGAAAACGTTAGTAACGCCTTGAATTATTTACACAACAGACCAACCTCGAGATCATTTGTTTCCGTTAACTCACCTTCGACATTTTTAACTATAAACCCCTGTAGACCGTGCTCAATTATATGGGACAATTTTTCGAAATCAGTATAGTCTACCACATGCTTTATCTCTGAAACGAAGACGGTCACATCCAATTTTTTTTTTTGCATTTCTGGAACAAGTAACTTACTATCTGCCTGCAGTAAAAATTTTAAAAAATTCTATTGACTGAAAAATTTTGGCGCGAAGGTCCTTAAGATAGGAAAACACTAAAGAGATAATATTATAAACCATAAGGGAACATGGATGGTTAAGGATGGAGAAGATTAACACAGATTACCAACAGTGAAGTAGAAACATTTAGGCTAAATTTTTCAAACCGTTTCACTGTGACACCGCTCCTTTAATGTCATTTTTTTAAGCCTTTGTATTGCTGATGTACTGCATTGTAGTATTAGATCTGGTGGCTATTTCAACAATGTTTTCATAATACATTAGTCATCAAGTTCAATTATAAAAAGAGCATTTAAAATAAGTGCCAATTTTGTCTCTTGTTGAAGTTACCTACACTATACTTTGAAGCCACAATTATATAATAACATTCATGTAAACCAAACTATTCTGCGTGCAGGTGACAAATTTTGGAATTTCTTTTTTTTTAACAAGGCTGTAGCATACCGTCAAATGTCTCTTTTGTTGAGGAGGCCCCCAGGTCGTGAAGCCTATCCAGGTGATGTGTTCTACCTTCACTCACGTCTCCTAGAGAGAGCAGCCAAAATGAATGATGACAACCAGGGAGGCTCACTTACTGCACTGCCAGTCATTGAAACTCAGGTCAGACATTTGAATAGCTGTGTTATATGAAAGGTTTTTTCCTGTGATATCTACAATAATCAAAACTGAGATGTATGTATCATGGAAATGGTTTAGTTATAATTTCCAACAATTTTAATCATCATACACTGCACATATCTGATGTTATCTGACGATCTTAGGCAATCTTTGCAGTATTTGAAATGTGCTCAGAAATGCCACTATGACTGACTGACTTTGTCATATACATAAAGTTATAAACCCTTACCATGGTTTTGGCAAAATCTTTTGCTATACTTGAGATGGTGAAATTGACTTCAAGCATTTGTTGAGTTATTATTTTTTTTGTAAAAGAATGCCTCTTAGTCGGTGCGTCGGCTATGTTGTGGACCTGTCAATGGATGAGTGAGTGAGTGAGTGAGTGAAAGATGTATGTATGTCACACCAATCATATTGGATCTGCGATAAACAGCCAATCAAATTTAACAAACTTAACACGAGTCTTGCAGCCATTACCATTAAGGCTTTACTGACCAATTACTTTTAATGGACTGGTAACTCCATTGACTGACAAGCATTATTCACTACCTCCAGGAACTTGTTATTCACAAAAAAAACTCTTGCATGCCTTGCGTGCCTATGTTTAGCAACACCTAAAATGTTTGACTTCGTACATTTCTACTTGTCTTTGTCCGCAGGCAGGTGATGTATCGGCATACATTCCAACAAATGTGATTTCTATCACTGATGGTCAGATCTTCTTAGAGACAGAGCTGTTTTACAAGGGTATTCGCCCTGCTATCAATGTGGGTTTGTCTGTAAGCAGAGTAGGTTCCGCTGCACAGACCAAGGCCATGAAACAGGTATAGCAATTTGGCACACATCTAGATGTTGTAGTTTAAAATGAATTTTAGATCAAGGTGATTCCAATCTGGATTGATTTGTTATTTGTCACCAGTTCACAAGCTCATCTATTTGTGATTAGTTTCGTTAATTTTAGTTAGACAATGCAGCTTTACACTAAGAATGTTTTTCCTTGTTTGGCCATCAGGTTGCTGGATCTATGAAACTTGAGCTTGCCCAGTATCGTGAAGTGGCAGCCTTTGCCCAGTTTGGTTCTGATTTGGATGCTGCTACCCAGTCCCTCCTCAACCGGGGTGTCCGCCTTACTGAGCTTCTCAAACAGGGACAATATGGTATATTGTTGAGATGAGGCTTATTGTGTGCTGGTTGTTTTATAAGGGTTTTGTACATGTATTTAAGATTAAAATTAACGGTGCACAACTGACATGCCATCATTTGATAGTACTTTTCTGTTAGTAAAAATAAATGAGAATTTATTCTCAGTGGCACCTTCATAGAGTAGAATCCTGAGAAAACCCCTTCAGAACAAACTTTTCTGGTTGCTAATGACTGAGTCAGTGAGACTTTAAATGTTTGCTAGTTCCAGCTCATTTTATGTATCAGTCAAGTGGTAACAGAGAAACGTTTTGTTGTAGTTCCCATGGAAATCGCTGAACAAGTGGCTGTAATCTACGCCGGGGTCAGGGGTCACCTGGACAAGGTGGATCCATCACGCATCACAGCTTTTGAAGAAGCCTTCCTAAAACACATCCGATCGACACAGAAAGAGCTTATTGAGACCATCAGAAAGGAGGGCGTCATCTCCGAAGACACTGACGCCAAGCTCAAGAAAGTTGTAACGGAGTTCATCGCGTCATTTGACTAATTAGTCTTCAAACAAGTGTTAATATTTTTTTCACCGCAGTTTGTGTAAATCGAGAAATCATCAGGCCGACATTTTGGCAGTCCTAAAGCTATTAGGGAAATAAATTTTACAAAAGAGTAATGTCAATTGTTGCATCGTGATGATAATAATAACAATAATAACTTTAAAACTTATAGAGTACGTTTTCCTTAAAAAATAATCAAATGCGCTTTACATGTGATAAAATTAATAGGATTTATAATATACATATATGTACATATGATAATAGTGTAAAGAATATAAATAGCCAAATGTTGCATTTCATTTCCCAATGATATTTTCACTTGGTTCTAAATTACGATCAGTCTCATTTAAATCAATCAAATCAAGAAAACAGCCCTTAGCGTGAAGTTGAGGTGACGAGTTACCGATATCCGTCTTAAGGATGGTGCCTACTAAATACAAAGGTTTTTGCGCCAGGTTAGGACCACGCAGAAAAAGTAGATCTTTGCAAGGGCTATTAGAATCCACAAAGAAAAATAGGGGTAGCCACGTATTTTTTCGAGATAATTAGCCTTGAATCTCAACAAAAATGCTGACATTTTTTGGCATTTTTCTGAAAGACGTAAAGGACATATTTCCTCGCAGATTTCCTTAGAACTCGTCTTTACATACAGAAGGGCAAACACAAAAGATCTTTAAACTACATGGCAAATGATAACAAAATCATTTTTGTTACGTTTTTAATAACAAAATAGTTGCAACAGCGCTTTTAGCGTCTCTGACAGCCTTCCGCTGGTTCAGCTAAAATACAGTCTAAATACCTTTTGCTCACAACCAGAAACTAATCACACGTTGAATAGGCTTGCCACTTCCATTTCGCAACATAAAATATAGGGGTAACCACTCGCTTTTTAAAGTTATTGATCCTTTTTGAAAACTTTTACGGTGCCTGTTACATTTTTTCCTGTCACCTCCCCAGTAAGTAAGACATTTGCGTTTTTGCGCGCACACTACGCCATCTGCAGGTACATGTTTACCGTTGGATTTCAGTGTAATTTTCGAAAGATAACAGCCAGGTTTTCAGCTGAAAGACGTTAACATTTATTGGTTAGCGATATGCTGCTATTCTGGTGTTCCTTGTTTTTAAGTACAGTTTGGTTACAGTAGGAAAATATTGCTTTAATTTTAGTCGTGTACTTGGTGGCGTAGTTGATTGCGTCAATAATGTCAACTCCAGCGCGAGCGCGCTTAAACCATGGCCTGCGTGATGCGCAGAATGTGTGCGCACTAACAAAAGTAGGCACCGTCCTTAAGCGCTGCTCTTCAAGTAAAATGTAACAGGTTACAAAGCCCTATAGGACGAGTGAGTAATGAGTGAGTGAGTAAGAGAAGAAAAACACTGCTGATCCCGATCCCACGCGTTGTGATTCCAGATCCCAGGGCTGTGATCCCTGATCCCATATACCTCGTTATGACCCTGTGCTGACATTCATTCCTGTAAAAGCAAGACTAGCAAAATCAAGAAATTATTGTTATTATTATTAAAGTGCTACTATGATCAAAAAATAATTTCCTTTTTTTCTTCTGATTTTGAAAGCGTGTTCGCTTAACACCTAACTAGCAAAATTTAGAGCTTTGAGTTTGATCCGAAGGCTGTTTATTTTGAGTGTAAGTTTTGGATTTGACGGTCCGCCATTACTCACGTTCAAAACTGACCAATAGGACATCAGAGGGTTGGATCTAGAAAAAATGACGTCATTTACTCACTAGCTTAACATTTCAGCGTGTAAACGCAATTTATTATATATGCAAAACACGGGTTTAAAAGTCTGAAAGCCCAAAACTCCCGTGCTGCATATTAATTAAGCCGCGCACACACGCATTGCATTCTTAAACTGGCGAGTCTTTGACGTCACTTTTCTCCTCGACCCAGCTCTCTCAAGATTTTAAAATAAGTAATGGCGGACCAATAAATAAGAAAATTCCAGTTAAAATGAACAGGTGTCTTTAAAATCAGAACTTAAAACTTGGGTCAGTTAGTGTTTAGTTAACATAGTTTTGAAATCCAAAGAAAAAAAGAATTTTTTTTTTGGTCGTAGCACCACTTTAATTATTGTCTCTTTTTTTGCTGAAAACATTAAAAATCTGGATAAATTCAAAATCTAATAATCTGATAAATCTAAAAGTATCTAAAACTATCTAGAAAAAAAGGCGAATGGCACAACTGAAACCCTATATACAAGGCTGCTAAGAAACACAAAACCATGGCTTCTTCGGCTAGTCAAAGGCAGTGCGGCGCTTTACCCGCGATCCTCGAAGGCAAACCAGGGCCGACCGAAGGAGCGCAAAGGATGTTCTTGCTTGAATCCAGGAAATTGTTGGCGACTAATGTTCTCCTTTCTTGGCGGC
>CM042748.1:9631498-9641498 GCA_022496165.2 Catalaphyllia jardinei
TTAGGTGGAAATGAACCTTGCCAGAACAAAATAAAAGCAATTAAGATTTACACATTTTCTCACTTTGTTTTATTGTAACAGCTTTTAATACCTCAGTAAATGACTTATTTTCAGGGAAACAATTGTCTTACACATGAAGAAGACCGTCTCTATAAATTATTCTCCTCTTAGCCCCAAATTAACAGAGAAAGAACAAATACTTGACAATATTCATTGCACCAGTGTATGGACACATTTATATCTGGAAACAACACTCAAACAACTAAAACAACAATTACAGCTTCTGCTCTTCAAATCATGATCAACGTTGTAATGGGAACAGAGTAGCCTTAAGAGATCCCCATGGATAACTTTGTCCTGCACATTGAATAGTTCGTAAACTATGCTCTACTGCACCAACCAGTCAGCCTTTGCAGTTTGATTTACCCACCCGGTAGCGGTGGCTTCGACTAGTAGGGAGTTTTAGCAAACCACGACGGCGACGGCGACGAGAGCGACACCCAACAACAGGTTTAATGAGCAGAACAATGGTTTTGCACGTGTGTTTTGAATCTTTGTACATTTCTTTGCCGTCCTCTGCAAAACAACAACATGAAATGACCAAGTTTTACGTATTTTGGAAAACGAGAACCGCAATGGTTAATTTTTCGTATCTTCTTTTGGAACTGAACGCTGTCAGTGCATGTTTAGCCTGAGCAAGTGTTTATACCGATAGGCCCACTGAACAGATTTACATAGTTGCGACATTCGAAGGTAAAATACAAATACATTTTTCACAAGGCGTCGTCCCCGCCGTCGCCGTCTTCATTGCTAAAACTCCCTATTAACGTGGGAACACGAAAAATGATCGAGAAGGTATCGTTTTCGTTCGCTGGAACATGAAAGGAAATCGGCAAGGCATCGGGTTCTATTATTTACTGACAAACACGCAAGCAAAGAGTGGATGTACCACAGGTAACCCACTCAAAAATTGATTTGTGTTTGTCAGATTGGCCGTTTTTATACTAGAGACGCATTATCCGTCTGGACAAACTTTGGTTAACATTTGTAGCTCGTCTGGTTATGCGTCTCCAGTATAAAGACGGGCACAAGACGAACTATGCGTCTAGACGAACTACCCTTGGTTATGCGTCGTGAACGACGCATTACGAAAGAAAGTTCGACTGGACGCATAATTCGTCTGTGTGTGTAAAGACGGGCATCAGATGAAGAAAGTAAAAAAATTCACCGCGTTATGAAATAAATACTGCAACTTTTTAAAACCCTAGAGTCATGTGTGGATCCTGGAGCACCCACTGCAACCCTCATAAAACGCTTCTTGTAACCAATGAATCCCATGTTTGTCACAGAATAACTTTTCTTGTAACTATAAAAGTTCTTTAGTTGAGTGCTGACGTAAACATGAATCCATCCCATACACAAGGAAACCCCCAATTTGGCAGAACGTTTTCCAGTTCTTGCAGATTTCTTGGCGGGTAAACGAGTCTGTCATACAAACATCCCGCAATGGCCTTACATACGCCTTGAAAAATGATGTGAGCAGTTGATTCTGCAACCCCAAAGAGATCTCCAACGGTCAAAAACGTACACCCATGACCATGTGCCAGTCTGTAAAGACATAAAGCCAACTGGGTAGCAGGTGGAGTAGGGTGAGGTTTCATGCGAGTGGGCTCCTTCTTGATAAGGTCTTTAGTTTCGCCCAGAATAAATTCAAACGTGTCTCGAGACACCCTCAGCCTTTTCTTGAAAGAGGGTTCCTCCCAGTTTTGGTATCCGTTCGTCCACCAATCTCCGTTTCTCAATTCATCTAGACCTCGTTCGTCTCTGTTGCTTTTTGTAATCACGATTGCTGACATAACAGGGGGTTCTGAAGCTTCAATTTCGAAATCCGTTTTTCTAACAAAACGTTTCCTTGCCACTTCCTCGTTTATTTTATACTGGAGACTTAAAAACTCTTCTTCTGCTCTTCTTTTACGGGAAAAAGTTGTAACAGGGCCGCCATCTTTAATTTTACCGCCAAAAACACTCTAGTCCCCATTTCCGTTTTATTTCGCCGGGCGTAATAGTTTGCATTGTTCGTCTGTCGAAATTCGTCTTGTTATTCGTCCCGTCTTTACACAAGACGCATAAAAACGGCCATTGTGAGCTTCTGGCTTTAAAAAAGATTACTAAAGCTGAAGTGTACCTAATTCTGTTTTCTAGAAAACGCCAACTCTATCGTTGCAGTACACACTTTTCTGGTGCTTTACCTCAACTTTAGTAATTTTTAAGAACGTCAATCTCGCAATACAACATCAAAGTATCATTTGCGTTTGCTGGCGCCACATAATTAAGTTTTATCAATCGCACTAACTCTTCTAGTCCATCAGCATAATCAGGACAATTTTCTGTGTACAATCTTTTGCAGGCATTTTTGACGGCGGCTGGTAATCGAGTATACCAGGGAAAACTTTACATTAAAATTTACCAGCTAGATTCATCCTGAAAACGAGCATTTTCAAGCTAGGTTGAGTTTCTGAGTTTAAACCATTAAGCAAGGAATTGTTTTGAAGCGGGCTTCCCAGCAAGTTCCATGCTAGTGCATAAGAATCCCAGCCAGCGCTTCAAGCCCTGCGGAGCGGATATTTTGTACCTGAGACCTTTTCTCCTTCGTGCTAGGTAAACGAAAGTCTCCGATTACAAATCACGCAACCACGCTATGCAAAGAATGTGAAATAAAATTTCTTACAACCCAAGCACTGAGCCAACATCGAATCACGCAATCTCTATTGCTTCCAATCTTAATTATTTCCGGGTAATGTTTTCTCGCAAAACGTTGTTGCTAAATTATATTACGTAGTGTTTTTGTGAGCGTTGTAATCTCTCCAATGCTTCAAGAGTTAGTTTATGAGCTCTTATTGCTCTATTGTAGTACGTCCCACTGATTATCATCGTTGCGACATTGCTACCACGTAGATTCTGTCATGCGCTTGCCAATAACACCGAGGATGCAAATCGTTATCTTTAAGAAGGTTACGACATTTTTAAATTTAAATTTCGAAGACATGTTTCGATGTTACGAACATCATCGTCAGTTCAAGAATATTTGAAAAACCGTTAGGACTATATAACAACTAGGCGAAACATGCATACATAATTAATTATGATTAAGTGACATATTTGAGTGAAATATCGTAACCTTCTTAAAGACAACACCGAGGATGTTTTTAGCTCAATGAAACCCTCCCAGTCGAACAATTACATTGTCCAATTCTGGTGAAATAGTCCACTGAATGCGCTTGGCCTCACAGTAAATTTCTTCGTCAAAGTTTACCACTGTATTCCTCTGACGTATGTTCTCGTGTACAGTCTTGTCCAGATTTTCAGGCATGTGTATACCGTATTTGGTTCTTTAACAGGCGCAGGTATCATTGGAGGAAAACCTATACGGGTTGGCGGAGAGTTGTTCACAGTGACTATAGCATGAAAGCCAGTCCACTCTGGAAAGTTCTCCTTGGCATGTGTTTGACCAACTTCAACAGTAACCAGCCTGGCAAAGTTTGTTGGGGTCTTTCTAGTAAACATCCAGACTTGATTCAATCCATGTAGCTTCTCTCTCTCCAATGCACACTGTTGAAAGAAGATTGCTTTGACTTGTTTGACAAAGTTGGGTACTGGAGTCTTGCTGGTGAACGCAAGTTCGTACAATTTTGTCTCAGCGGATTTTAACGCTCGTCTTCTGACCTTGCTAATGTACTGCGCAGGGAGAAGCAGGTTTTTTGGATCAAGTGCGGATCAAGTGCGGACCCCCTTTTGTGTCGATCTGTTCACATTCACAGTAGTTTACACAGTGGCCATGATGGTTTAACATGGTGATTATTTCCTTCCCCGCACCATGGTTTTCATAGCCAGCCCAAGGCCTACATTTTTGGGCATTTCTTCCTGCTCCCTGAATTACAAGATATAATATCTCGGGCGATAGCTAAAATATTTCTTGTCCCGTTCTCCTTTAGAACACTTTCATTCAAATCTTTGTGGTCGTCAATGGGCAGTCCTACTCCTTCAAATGCTCTCTGAGATTACAACAACCATGTTAGAAATTGCTGGAGTCTTGCATGTACAACTTCTGTAGCCTTCTGTATACTTCAGAAGCGGATCCAAGGGAGGGGTTGAGGGGGTTGCAACCCCCTCCCCCTTTGAGAAATTTTGTTTTGTTATTTTGCTTGATTTTCGTAAAATAATAATAGAATGAAATTGTTTTTACGAAGTTATTTCACTTTTACCATTCGACTGCTTGTCAAGTTATGAAAAGATAATGTACATTTCGCAAAGGTCGTATCAGGTTCAGGTATAACAAGCGACATGAACAGGCGATATTCATTGAAAAGTAGACGAGAGGGATTGAGACCGACCGTTAAAGTGTGTACAACGTTTGACGGAAAATGAAGAAAATAACAGATTTTTATACAAAGAAATCAGGTACGTTCTTGGTTCTTTTTCAAAAGAAGTATTTTAAACTGATCCATTTTCTGACGAGGATCGCCACGCCCGTCACTTGCTTTATCTAGTACCCTCAATCATAGTTAATAACACCCAGGAACTATCTGAAGCAGCAAAAGGCATGTTGTTCTGGGAGAATGACCTTCCATTTCCCAAATCTCTTGGAAATGAGCTGAGAAGATGGCAAACTATGTGGCAGTCAGCAGAGAAGGAACTTCCAAACAATCTTCTATTAGCACTTGGTGCGTGTGACGAGGATACTTTTCCAAACATCCATCGTCTTCTTCTAATGCATGCACCCTACCAATCAGTAGTGTGGAAGCTGAGCGCTCCTTTTCACTCATGAAACGGATCCAGACCTGCACCAGATCAACGATGTCTGAAGAGCGCTTCTCAGATCTCGCTGTGATCGCCATGCATTACCCGGATTCGAAGAAGACGAGATCTGCGAGGCTTTTGTAAAAGCTCATCCTAGAAGACTATTTCAGGCTACGCTGTTTGATTGAGGTACGTTGAGGTACAAATAACTATTGTTGATACTGCTGTCTCTTTCAATCATGCATTATTATTTTTGGGTTTCTGAATGAGAAATAAGGTAAATTCCAGATTTTATATCATGCCTTTACAACACTTTTCAAGTCTCAGGAATTCTTCAAATGGCATTTTAGCGAAGGAAAAATTGTAAACATTATTTTTTTGGGGGAGGGGTATGGTTCTGGACCCCCTCAAGAGATCGCGCCAGAGGCAGGGGCCGTCACTCGCCTTCCACACCATTGGTGTTCAAGGTTACTTCGATAGTGTACCACCCCCCCTTTCAGAAATTCCTGGATCCGCCCCTGTACTTATGTTAGATACATTCAGCGACTGTGTTTAATCCTTTCACCCTTTATTTCACTTCCAAGGATAATGGCTGCGTGATACAGCACCTGGGCACAAGTGTCGGCCACTGCCGGAGCATTTCGAGACTTTTGTCGCTTCAGTTAACTCTGCAACAAAGTTAATGATTTAGTGAAGAACTGCAAGTGAGTTCAGATTTATTTCTCTCGTACTGTTGAATTATATCTTTTCTCCGTAGCGTTGAATTAATCTTCTCTTTAAGTTTTGAACTTTATATGTGTCAACCACGGCTTTCTCCATTCCAGAATCACTAAGGTGACGTTTATACATACCTAAAAGCGTTGCCATGTCGTAAGCTTTAACCTCTTTAACCAGCTTTTGTTCAATTTCGAGTTTCAGAAACGCGCTGTCATACTCAGCCTGGATACTTTTATCACCCTCACTATATACTTAGACTAGGTTTACACTAGAGGAAATTGTTCCGGATTCCTGGTGAATCCGGAACATTTTAGTACCGGATTGGTTTTGCCACACAGGAGGACGAATCCGAAATAAAAACATCCTGGTTTGATCACGTCTCCGGAGATTGTGAATCCGGAATCTAAAGTGGGAACTTTGAATCCGAAAACTTTTGAATCCGGAAAGTTTTGCTGTGTAAACGCTTTTCTCTCGAATCCGGGTATCTTTCCGCCAGCGATATTATGAGTTTGCGGTATAACTAAAATGGCGGATGCAGCAATCCAAAGTAATCCAAAGTCGTAGTCGTATTGATGGCCATTGATACCGGTCGCTGTTAGCCTCCTTGTTTTGTCACTGGTCCAGGCAGTCTTTTAATTTGTATTATTATACATTGAACTCTCGAACTCTTTTCTGATTGGCCGAAAGCGTACAGTGAATTTTCGAAATCAGCGTCCGTGACGTCATAACTGCAGATTATACAGTTATCATGTCAAGGACACTCAAGGTCACGGGTTATCATGTCATGTATGACCGCAAAGCATGATTTCCAAGGGTAATCACGCCAACTTCGCCCTATTCGTAATGCTTGTCGTCAGTGAAGAAACAGAAACATGACTTCCAAATTTTTGCTTTCAATGTATAATAAAACAATTATTAAATTCGGTTTTTGTGATATCCAGAATAATCAAGGTATCGGTAAGGGTTATCAGCCTCAGCCTTCGGCTTCGGCTGATAACCCTTACCTCGGCCTTGATTATTCTGGATGTCACAAAAACCTCATCCAATAATTGTTTAATGGCTAGAGCTATATTCCTCAGAAACCAAAAAGGCGACGCAAACAATGTTGACGTCCTCCACACTTTATCGGAAATGACGATGGCACGATCGCTGGATGATTCTGGATAAGACCAGGACAAATGCCTGGTGGGACAACATGATGGGCAACTATAGCGTGATCAGCGAGTGGAAAGAAAACTTCAGACTGCCTCAACGTACCCCTAGGCTTTTTTTCCCTCGTCGTCGAGGCAACAAACAACTTGTTGACCATTTTATCGTGAATGTTCCCGGAGTTGTCGTCCTGTGTAAAAGGTCAGGAATCCGAATATCCTTTTAGTGTAAACGCCTACTAATCCGAATACTCTAAAATTGATGAATCCGGAAACATTTACGAATCCGGAAAAATCTGCTCTAGTGTAAACCTAGTCTTAGTTGATAATGCGGCAACTTTATATATTCGATAACAACCACTGTGGTACTTGGCTTCCATAGCAATCAGATCCTCGCCACGAATCCTCATCATCATCGTCTCGTCATTTCGGCATTTAGCGGCGTTCATCAATATGCAAATTAGTAACCTGCGTTAGATCCCAGCCCTCTCCTTTACACTTTACCTTCTCAGTGGCAAACCCATACACAGGTTCCAATTCGTAGCCATGACTGAACTTCGTAGCGTAACAGATGTTGAATGAAGGCTGTGGCACCAAAGCGTCAAGCTGTGTGCTAGCGCAGTATTTAACATTCTCATTACTGGTGTAGCTTCTGCAGCACGATTTATCCCACTTAACATTTTGTACTAAGAATGTGTTATTTTTGAGGCCGGGTGAAATGCGTCTGAAAATGTCATCATTCCTTTGTTTGGCACATTCTATAAATTTGTTAACAGATGACTCCATTCCATTTTCAACCTTTTTTGACTGTTGACATTTGTATGCATTTGTCATAGTTAGAACAAAGTCTTGATCTTTTAGAAGGCTTAGCTTGATTCCTGGACTACTTTGACTGGATACCATCTCTTATTTGCTACATGAAAGAGACAATTGTTTAGATCCAAAGTTTTAAAAGTTTTATTAAATGCAATCATTTCTGGGCTCAAAAGAAGGAGGATGGGGAATTAAAACATAGAAACCTAAAACTTTATTCTATCTCTTTTCCATGTCTTAACCCTACAATTGTTTCCCTTTGGGGGGATTTGACATGCGGCTAACGGGCCCAACTTTGCTAACATCAACTGACTTGAAATGAGTATTTTTATACAGGTTTTGTTCACCCCTTTTGTTTCGAGTCCAAAAAACGTTCAGTGATTTTTAAGCGAAAAAAAAAGTGCGACCTTTCGATTTCCAGTTCGAAAAGATCGCACTTTTAAAATGAATGGCCCTTTTCGCGCCTCTGTTTCATTTAAGAATTTGGTGGGTCGCAGTTTGTACCGCCGTCAAATCTGCTTTGAACTGGTTTATTTCAGTTTCTTGCAGATGAATCGACAAGCTTTTATTTACGGCCATTTATTTATCTCTAATTCGTTGAGACCTCTTTTACCTGGACTAGTTATTTATCTTTGTTATTGTTAAACGAAATAAAACGGATTCTATATTTTTCATCGTTACTTTTCAGTTCTAATAACGGAGGCTTTGGATAAACAATTGAGGATAAAAATTAGTGATAAAAATTGTGAATGACGTTTCGATGAATCGTTCATCATTTCCAAATTCATAAAACTAAAGGTCAAAGTCTTGTGAGTTCTTAATATACTAAAATATGTGTGAAAATCTCGTTGCATGTAATTAAAAACACTACAATGCGGAACGTAGAAAGTGATAATTAGGTTCTAAAGAGTTTTGCTTTGATTGAATCAGATTGCGTGTTCAGCTCAGGTCTCACTTCTTGAATAAAGAGCATTTCGTAAATTAAGCACTTAAATTTCCCACGACATTTCTTAAGAATGGTGAATTGTTCCCAAAGATCTTTGTTTCTCTGACTGTGGGCGTCACGGAGGTGTTTTCCAATCAGGGGATCGCCGTTGATTTTCTTTCCAAGATCCGACAGCTGTCTTCGTAGAACGTCGGCTGATCTTTGATCCTTTAACGGCAGAAGAACTCGAACGGGTGCATTTGCTTGAACATCGCGAACTTGTTTTTGATTTCGCGACTCGATTAATCTAGTTATTGTGGAATTAATAAGATTCTCTGGGTACTTCAGTTTTAAGAAGATCCCTTTCAAGTTGTCACATGCTTCAGCACATAGATCAGGTGAGGATGAGAGACAGTGGGCTCGGTTTAACATAGTTATTAGAAGGGATCGTTTGTAACGGGCATCAACATGGCTTTGATAGTGGAGAAGTAGGCCTTTATCTGTTGTTTTCCTGTGGACACATGTTTTCAGCCGCTTCCCAATCTTTATGAGTTCCATTCCGATGAAAGGTAATTTATTATTATTTGCAACTTCCATCGTAAACCTTATTGCCGGGTGTGCTTCGTTTAATGTTGCCAGGAAAGCCGTAGCAGTTGGAATATCTTTTACCACGGCTAAGGTGTCATCCACGTATCTCTTATAAAAAGAAGGATAACTTATCTTTGCTTTCTAGTTTCTCCTCGACCGAACACATAAATAAGTTCGCCATGAGTGGCCCAAGGGGTGACCCCATCGCTACTCCGTCAATTTGTTCATAAAGACTGCCGTTCCACTATCAAAGCCATGTTGATGCCCGTTACAAACGATCCCTTCTAATGACTATGTTAAACCGAGCAAATCGTCAGCAGATATGTTCTTTTGTACTTCCAATTCTTTTACGAGTACTTTTACCTTCCTTTTTGAAACTCAGTTTCAAGATGCAATCCAATCGGCTGATTGAAATAACTTTAGTATTGAGAGAAAAAGCAAATTACATGATCCAAGAATCAGACAAACTGCAAGCGCCAAGCGTACTCTGAGAGAGCATGATACCAAAAGGTATTATGGGAAATAAAGTTTGTTATAGGAATGGATAGAAGGGAAAATGAAAGTAGACCAACGATAACATCGTGTTTTTAATCCCTTATTTTTAATAATGGTTTTTTCAATGTGTATTTTTTCTTCAAAAATATAATACATGTGTAAAATATGGGAGTTAGTCTTAATGTCAGAGCATCACAGAAAAATAATATTTCCTCCAAAAGCGTTGCTATGGAAATACACAATTAGAAATTGACATACTGACGATTACCCTGGGTGGCAGAAGTTTTTTTTCTCGTTGGGGGGGACAGAATTGAGCGGCGAAGCCGCGAAGGCGAGTCGCAAAGCGGCGAGAAAAAAACCTCTGTTACCAACGGATAATAACCTCACTTCCATGCCAACGCCATTTTCCTTTGATTGACATCCGCGAAACACAGCAAACTGGTTTTACCCACGTGGTGTAAAATATGCGTGTCATGTTTTATGTTTACGTTTCACGAATCACTGGCCCTTTTTTCTA
>CM042748.1:9646498-9653878 GCA_022496165.2 Catalaphyllia jardinei
GTAGTAAATCCCAAAATTGTGAGCTCAAAGGATCATTTGGGACAGCGCCAAAACATTGGACCAGTATTGGTTACTCCTGTAATGGAGATCTGCAGAAGTGAATATCAGAATATGACATGTTCTTAGGATATGCCAATCCCGCTATAGGCTATTCCGAAATTAAGCAAGGAACTGGCGCGAGTTCAAATTTTAACCAATCGATTAACTGACAGCACCACATGAAAGATCCCGTTAAGAGTAGCCATTTGTCCAAGTTCGCTGCTTTTAGGATGCTAATCTTAGTCGCCCTTGCTATACTGGCAAGTAAAGATGACGACTGTGTTTTCTTGAAGGAAAATTTTTGTTTATCGTGAACACGACACTCCAAATCAAGTACATTCAAAACATGAGGAGCGACCATCAACACCGCCGCACCCACTAGTTTTCAAGAAAGGTCTTTTTTTAAAGACATACATCGCCATTTCACATTGGGTGCTTGACGTCTCATAGAGTGGAGCATTCCGGACGATAAATGCATTCTTTTGGAGCTTCTTGGAGTCACCAAGGATGAATACAAGGTAATTTACGAAACTGAAAAGAAACTAAATCTACCTAGCTAGCTTTTTAATCTTTACAAGTGTGTAGTGGGGCATTTATCAGGACGAGTTGTTTTCTACGTGTTAGCTCCATTTTCGAGGCTCACTGGACAATCTAAGGCATGAGAAAGACTGTGGATGACCTTTCCTGTCTACGTATGTTCGGGTGTATGTACGGCTGAAATCAAGCGTCAGCCATAACCCCCTGGGTGCACCCAGGGCATTTGATGCGAAGTTGAGAATTTGAGGAATTGCCAATCGACGAACGTTCGTAATCGGTTGCACCGTAAAGCGTACAAACACATGTCAGTTGAGGATTTGCATTTATAAGAGAATTTGTTAAAGATCTAATTAATAAGATGCCATAAGGAACCCTTCACATGTAACGTATTGGCGGAGCTGTAGAAAGAGTCATTTTAACTTTATGAACAGAAAGTATAAAAGAATGTAAATCTTACTTATTGTGGTCATGCAGTTAGCTATATAAGCACTAAGCTTAGCTAGTTTACAGGCATGTCACTGAAACAAAGGAAAGAAACTGATGTCAAATAAACGTTACATATTTAAAAATCCCAACAGGCAGGAGGCACGCCAGATCGCTCTTTACAAAGCGTGACCCGGGAGTTTGAAAAAAAAACCAAATCCCTATAGTAGTGCGCATGCCAGGGTAGAAGCTTTGAACCCGGGACCTTCGGATTACGACACCAGCGTCATAAACCACCCGGCCACGCTACCAAAGTTTTCGGGTGCATTTGGCCTTATAAACTGCAACCGTAATGGGGAATTTGATCAAAACTGTTTAAAAACTAGTCAAACGCCAGGGTGTCCCCTTCCCTCCACACGTCGGGGCGGGGAACCGTAAAATATCCGGTTACCTTCTCTCCTAAATCGGCTTCCCCTCTTTTGCCCAAGTCTATGAGTAACAGGGTGGCGATGTTGTCGTAAGGATTGCGAATCACATGGAGAAATTTTATGTGAACACCAAGATGTTGCTGTAGTTGTGTTAAAAAGTCCATGTTCTCTGATTGCACAAGTCGTCTGGTTGTCACGCTTCCTTTCTTCGATCCGATCACCTGTTGATGACACAATTCACACACAAGATTAGTCGCAAAGCGATATTTCCATCACTGTTTTACAGTCAAAACTACACTTCGGCCGATACATTTATGTTATTGAGCTAGCGTGAGGTCCGTACTGCATAAATACAGTGGAACCCGCCTTATGGCCACCCGTTATAGCAGATATCGCAATAGATATCAATCGATATCGTAGTCAATCAATAAACGAATAGTCGATATTAATCGATTAATGGCGATTGATTATCGGTTTATCGATTGACTACGTCTGGTTACAGACCAACATTGCTGCGTTAAAAATCGGCTCATGTAACATCACCTATAGGTACATCTTTGACATTGGACATCCATGTTATGATAAATTGACAGCTGTCAAAGCAAAGTATCTCCTGACAAGTATCACGTGACTATATCGCGGGCTCAGGTTAAGAGTTGCCCTGGTACCGGTTTTCGACTGGATCGCAGGCATATGTCAGGTTATCTCTCTGGGGGAGAGATAAAAAAGTCCCTGATATATTGCGTGGGTAATTTCTACAATCTATGGAGCGTTTATAATATGAAGTATAGTTTGCAAAAATTTAACTGGAAAAAATAGTTAAACCACGATTATGTGTCAACACAATTGATCATTTTTTGAGTTTCTGATCCAAGAAAAAGTTCTTTTTTTGCTCTGTGGTTTTTACCTTTTGCAATCAGGAGCTTCGCTTTTAGGTTTGGCTAAATTTATCTATCACGGTCACCTCGTTGTTTGGGTCACTTATTCTGGCTCAAGCAAAAGCTCAGTTAGTCATTTTCTTATCTAAAAAACCCCTTTAGTACGGCCACCCTGTTAATACGGCCAGATATTTGTGCCGGGTTCCACTGTACCGCCATCTAACGGTTTCTTTTTCACTTGAAAACGTAGTTCAGATTTGTTTTAGAGACGGCCATCTCCACCTCTGCACCAAAATAGGGCAAACAATTCCATGGAAGGGCAAGAGACCTTGCCGGGAGGGTTTAGAACTTACAGTTGCAATTTAGTGTTTTGTACCAAAACAAAAGTAAAGAAAGAAAAGAAAGAAACAACTACAAACTCACCAAAATTTTGTTGTTGAATGTTCCCTGCCATTGGCCTGGAACCGAGTAGTTGTAGCGATGTCGAACAGTAACCGACCTTAAACCAGTCTCAGCTTCCTGCTTAGAGTTCTGATACAGCTGGTCAAACAGGAAATACTTGTTCTTGTTGGTAGTGTCCCATTTTTGCCATTCATCGATTGCATTATACTCGTTAGCAACGATCGCATTGGGATGGGCGTCTAACAAGGAACTAATAAGAGTGTGACCGCTACGAGCGTATCCAATGAACATCAGGAATGTTTGAACACCATCAAAGACTTCACGGTCCAATGTCTCTTGATCTTCGGTTCCAATATCAGGTCTTCGATGTGAGCCTTCGAACAGAAAGCAAAACACAGCTTAAAACAAAACAATCATCGACATCGAGGGATTTTTTTTTGTTATGGAGAGTCTGATAGTAGGTCTGCGTAATTGTGTTAGTCACTGATTTTGGACAGCTCTCGTTAGACATTCACAAAGAGCGTGGCCAGTAATGCAGGCACTTACAGTAGACGTCCATACTGCTTGTTCAGTCCATGCCGCGCCTTACTACGGTTTTTTTAGCACGGAGCAACCAGCAATCCTGGTGAATGAAATGCATCGCTGGTTCGTCCTCCCAAGGAGTAGGGAGTTTAGCGCCGCAGCAGAGTGCGAATCGCGTGTTGCTAGCACGGAACCAAGAGAGACACAACACAAACAGAAAACTAAACTTTTAGGCCTCTTTTGGAAAAGAAACCAGAAACTCTGGTTTCCTCGATGTGATAAGCTATCCCAATCACAGAATTTGTGTCAATAAAATTCGATTAGGGAAATCATAAATAACGTATTTAAACAGGTAGATCATGAAACGATCCATTGTTGTATTTCTCGCTTAAGGTGACTCCCTGTTGTTACAGGAGAAGGGGAAAACGTAATAAAAAGAGAAGGTCATCGTGCTTGTTTTCATGCCACAATGCCGAGAAATATGGTTATTTAGGTGACTTTTGGTAATCTCAGTGCGCAACAAATAAGCTAGAATATTTTTCAATGCAGCACGTTATATCACTCAGAGTTTGTCTTTCTTTGAATTTTTATTCATCTACGTCCAAGAAAAAAAGTCTTCAAATATCCTGCATTTTTTATCCTTTATAGGAAACATAACTTGGACATGCGCTGTTGGGCCCGTTATGTCTCTTTATTTCATTTGCCCAAAAAGTACCCATAGATTTCTGCTAATTTGTTTTCTCAGTTATTGAGGATACTGTTCTCATTGAAATAAAAAAATATAGGTCACAGTGCTCGTTTAAACTGACGAAGCGATCCTATAAAAGGCAAGGACACGCCACCTCTGAAGAACTTTGTTGGCTTCTTTGTGCAATGGTAGAAAGCCGAAATAGGGTAACCCGAAAACACTGACCCCCGGTCCAACACTACGGATCGGGTCCAAGGACTATACCTACGGACCGGTCCACGGACTACCCCTACGGACCTCTCTACGGATCACGTCCAAAATAATAAAAAACAAAAACAAAGATTTCGCTTACTTGTTACTGTTTGTCGAATAGATCACTCGAGTCGGCGAAATTTCGAGCGTTACGCTGGGAAAATGTAAGAGACCTGGATTCAGTCTCGGGCGCAAGTTATATCATTTCACATTGCCATTTTTCTTTTCCTGTGACTATAAGTATGTATGAAAGACTGGGAAATCTCCGGGAAGCCACGAAATTTGTGCTGCTTTGAGTGCATTTCCTGTGCCATTTTTGTCCGCCCATTCTCCGAGGGTTCGTGAACTCCCGGGCGTGAACTCGTCCCAGGCTTCACGATTTTAGGAGAATTTCAAGTCAGAAGGACCTAAAATCATATCTAAAATCACAGATGACCCAGAAAAACAAACAAATGAAAGTGATTCATATCAGTCATCAGTTCTTACCGTTCATCCATGACTGTCATGCCGTGAGACGAAAGGGTGAAGGCTGCGAAAGACTCTCGAACCCGGGAGAGTAGGCCGAACAAAATGGCGGAGGGAAAGAAATAACAAATTTCTGAGGCTTCTCGGTCTTTCATGCAAAGCTACAGCAAAGGAATGACGAATATGTAATGACCTACAATGCTATAACTTGCGCCCGAGACTGAACTTAGGTCTGTTACATTTCCCAGCGTAGCAGTCAAAATTTCGCCGACGCGAGTTATCTATATTTGACAAGCAGCAAGCGAAATCTGTATTTTTGCTTTTTATTTTATTTGGAGGGTGGTCCTTAGGGGTAGTCCGTGGACCGATCCGTAATGCACTTATCAGCGGCCATCCTAGGGGGTGGACCCCGGGGAACCCCCGGGCATTTGCACGAAGACATTTGCAAATTCCACCTAACCAGGGCCATGACGAGACGCAAGTAGGTCTGGACTGCAAGTACCCGATTTGCGAATTAATTAGGTTGGGGTTTACTACGTGATTAAATTTCTGTCAACAGAGAGAGGAAACCGAAATCAAATAGGATTAAAATAGGATTGACATATTTGATCAAATAAAAGATAGACGAATGATGTATCTTATGACTCACATCTCTCAGTAACTTGATAAGAATGTGTCTTTGTTTCACGTGACGTCATCAATATTCTAAAATGTAAAATCGCGGAGCCCCTGAGTTTTCAGCTTCCTTTGGTTATTGAACATTCTAAATACATTTCCTTTTGATGGTTTTCAGTTCGATAACAACCTTCGTTTTTATCGTAGGGCATTTTGAAATTCGATGTTTTCACGCCACAGGACATCAAGATGGCCGACAGAATGTGTCACGTATGTTTGAAAAAAAATACTCATTCAGTGATTTTTAGCAGTTCTTTGAGGTATTATGAAATGTGGTTATGTGAACATCTGCTAGTTCAAAAGGACGAACGGATCGATTTTTATAGCAGAAGTGAATTCCAGATGTTTTCATTGATTTCCGGCCGCCATTACTGTGTCCCTCTCCAGGACACAACTATGGCGTTTCCATACTGAGCTCTATAAATTTGTGTAAAACATTTTGACGGCTAACTTGAGTACGAAAAATCGCAAAGGCCTGAGACTCAGCAAAGTAGATAAGCTATCAATCTCCTATAATATCACTAATTCTTGACTATTTTTATTCAATAGTTTCGATTTTATTTTTTCGTTGCGTGACAGTGAAAACCAGCAATTTGTGCAGTTCGCACGGTTAAATGTCTCCGAGTCAGGGATCTTTGCCCTTCTCTTGAGTCGAAAGTGCTCAGTTGTTAGATCTTACCAAAACATGGTAAGTTCTTAGAAGAAAAGCTTGTGGCGAGAGTGCGGCAAAATATTTCTTTCGTAATAAGTTACCGGCGCGATTTCTAGACGATGTCGGGAGGGTAAAGCACAGCACTCTTCGCACAGTTGATGGTGCTGCGTTTGAAGGGAAGGCTTCCTCAGAAGACGAAATCGTGGTTTCGTCGTTTGTGACATTTCTTCAGCATTTACCAGATTCTGGTGTGTTTAAAGAGAATGCATTTAAGAGGTCAAGAAGCTACTAATTGATCACAGTGTTTTGATCGATTGAGTCAATATTAAATAACAACAACAGACCGATGGTGCGCTCACTCACGTGGCAGGGATTTCGACCCCTGTTGCAAAGACCACAGCGAATCGCCGTTTGGAGATGCCAACAACTTCATCAGTTGTGTTCTCACAAAATGTGGATGACGATACCGGCTGCTTCTTACAAACTCCGTCAAAAAGCCAGGGCAAAAAGGTAAGCTTTCAGAGTTTGTTGTCCGCTTAAAATTTCAGTCAATTGGATAAAAGAAAGTCTTAAAATCGTGTTTATCGTACATTTTCAAGCGCTCCGATTCTGGAGTCTCTGGCTTTTGCCTTAAAAGCCTTTCGAAACGTTGCGCGGTTTTATTTATTTTCTCCTCCTTTATCTTGCATCACACAAAGACACCAGCAAAACAAAGACCACTGTAATTTGTGAATGTCAGTCGCCCCTCCCCTTTTCCCAAAGGAGGACACGGGAGACCAACGAACAAAAGAGGTCGTTTCACTGCCACGCAATTAGAAAAAAATCGAAAGCAATCCAGTGGAAGAAGCTTAGAAATTGTGATGTTGTAGAAGCTAAATAAATAAGACACTTCTCCAAGTTTTAGCTCTGTGCGTTTCCCCAAAATTCAGATATTCGTCGAAATGTTTCGCAGAAATTCACAGAGCACAGTATGTTGGCTTTAACATTTCCGTTTTTAATTTTAACTGCTCAGTTATCACCAAGGTTTACAGTGATATCCAGACGTTTCGTCGGAGTGTGCCACTGTTGCCTTTAATAATTTCTGTTTTTCATTTTAACTCAGTTATCACCAAGGTTTACAGTGACATCCAGACGTTTCGTCGGAGTGTGCTACTGTTGCCTAAATAATTTCTGTTTTTAGTTTTAACTGCTCAGTTACCACAAAGGTTTACAGTGACATCCAGATGTTTTGCCGGAGTGTGCCCCTGTACCTTTAATAATTAATGATTTCTGTTCTTAGTTTTAACCGTTTTTACCGGTTTTACTGGCTTAACCTGAGCTTAATCGAAGGATAGCTAATCGAAGATTATATCTGTTTTTAGTAACAACAACGTATCCTCCGATTAGTTATCCCGGGAATAAGAAATTCAATCGTAGAGT
>CM042748.1:9653978-9664695 GCA_022496165.2 Catalaphyllia jardinei
TCCTGGACATAGTGAAAAAACCACAGCTATTAAATAATTCTACACAGATTTATTACAGAAACACACCGGAATAACATATACAACTCAACTTTATTGTTTGCGGGGAAAAAGCTGAGCAGCATCAATGGGAGAAGGAGCCGACACAGAAACCGTCCTCCCCCTGGTGCGGCTAGAGGGTGGGAAGGGGTGACTACAATACAGACGATGCCAAACTGACTGACATAACAGATTAGTGTCTTAAGCACAATTCCACAGCACAGTCAATAACTAACCACTGGAGCTCCGTATTGAAAACTGTTGCTTTCAAATTTTCATATACTCGCTTGTATATGAATGAATAATTTTATGAATTTTAAGTGTCTGAAATGGGAAAAACTAAGCTAAAAAGGTCAAAAGCAACTGGGTTCCTCGTGCGCACATATTTTTTTAATTATTTTATTAGTAGCAGGATAAAATAATAGTTTCCTGTACAGCCATTGTTTGTGTTCTTACGATGAGCGTGGTCTGCATACTGGGCGCCAACATTAACATAAATCGCGAGTCACTAGAACTTCCCTCGCGCTCCCAGCACTCACTTTGTAAAATCCTTTTGCAACACCACTTTCAAGGGTTCCTTAAACTTCAGAATATTCGGCCACTTAATATGTGTTTTCAAGTGCTGTACCGCAGTACCACAGTCGTCGATAACTGTATATAAATATCACGAATATCCCTCGATCTTTCATCGGTAATGCGGCACTGCGGTAAGAGTCAAACTAACTCAGACTTCATTATTCATCGACTTCAGCACTGCCGCACTGCGGTAGCAGTCGTTAACCTGCAGGACTGCAGGAGAATTAGTTCTATAACCATTTACTTTAAAGATTAACATGACTGCGGGACTACGGGAGCAGGAGATTAATGTCCCGCAATCGTGGCCGGGTGTTCTGAAGTCGCTCGGGGTCGCGTGACATACGTAAACGGCTGCGCCATTTGATCATTTTTAAACAAGTGGACCTACGCATAATTATTATTAACTATATATCGCTTGGCTATCCAGAAGCTATGCTTCAATGTCTGCTGAGGTAAACAGCAATCAGGATCCCACCAAGGGCGACTACTGTGGCTCCAAACACAAGCTGCCATCCGAGAAGCTGCGAAGCAAAACATAAAAACATACGAAAGATTCGAGGGGAAAAGCGTCACCAACGCCTTCCTATGACGAAGAATTCCATAATAAATGAAAATAGGCTACTCTTTTACCTAGCTTTCTATGAACTTGAATTTGTTGATAGAAGTATTTTGACTGCCGCAGCGAGCACGTCAAGTTGACGTCAGCTTCACATGCTAACTAGGGCGGTCAATGTACTTTAATCAACAACATTTGATAAATAACTAAGTGTTACACTTACCCGAGACGCATCACTGCAGCGAGTTTCTTCACAAACGGATAACTTTTCTCTTTTTTTACTCCCTCTTGGTAATTTTGTTCGAGCACATAACGGATCAGAGAATCGATAGTTTTACTCAGGGTAGCCAGCGTAGCGTGCCGGTTGTTAAGCAACTTGAGGGCGCTAAGAAAGCCATGTGAGAAGCCGCGATAGGAAGGAAAGAAGAAGGCTCTAAAGGCACGAGAATCATCTCGTTTTAAGAAGGCTTTTTACGAGCACCATTTTAACATCATGTACAAGTTACAAATCCTAAAAGACAAACCAATTGTGGGCAATGATGCTGAACATTGCGATTAAGCGATATAACAAATTAAGTCTGGGCAGTCCCGAGAAATACAGAGGGTGTAGTTATCTGCTTAGCAGTGAGTTGGTAATGCAAAGGAAACCGTTTAAGTTGACCAACTACAATTTTAAGCGTTTGTAGATTGCGTTACCTACCGATCGACTGTTTTTCTTGCTTCCCTTGCCAGCCAGGTCTCCTACCATTCGTCGGTACATACTTCTTTCACTGCGTTTCTCTGAGGCCAGTAGTTGTTTCAAACGAGTGAGTTCTTTTCGAATTGTCTGAAAAGAAATCCACATTCTAATTTTTACCCAATTCAAACCAAAGCTTAAACTAAACCAATTAAAAACTGCTCAGAAACGCTTTGTGCAGAGGCACAAATCAACTTTTTATATTTACTCCAGTTGCCCAACAAGCCGCGCATAATGCATAGGATTCCAGCTTTCTATGACAGGTTCCAATTTAGTAAACTTGATTTTAATTAATAACTAAGAATGACGAGTGCGAAGCGTTTCTTATCGTGTTTTCTGTTGAAGAGATGAACATTATGTTAGTGGTTACCCATGTACAAGGATCACTGTACTGGGCCTGGTCGTTCAAAGCACCAGTGTGTCTCGCTTGTAATTAGTGTTCGTGTAGATTCCCCTTTGACTTATTTTTAACTTAAACTTGAAACTGGCAAAAACAAGACAAACAGAGCAATTTTGCTTTGACTGGCGTCACCGAATGATTGATTATCCAGTGAACCAATGAAAACTGCGCAAAAGAAGTCCACGTCATTGAAGAAAAGCGCGGGAAAACGTGTGCGAAAGAGTTACTATGATTGGTCCTGGGGCCCGTTTCTCGAAAACCCCGGAAACTTTTCGGCCCGTAAAGCCATAGCAGAATCTCGAACCTGACGAATACAGAGCTGCTTCATACAGGAAGTTTCAGCCGCATACACTTCTCCATTTTTAGGTACACGTGAACTAAAAATGGCTTTACAGGCCCGAAAAGTTTCCGCGACTTTCAAGAAACAGGCCATGACTTGGTCCAAGTTTTTTTAAACCAATCACTAAGTGCAGTAGAGTAAAACCAAAGCAACGCGGATTACTTTCGACACAAATGGCTCTTATTCTTTGACAAACGGCTCTTCCACTGGTCTTTCAACAAAATTTTATTTGGTTGGAGGGGATCAATGCGTGACGACCACTTCCATTAAGGAAGAGCGTGACTCTTCAAAGGGCCGGTACAGTACGTTAGCCTGCGTGACACCCCTATTAAGCCCCGCCCAAACGATAGCAACATCTCCCAACAATGCTGGCCCAGCATTTGCAAGCTCCGGCCAAACGATCACAACATTTAAACGCAACATATCGCAACATTGTTGGATGCAACATGTTGCCTGCATTTGGCCACTCGCGAGTTGAAAATCGAGCTAGTGCGCATGCCGAGGCGTAACATTGCTGCACGAGCCTGGCCAAACGACTACAACATCATACAACATCCACAAATGTTGAATGAAAACTTTGACCATTTTCAAATTTGAACCAGCAACTCGCAGCACCTCGCAACACGGTGGCCAAACGCACGCAACATGGTGCACCCAACAATGTTGCGATATGCTGCATCGAAATGTTGCGATCGTTTGGCTGGGGCTTTAGAGTAAATCACACAAAGTATGCCACATATGGTAGAATAGTTGCCAGGGCCATAGCTAGAAAAAAAACTTATGTCTAGGTAATGTCCATGAAAAACTTACGACTGAAGGAGTTGGTCCATGGTTGAGTTCTCTTCGTAGGTATTTAGAGTATTTATGATGACCATAAACAACAAAAGCGAAAGAAATGATGGAGGCAAGTGCCTCGGTTGGCCTGTTACTAGCTATAGCCCTGGTTGCATAATGGTGGGACAGAGATCCAAGCACAAGGTGGGGTCAAGGTAGATCCGGCATGCTACTGTAAATAATCAGTATGATCCAGATTTCGACAGATTGATGTCCTGGAAGTACAGTGTTATTCTAACTTACTTGATTGCTGGGATCCAACTGATCTGCCTTCTTGATAAGCCCTATAGCTTGATCGGTATCTCCACTAGCTGCTAAAACCTGAGAGTTTGAAATTAACATAATCTGTGATATTATATTCCTAATGAATTTGTCCAGGAAATGAGGGAGATTAATAACTATGAGATTAAGAGGCTTTTCGCCAAGTTTAACGGCCTCTTGGGGGCAAGTAGGGTGGGTAGTGTGCCTCCACCCCTATAATCTCTGATCTTCAACTATTAACTACATGTAGTGAAAGGAATTCAGTGAGATTTCAGTGTTGACTGCACCTTGCCTTTCCTGAACAAAGCCTTCACATTATCAGGATCAACTTGAAGAACTTGAGAGCAAGACTTCTCTGCTGCTGGATAGGCTTTTATCTGGAACAATAAAATACATTGTGGGAACTTGAAAGCATCCCAGTGTGTGTTAATTGTTTGTTACCTTCAGCTGGGCAGCAGCCATGTTATTCCAGCATTTTGCTCTCAAGCTTTGAACTTCCTATCAAGATACAACATATAGTACTTGTTAGTAGTTGCACTAACTATCAAGCAGTATAGTTCACCACTAAATCATTCTGATAGTTGCCCCTTGGACATTTATTGTTCTTAAAACTAGCATATTTACCTTCAAAGCTTTGCTTCTCTGGCAAATATTCGTTTTAAGAACATCAAATTTCCACAGGGAAACTATCAGCCAATAACTGTTGACAGAAACACTATTGTTTAAATAGAAATCTCAAGCTCATAATCTTGTTTTTAAATGGAAATATTATCAATATTTGTGCTCATTAAGCAAAATTTTTATTGGACAGGTGTTTTATCAGATTACCCCAACTGAATGAGCCATTTCCACACCTAGGTGAAGGAAAACTAGTTAGGGTTAAGGGACAGAATTTTCCAAGATTCTAATAGCTATTTTTGAAATACAGTGCACTGAAATACAATGTAGGTTTGGTACAGTAGGACACATAAGTTATAAGAAAGATGAAGAGTTATATGGAGTTCATCCAAGCTATGGTAAATGATTCATTGGAAAATGAATAGTACGTAATGTCTTGCAAATGAGATTTCATTCAATTAAAATTGAAACAGACCTTAGACGTGGATGATCCCAGGTATTTAATGGCTCTAAAATAGAACATAATAAAAAATGAAATATTTATTAAACATTTTGAACAAAATTAACGGCCTACTAAAGCTGATTCAAGGGATCCACACACAAAAAAGAAAATATGAGTAAGGATTGCTTAATAAACTGAAATGCAAACATGTTTGAACATAGCTTAATGCAAGCATGATGGAAAATCTGGGAAAATTCAAAGGTATTTGCAAACCCAAGTTTCAGAGCAATGCTTATACAAGGACTTTTAAAGTGCGTATGAAGTGAAAAATAATTGCTGCTTATTTGAAAGGCTTTCAAAATAACAAAGAATGGCATTTAAATTTTTGGAATATCTTTTTTCATTTTGGAGATATTACATTTGTATTATGCAAATGAGGAAAGTGATGATGTCAGAAGTAGTTCCACTTAAAGAATAAGTTCACTGAATGAAGAATATCTCCAGAAATATTGAATAGCTATTCTTGGCAAATTATGACACAATGGGTGTCATTTTGTTTCTTTTGTGATGTACATTTCTGGTGACAAGCTTTAAGAACACTGCTCTAACATTTCTCAAGATATTCTTTATCGAGTGCTGTAACCACTTATGACATCATCACTTTCCTCATTTGCATAGTACAAATATAAAATGTAAATATCTCAAAAACAAAAAAAAGATATTCTAAAGAAATACACCATTCTTCTCTATTTTAAAAAGCCTTTCAAATAAACAGCAACTTGACAGTACTGCTAAATTTACTTATGAGTTTGCATCAAGTGGACTTGTGCAGAGAACCCATGCATAGTCACACATATTCAATTGATGATTATGATGAAATGGTACTGTAATTATTTTAATCATAATTATTATACCTTTGATAACTGTTAATGGCCCCAGAAAAGTCTCCTGCTGTATACAAATTATTACCCATTTCTCTCTTCTTCTCTCTGGTAACAATAACATACAATGCTTACTTCCACTGTTTCTTAGAAACAATGTGTGGTAAGTTTTGGAAATAAATATACTGTTATATTACTGTAAGAGTAAGAAAAGAAATGTATTGAAATATTGATGTGTAGTTACTGTTAGTAATGATTCAATTTAGTGCACACCTACGAATAAGCATCCCTTTCGAATAAGCACCCCCCTTTGAATGTGTTTTTATTGATAAGCACCCCTTATGCAATAAGTGCCCCCATTCTAATAAGCCCCCCTATTCAAATATAATTGATTATAATACTACTGTGCCATCAGAGTATGTATCAACAGAGTTCAGATAGACAATGACGCATTACAAAAACAGTTTTCTTTGACATGGGAGTGCATAATTTCTTCAAACGAAATGATCTCTTCTTCAAGACACTCTTGGTTTTTTTTTCAAAAGAGAACAAAGCGTCCTGTCCTGAATATGTGTCCTCCCTTGAGGTACCAAAAGCAAGTAAGCACCCCAGGTGCTAAATCGAATCATTCTCGTAACAGAAATTAAAGTTTTGTTTGTATCTTTTTGATATGGTCTGTGTAAGAAGTAAAAGCCAGATGTAGATAACTTCAAGCAATAATATTTAAAAAAATCTAATGTAAGAGATCTAATGTAAGTGTAGCCCTGTGAAGATGTATATCATTAAAATATTAAGTGTTTTTTAAATAAAAAAGAATTTCCAGTTGACCATACAATGTACAAAAAATCCAGCTTCCTTTAAAAAAGGGGTGAAAAACCTGATTTCACCTGCCTAGTCAATGGTCATTGAATTGATGTGAAGTATATATGAAATAATTCATATATTTGAACTGCGGTTGTAGATCAAAGTGAAGAATGATCATCGCAGTAAATTTCCAATTTAAGCAATTGGAAAGAAGAAGCCTGAAAAAATCAAGGCTTCAACGGGATTCGAACCCGTGAAATGATGTGAAGTATATATGAAATAATTCATATATTTGAACTGCGGTTGTAGATCAAAGTGAAGAATGATCATCGCAGTACTTAAATTGGAAATTTACTGCGATGATCATTCTTCACTTTAGTCATTGAATTATTTCATGCCACTAGCAGACTCTTACAAATAGGGATGACTCTTTCAGATAAGAATGATTATGTTGAAGTTGACACCCTGACTCAAACCCGCAATTTAGTTTATCTCTAGTAAGCCATAGCTCTTAGTATCAAACAAAATATGTAAATGTGCAAACAGTTTTGTAAATCCCTCTATAAGTAGTTGAATAAATGTAAGACTAATAAAAATATAGATGTGGCCCAGCTATATTACCCCAGGCTACCTGCGGGTTCATGCTGTTGTTCTTGTCAAGCATTTTTAAACTTAATTATTTTTAATAACAAAATGTTAAGCATAATGTGTATATATTTTCGTAAAATTGTAAATATCCAAGTAACAATAAAGTTGTTGTTGGATCAATGTTTACACTTTACCCAATGGTCATTCTCTCTTCATCGCTCATGGTACTGATATTAGGACCATCTCGAACTGCTAGTAATTGTATTTCATAAGTCAGCTTAGCATCAGGGGGGATGGGTGGGTTTGATTCTGGCCTGAAAAGACAGAAAACAACTCTTAGCTAAATTCTTGCCTGCTAAAAATTATCTATCATATAAACTCCTAATAAATCAAGTTTACTATTTAATGTTCACATTTAATAGATCAGTCACTTGATAATATGCAAGGGACGGTTAAACTGGGTGCAACTTTGAGTTACTGATACAATGATCTGTTGTTGATTATATAATAACCCAAGTTATTCTTGCATTTTGATTGGTTCTCGCCTGTGATCTATTAGAGGACAGATGCATGATTGACATCATCATTACAAAATTTTTCCCTCTGCTGTTTTAAAATGGCAGAAAGTTTTGAGAATTAAGATAATATTTTATGTGACTGGACAAAAGATAAGGTACAAAAAGTCTTGCCGAGGCATTGAACATGTTCGAGAAGCAAGAGGAAGAAAGATAAAGCCCTGTCTTTCAGTAAATGATCCAGAAAAAATTCTCAAGCAGTATCAGTCGCTAGTCGAGCGAGACTAAACCACACACAAAACTGGTCTTGGTAAGCCAAGAACCATAGCTCGAATTTAACAAACCCAATAAACAAAATGTTTCTGAGATTAATTTATTTTAAAAACTCAGCTTTTCCCAGTGTCAAATAACTGTTGACACACTGATTGATGTCAGGAATGAAACATCAAAACATCACTTCTTACAATCAGATAAAATACACATAACCTTGCTTTACGATGCAAATGTTCCTGTTCGTTTCAGGGCACAGCAGCGAGCTAAGTATAGCTAACCACAGCTCACGCCCAACAGTATCGCAGCTAAAACGTGTCTCCGACACTACCGGTATATCAAACTGATTTGAGAATCACGAACCACAGAAGGCAAAAATCTCACCATCATTTACGCTCCTTTCATTCAAAACTCGAATCAAATAACCTCCAGGTTGACTGCAAACACAAGTTTTCCGAGGGTATTTTTTCAACTCCTGCAATTTTCAAGGCAATGTCCAAGCTTTTAGGCTCACAGCCCTGCTGCTCTGATGACAAAAAACTGACTTAATTTTTCCAGCATTTTCTTCAAGATTTGTAGATTTTGCAGTTCAATTCTGCTTTCGCTGTACAGTTTCATTCCATGAGGAGCAACGCTCGAGTCAAGTTTGACAGTGGCATGATTTTCCTAGACCAATCACAATTCTTTGCTACGCATAGAAACCAATGAAATTGCTTCATTTTTTGTATAGATAATAGATTACATCAAATCGCTTTTTTTCCCGTCTTTACCAAAGTGGGCAAGGCCAGCTTTCATGTTATGTTGAAGTATTTTGAAAAAAACAAAAGCTTTATGTGTAGTAGTTTGTTTCGTTATTGTATAAAACAAATAGATTCCATGTTGCCGTGTGTCTGTTCAGTAATACATCACAGAAGACATCAAAATGTGGTAAGAACAAATACATGGCACACAAGGCAATAGCCAAGTGTGTCACTGATGTTCTCACCACACTTTGACGTCTTTTGTGATCTATTACTGAACAGACACACGGCAACATGGAATCTATTTGTTAATTAGATGTTAGCTCAAATATTTACAAATTCAAGTTATATTTAGTTATCAAAGTTGCCAAGTTCTTGATTTATTTGCTTAAGATACAGTTTTCCCTTTTCATACATAAATAGACTGTAAGTAAGGAGTAACTAAAGCAAGTCAAGTATCAGCCAATATAACACTCAAACTCAAAGTCTTACTGTTGAATACATAACCTTGCAAGATATGTCCTTAGAATAATATTATATGACAAACTATTCATTGCTACATCAGAGGATACTAAAAACCTGATAAAGAAAATATGCAGCCACATACTTTCCTGTTTTTCCATAAGCATATCTGGCATCTGTAACAAGTTCACAAACTTCATCCAGCTCTGTGAGAGCTAATGCTAAATCAAAAGCTGAAAGCAGAAGACCCCTCTTTGAAGACATTGGCAACCCACACACTACATGTATAAGTTACACTAAAATACAATACTGGTACCCTACTGATAGCTTAAGAACCATCAACACCCACAGATAAGCCCAGTGTAGTCCAATGCAAGGTTAATTTGTAGCATTGAGTCATTTATACACCTGGGTAGAGAGAGGCAACTCAGAGTAAAAGTGTTTTGCCCAAAAACGCAGTGACCAGGATTCTACTCCAGGTTGCTAAATCTTTGTATAGTCCTTTGCACTAATCAGGAGGTTACTGTGTCTTCCACAATATACCTTACATTCATCCCATCCAAGGTGGGTAGCACTTATATTTTACATCACTTTAAAATTTGAGATGCGTTGATTTGTCCAAATTTCCACACCACTGGATAGCAGTACTTAACACTTCTATAGTAATAAGATTGCTTTAACCTAAGGTAAAGACAAAACCAATGCAGGATTATTGGTGTACAAAAGTACCTTGAATAACCTCTCCTTCTCCAAGGATAAATTCAAGACTGCTGTTCCAGTCAACACCTGTTCCATCCTCCATACGGCCAGCAACCTGTATAGTGACACGTTGCCCCTTGTCTGGTCGAGTATCCTGACCCTTTCCTTCACGTAACACCTGTGCAAAAGGTAAGAGACAGTTAATAGTCTAACTGTACACTTCCCAAAATAATCTTACGTTACACTCTCATTTGTTGCATGGTGTATCCCAAAGTTCACTTTTCAGTCCAGTCTGTATAATTTACGGATGTAGTGAGTGAATGTGAATACTTTATTTACCCTCGGATTTTAGAGTGACTTTATTGTAGCTAATATCTCTGAGCATGTGTCTTTGCATGATTGAACATTTTCACATTAGTAGAGTCAGAATTCCAAGTAGACTTTAGATGTATACAATACAGGACACCTTAAAAGTCTTCAGCAATATTTGGATGTATTAACACCACACTATCAAAATCTGATGTATTTAACCCAGAAAAAAGATGTCTGTTGTAACTAATATCTTTATTAAACTCCTATTTTGATTCAGGGCTACTCCAGAGCTCTCAAGTTGATTTGTTGGCAAAGAGTGAGACCTGCAACATGGCAGCCATTGCTTGGGACGCCACAGGCGTCACCCCGCTAGGGGGGTCTGGGGACATGCTCCCCCAGGAAATTTTTAAAAATGGAAGTAGCTAAGACGTGTTTTTCTTCATGAAAAACAGAAATGTCATGCTTTAAAAGTAGGTATTTAGATCCCAGAATTATCTTTTTACTGGACCAATATCAATAATAATAACAATATTACCAAGGCTTCGTAGCAGCACGAAATAAGATATGGCCTTTATAAACCAAACGATGTTTTTAAAGTTCGACATGTTTCGGATGAAACATCATCCATCGTCAGTTGTACAGAATAA
>CM042748.1:9669795-9672295 GCA_022496165.2 Catalaphyllia jardinei
GTTTGAATGGCAAAACCCAATGACAGACGTTTCTGTTGCTTCACGGCCGCCATGTTGGTGCCCCTCAGATGACACCAACATGGCGTCTCCATACAAAGCTCTATAAATTTAGGTGAAACTTTTTTCCAAATAACGCGGGAATGAAAAACCGCACAGACCTAAATCTTTGCGAAGTCGTTTGTCTATCAATCATCTATCATACACCTGTTTCTTGACTCTATTTATTGAATGGGTAGGATTTTTATTTTCGATGCAAACCACCAATTAATAAACATTCCTAGTCGTTCATTGTTGGGTTGCCGTAGGCGAACCCAGTCATAAAATGGGAACGGCGCCGTCTCCTGGCCTGCGTCATAGAATGACTAAATTGTGCAATAGCTACCCAGAAGGCATGCGTGCGTGCTTTGTTTTCCTCGCGTCTTTCAAACGACAGTTCTTGATCGATCGGATTAACAAATTGGCGTCAGTTTTTCATGCGTCTGTCCTGTTATTGATGATGAATTTCGTATTAACATTGTCAATGTAGTTGTGGATCCACGAGGCGATAACCGAGTGGATCCGCAGACTACTTTGACAATCCTATGACGAAATTATTGTCTGTAACAGAACAGACGCATGAAAATCTGACTTCCATTTGTTTTTTACGATAACAAACTGTGAAATTGACCGCTCTCGCTCGTTCCCGCATCGCATAAATTGTAAATTCATGTGTCTGCCTGCTTAATGACGATAAAAACTAGCCAATGAGCGCGCGCGAATTTGTGCTGTTATCGTAAAAATATAGTTTGTGCTGCCGGTCTTAATTAATACCTCTCTTACATATTCACACCACCTAACCCGAAGCACCGCGTATTTGTCCCGAGAGAACTTTATCTTTTCATGAAATAAATCAAAAAATTTCTCACTTGACCTTTTTATTATGCATCAGTCAATAGATCGTTTTCACTGTCACGCAATAAAAAAATATATCGATACCTATACAAAGGGTTGTGCCTAAATCATACCGTCTAGAGGGACAGCTGAGAAGTACTAGGAACGAAGTATCCGATTCGGTCAACTTTTGGAAATTCTCGGCAAATCCAATATGGCGACCTATTGGCCTTCTTTTCTCTACGGAGTATTAGATCGAGGGGATAAAGTACGTGTCGAAGAAGAGAAAGACGTATGTTTTACAAAATACTAAATTGAAATCCTCCTCTATGAGCGTTTGCAATTGGAGCTTCTTTTGAGTAGCATTCATAGTATAACCTTGCGTTTAATTTATGTTAAGTTGATAGCGCACACGAGTTATAATTTATAAAGTAATTATCCAAACAGTTGAAGTAGAAACCTTTTTTTATAAAGTCCGAATGCTTTGATGGTGATATTGTTATAAAAATCCTAGATCACTCAACACAAGCTTACATGCTTAGCTTTTGATCCTGTCTTGTCCCTCTAATCGCTACTATGTATTAAGAAAGTAATACCGCCTAGAGGGTCATAATGAATGCATGAGCATCTAGCCTCCATTTAATTCATGTGTAGATCTTTGTTACATGTTTTCAGGCTTTGCTGGTGTATAATGATATGATACAGATTGAGTGCAAAGAAAGTTCTCAAAGTCCAATAACCTGTGGCTAGTGAGTTTTGTTGCTGGACAACTGGAAACTATCATAAATCTTTTTGTTTTGAATCCCCAATGCTTGCCAGACTGGCACGAGAATTATTTTTTGCCAGGAAAAAAAAATTTGAGGAAAATTAAGATTATGTGTAGATATGTAAGAAATACTCTGGGGGCTAGTTTATGTTAAGTTGATAGCGTACACATACAGGCTCCAAACAGTTGAAGTAAAAACCTTTTTTTTAAAGACCGAATGCTGTGATGGTGATATTGTTGCAAAAATCCTAGATCACTTATCACAAACTTGCATGCTTAGCTTTTGATCCTGTCTTGTCCCTCTGATCGGTACTATGTAAGAAAGTAATACCGCCTAGAGGGCCATAATGAAAGCATGAGCATCTAGCCTCGAATTAATTCACGTCTAGATCTTTATTACATAATTTCGTTTTTTCACATGGTTTTTGTTTTCAATTTGTTTATTAACAATTACACTATTTACAGAAATACACAATACTCTAGTTACATTACTTGAGTCCCAAGCCGACATTTTTCACAGAACAGAAAAAAAGAGAAAGAAGGACTACTTACAATGGATTGAGTGAAGAATTAAATTAAGGTAGAACAAAGATAGTACAAAAAAGACATTGTGTACAGTGGTCGAACACAAAACCTTAAAACATAAGATATAGTACGCATTACAAAAAGTGAGATCACTTAAAAAACGTGTTAAAGGGCAGAAGCATTTTCACACAAGAAATTTTCTTTTAAGGCGACTCTCAATAAGAAGTTTTTGTTCCAATTTTAAGACAAATTCAGTAATATTACAGGTTTTATAGTACATTTTCTGGTAGTATAGGTAGTACTTTGCAAATAGTAGACAATAATTAAGTTTAAGCTCAT
>CM042748.1:9695395-9700633 GCA_022496165.2 Catalaphyllia jardinei
TTTGACATCTTCTAGAGAAAACATTTGTCGAGGGTTTCCCGTTGGAGTGGTTTTGATGAAGATTTTACCATCAAGTGTCCACACTTTGTTAATCTTTCCATCGCGCCTTTTTTCTACCACGAGACCCATCAGCTCTTTACGGTACGGGGTTAAATTCTCATTGATATAGATTCCCTTTGGGCCAGCCGTAGTTTCGCTCACCGCGGAGATAGAGGAACCAGGAAAGAGACTTTTGCACAGATACAGCTTTTAAAATAGTACGGGCTTTATATATCCTCGATTTGACCTAATGACTTACTAATTTCGCCAGGACTGGTTTGTCTCCTCTCTTACGTCCAATTCGGTGCGAAATTTCTTTGTCGTTCTCCTGTATTTCTACACCGATGGCTTGGGCAATTTTGCATACGACTTGGTCAGTAGGCATATTAACTTCATCGGGGATATCGTGGAACTCTAAAGAATTTTTCCTAGAGTATTGTTCCAAATTATCGAGGTTTACCTAAATCTCTTACAACTCGTCTGCGTGTTCTTTAACGTATTTGCTTGCTTTGGTTAGTTGCTTCTCCAGCGACGCTATGTATTTATTCTGCTTTACCAGCTCTTGTTTGAGATTTGACACCTCACGCCTATTCCTTTCCACGCTGCTCTTAAGTTCAAGGACGTCGGTGCTTAGCTGGAAACTTGTCTTCAGCAACTGTTTGATTGTGCCTTGGACTTCGATCGATAAGTATTTGGTGAATATCTCCTAAGCTTGACTCTTCTATTTCCAGCACAAATAGCGATTCGACATCTGCCGACGGAGACGCCATTACACGTGTAACCTTGTGTTCGGGTGAAATTCCATCGTCAGAGGCGTCACGTTCGGTTCTTTTCTTTGTATTCATTTATTGCATTGAGTTTAAGAGTAAAACGTTCGAGATGGCTGCCAAACATTTTTGATATCACATGTCCGAGAAGAACCGATAGCGGAGGTCATCAAACACGTCCGTTCATCACGAGGCCCAGACTCTTCATCCTTTTACACAGGGAAATTAACTTTGACACAGTTAATTTGTTCCTTTTGTTTTTCATTTTCAATATATACATGTATAATATGATTTTAAATTTTAACTTGTACAATATTTTAGATATATTTTAGCATAATTTACACTATTACTTTTATTTCCCATTTTGAATGTCATCTTTAGTGTCCCCTTTTAGCTTAATAGCTAAATACTCTGACACTTGAATAAAGTTCATTCATTCATTCATTCACGCATTCATTTGCTGCTTAGAAAACAACTTGACACAAGAAATATAATATTCCGTTTTTCGTTCTTGCCCCTCATTTTAAAGCAGCTAGTTCTAAATATAATGTAAATACATATTGTTAGAGAACAAAAATGCAAGCTGGAGTGTATTTTGTTGAGTGACTCATTCGTTATTAATTTGTTAAGGTAGAACTTGTTTTGGTGTTGGGTGATATAATCGTGTGATATTTCCGGCATTTAAAATAGGGTTACTTGACTTTCTATTTATATTCCCTCTAATGCTATGTTATTAAGCTTGAGTTTATTCATATTCATCGAACACCATAATTTCGTGACCTTTCCAGCTGTGTCTACTCGGTTGCTATGGTTGGTTTCTCTTGACGTCAGTTAAGATAATGAAGTAAATCTGATGTCTAGTTTTTGGAGGCGCTCTTCCTGGAAATAACTATTTGGTATTCTGTAACTTGTGAAGATTTTGTTGTGCGATTTTTAAGCCAAACTTTATTCGTTTAGTGGTTCTTTTTGGACATTGAAATATAGTTGTCTAATTAAAATTCGTTCTCGTTAATACCTTGCACAAAAGGCCAGGAAAAGTGTATTTACTTTAATCAGTACTAAGGTGTTCGTTTGCATATGTTTAAACTCTAGCGCACGCAATCAGATAATGATATTTGAATTTTAGGGAAGCCCAACCCACGAAGCTGGGATTGCACTTGTGAAACGTATGTTGTGAGATATATTTAACAACAACTTTTATCCTTAAATTTAGTGTGATTTTTGGGTTTGACTTGATGGAAACAAAGATTGTAATTTTTATTTTTCTTGCGTTGTTTTATGTGGGTCAACTACCTGAATGAAAATATTTTAGTCACTGCGAGTAGCCTCGAAGGAAAATATGTTAAACAGCTTCGCGCGCAATCGTACTAGTATCCTATGCGAATTGCGCAGGCCCTGACGTTAGCATAAATTAGGAAATTGACAGTTTGACAGTGATTTGAAGGATCATGTGGTTGACCCCATAAAAGAAACGTGACAAGTGAATCAGTAGTAGTCGAAGATCAGTAGTTGAAGTAGTCGCTGTAATAGTTGTGATCAGTAAAGAGTGAAAGTAGAGCAACGCTGTAACAGCTGTTGTTGGAAATAAAAGAAGAAAGTTAAACCAGACAAGAGTGTTGGAGTGATCTGCTAATTCCCCGAAGATTGCTTCAACAATATGGATCAAGAAATAAAGAAACACAGCTATTGTAATTTTCACCCTGAAAATCACTGATGGAAAATTAAATTCATTGCTTCTTTGCCCCATTGTTTAATATTTAATAAATGATAAATGTTCAGTTGGAGCCTGACACAAGGTCTCCTGCAGAACTATTTATTTGAGATTGAGTTTAATGGAAATGTTTTTGTTATTTCCTTGTATTACTAAACATACTAACAGAAAAATGGCGGTTGAAAAAGATGTGAACAGTTAACTCACCCAGACCCCTAACGTCCACGTTAAAAAACAAATAATAACCGTCGGGAAATACGATTAACGCAAGGATCAATTTTTAAGATTTCACCGAGCTTTCATTAAAATTGTCATGGAATCATCCAAAAATATGAATGATTGGTCCTCTGGCGGCGAAATGGTTGTTTCCACATTAAAAGAAGTAAGCCGGGTGATCTCGGAATTCGAGAAGGACATCATCAGCAAATTTATTGTACAGAGGGTGGACAAAGGCTTTGGTACAAAAGGTCAGTGCAGAGTCATTGTTTCTGTATTTATCTCATTTCAATCATAAACCTCGACGAATAATAAATTGTGTTGCCTGGCCATCAACCTGAAGGGTGGTTCTAGACTCATACAATAATTATTAAAAATTGATGAAAGAAAAGCACTTTTTTAAGAATTACATGAACCATTCACTAACAAGTTTTCATTAAAGTGGTGCTATGATCAGTTTTTACCCTTTGATGTTTTAGGTGTATCACATAGAATTCCATGACAGAATGAAAACGCCATTTTACCGTTTGTAAATATCTGCGTTAGTTCCGGAGAAAAAGTGTAAAATATGCAGATGACATAACTGATGACGTCATACACTCAACCCAATATTATCTCAAGTATATAAATAGAGCTATCTTAGCCAATTTGCAGCGCAGACCATTAAAACTTCGCAGGCTGATAGTTCTACAGGAAACACATCTGCGGCTATAAAAGTTTTGTTCCCAAGGCAACTCGCTCTTTTCCAGTCCCCACCTAATTGACTTTAATATGTTACCGATTTTCAGCTCGAAAAACACTAAACGGGGCCACAAACTGAAGCTAGCATATCTATGTGCCTGCAGGATCATGCATGTGAGGCACCATTTGCAAATATGAAAATGGAATGCTGAAGATGGCCAGAAATGTGGGGTTTTTTTAATTTTGGGTAGGTCAGGAACCCAGTATGTTGCCATGGTAACAAAACTTTTAAGCTTGTATTGTGGAGCATCTTTAGTAGAATCTTACGGCAAAAGAATCAAACATTTCCGATACAAATTGACTGAGATCTCTCTTTTCATCATATTTGATGAAATTTGGTTGAGTATATGACGTCATCACTTGACTAATTTGCATACTTTAAAAACTTGAATATCTCTGGAAAGAAAAGAGATATTTGAAAATAGTAGACAGCATTTTTCTTCTTGTACAGACTACTTGTTTATGTTTTAAAATGGCTTCAATAGGAAAGATGCGATTTTCGTCATAGTACCACTTTAAATCTCTGTAAACAGGATGCACCGAAACAATTAAATCTGACTGACTGTGGAATATTAGTGTGCATGGTAAGACAGTTAACCTTCGTTTTGAGTAGTTATTTAAGCACAAAATTCCAATTAAAAGCAAGATTACTGTATTTTCAGTTTGCAGAGTATCTCAGCAGGGGAACAACCCTCAACTTTTATCAGGTATTTATATGTGAGTTAACACACTGGCCTCGGTTGTAACACTATTCACCGGACAAATCGCTATCCAGCGGATAGGCGTTAACAAAACAAACCAAGCTACCCACTGGATAGTGATTTATCCGGTGGATAGTGTTATCCACTTTTTGAACAACCGGGGCCTGTAATATAATGTACATGTAAATGTGTAAAGATTACACTGCACTGTCTACAACATACATCAATAAATCATTACTCTTGTGAAAGTATCAAGTTCAAAGCTTACATTAAATAAATACCTACAAAAATATACTGACCATTAACTGATAATATTCATATTTATTTTTTTAAGAATGACCTGCCTTCTCTACGAAAGTTGATGAGAAAACTCATGCAAAAGTGCCTGTAACAAACTTCATGAAAGTCAGCAACTTACATTCATTCATCCATCCATCCATACATCCATCATTGGAAACCTTGAACACTAGATGGCACTGTTTTCAGCTATCGCTTGTAACAAGTATTTATTGTGGTTTTCTATCTCTAAGAAAAGTTTTGTGCAAAAAATTGTTTTTATTAGCTAATTTTATTACTTGTCATTATCTAAAATTTCAACACAGGTTTGACCAAAAAAACACCAATTTTCTTAGTTAACAATACACACCCTTTAGCATACTGTATGAGTAGGTAATTTTGTCAACTGTTGAAATGTATGATATGCTCATATAATTTTACATTATGACCCTCTGATTAGAGGGACAAGAAAACAGAACAGAAAACGTAGTCATATTTCTTGTGTCATGTTGTTCTTAGCTAGTGGAAACTTAAACAGCAAAGCCTGAAAACGTCTAACAAAGATCTACACGTGAATTAAATGGAAGCTAGATGCTCATGCATTCATTATGACCCTCTAGGCGGTATTACTTTCTTAGGTGGTACCAAGTAGAGGGACAGGACAACAGAACAGAACAAGTAATCATATTTCTGGTGTCATGTTGTTCTAAGCTAGTGGAAACTTAAACAGCAAAGCCTGAAAAACATCTAACAAAGATCTACACATGAATTAAATGGAAGCTAGATG
>CM042748.1:9703565-9721065 GCA_022496165.2 Catalaphyllia jardinei
CCCCCCGCCCCTTAGTTTAAGGTTTGGATCCGCCACTGAGCCATGAGAGAAAACAAAGATATTATCTTGCTGTCATGACTTCTCTACCTACAAAATTAAAAATATAGAGTGCTGCCAGTTTATTAGCCTTTCCAAACCCTCTTTAAAGAAAGACTAATATAACAGACCCTTGTCCAAAATGGCGGCCGAAAATTCAAATGAGTTAGAATTTGTTAAAATCGAAAACGTATACCAGCACTAGAAAGAACACCTTTACTTTAGTAACCCTGCAAAGTTTCGGCATTTCAGGTGTAAATGTTAGTTGAAAATTGAAAAATTTACAGACATCTGCAAACTTCTCGATTTTCAACCTACATTTTCTCAACTGATATGAAACCTGAAATGTGTCTTCATGGCGTTTGGAGGCATTTTGGAGAGATTCTCCATATATAATTCCTATATGTGGAGAGGAATACAGAGAACTAAAACTCGCTAGAATCGCTCCAAAATGCCTCCAGACGCCATGAAAACACAAGTTATACACACAACAAATAAGGTAAGTCGATTTTATTATTTTTTCCCCTTATTTTGAACTATTCTGTACCATCGTTATATTCCCATACAAACTCTTTATTTTTTAATTTTTTTATGTACAGATATACTTTAATTGTGAATCACACTAGTTACAATTTACTGCAATCCAATTTACGAAAATAAATTAAAAAACGACAACTACTAATTACAACTTACAGTGATAAGTTTTTACAACACTACAACAGCTACTTACACTGCTTAACAATACGATACAACTTGAGATGCTACTCATACAATTACACTACCATTTGCATAACTTTACACAAACTGTTATGATAAAGCAGTTACGCAATGTCATGTTGACGGTGCTCAGAGAGCTTGGGGTACCTGTGGCTTCTGCTGTTACCGGAATACTCGAACGCACTCTTTAATCTACGATTACCACTAGTTCAACTTGGGCTTCCCAAAGGGAGAGCCCTTCGTTATTTTTTTCTTCCTTCGGTCACAAATAGCCGTCTGGGCCCTAAAACGCATGTGTACCTTCCTAATTAGGGATCGGGTTCTATGACCTTTAAGGTTTCATCCAATATTGCATGCAGTGGGCTCTTTTCGCTCTATCCCCCGCTCGGAAAAGTTTTGTCAAGTTAGCTCATTAGTATGTAAGCGAGAGTAATGGCGTCGCTCGCGGAGAAATGTTTATTTGCTCAAAATTGGGGCGGAATTGTTCGGGGATGGAAGTCAGGACATCTGTAAGGATACAGAGAGTAATTTGGGACCATTTGTTGGCTTTTAAGGCTGAAATTATAAAGAAGCAAGGTTGATTTTTCGTGCCGAACGCGGCCACGCGGTGAATAATTTACGGCCTGTTTGCTTTCTGTTCTGTTTTTTGTTTCGTTCTCTTTTCTAGCCCGCCAAGGTAATTTTTTGTGTAAGTCACCTAAGAAAAGTTCGAAAAAGATGTTCCCATTCAAAGTTAAGCTCTCAGGCAATAATTCTGAAAATCTTTGACCGAAAGGTCGGCTAGCTGTAAAACAATCGACAAAAGCAACTGAGATTTCATCATGTCAAAATTCTGACGTTCACAGCTGGATATGCCAGGAAAGAAGCTCAAGGTTCACGCAGATATGCGTCTTGTTTATTAATAAAACAGAAAGTGGTGGGTCATAGTGCCAGGCGTCCCTAGCGGAAAGCGCGAAAACTGGGGATGATAATTGCAACAAGGAACTGATGGTGCTCCTACGAACACCTCAGATGTTGACGAAATCAGGAATCAACAAAAGAAATGCAATGGATTACCTGGCATTCATCGTCCGAATCTTTGTTTGTGCTGAAAAACAGAGTGCCGTAAAGCCATGTAACGCTATCGGCCGGAAAAAATAGCCTGCATTCATTATGGTCAGTTGAAAGAATACCAAACGCTCCCTATCCCACCCGTATCGACTCCCTTATCCCCCTCCCCCCCAAAAATATCTTTTTTATATTTCGAGCTGATGCCAGTTTATATTTGTTAAATTTTATTTGGAAAATTTAATTTTACATATTTTCCTCATAATATAATGACCATACTGAATTATTCGATGTTCCGGGATGTTCCGGAATATTCCAGGATGTTCCATGTTCCTGGTTTTATCGACGGCCACCCCTGCGCAAAAACATGGCAAACAAGACCGTCGATAAAACCAGGAACGTGGAACATTCCAGAACATCGAATAATTATAATAATTATGAGAAAAATATGTAAAACTAAATTTTCAAAAATAAAATTACACAAAAATAAACTGGTATCAGCTCGAAATAGGAAAAGATATTTTGAGGGGTAGGGGAGTCGGTAGAGTCGAGGTAGGGGAGGGATAGGAAGCGGTGGGTATTCCTTCAACTGACCACAATGAGTGCAGGCTCTTCTTTCCCACCGATTGCGTCACGTGGCCTTACAGCACTCTGTTTTTCAACCTCGTTCTCAGGGTCCTCTCTCTACCTCGAGAAAGTACCCTGGTATGGCTGGTCACGTCTCTGCTAGATTTTAGCAGATTCCATGCCAGAGATGTGACAACCTCGTTCCCAGGGCCTTTTCCCTGACTTGGGAGCGGGGCGGGAAAAGGCCCTGGCATCGGCTGGTCACGTGTCCATCTTACACCCTGAAATCCTGGGTGTACATAAATTATCGAGGTTAGCATAATCAAAAGTGCCAAAATCACGATTGGGGAGGAAGTGTCTGCGCTATTCATCACGTGGCCTAAACTTAGATCTGCTTTTAATCGTTGTAACTTTCCGTCGTGAAATGTTTTGAATATTTGCTGAAAGGCAAATATATTGTTACCGTTCTACCGACTGCATTAGCAAATCTCTGCTGTTTCAGCTTCTACCGGATTTCGTGCCTCTCGATCTCAAGGCGGACAACAATATTGTGTAAAATGGCGTTGACTAACCTAACCTCACGGTTCGTGACATTTATACATTGCCGTTTTCTGTTCGGTCACACGATCTTTCGCTTCAGTCGTGTTTATGAAGGGCGCTCCAGAATGAATTTTAAGTAGAGTTGACTCGTTAGACCGTGTTGCGACAAATTTTTAGAAGCCTTAGGTCTAGATGATTTCCGCTGTTATCTATCTGCATGTCGCTTATTTGAGTTCGACACCTCTGTAATTTGCCATGTGTAAATGGATTGTTTAGGCTCATTTCTATTGCAAGATATTTTTTTTGAGGGAAAATATGACGCTTTAGTGAGTTTACCGTGAACATTCTGCTTCCTCACCGACGCCTGGCCAGACTGTAACTAGAACTGTTTGCAAGTACAGTACGCGGTAGTTTCTTGTCACGGATATCATATTTGCTCTCGAACAGTTTTCTTGGGAAACGCCGTAGCTTTACTTCGAGAAAGACGCTTGCCTAGAGAAGAAATTCTTATGTTTCTTGCAGCTGTCTGATCGAGCTTATGTTTCTGGAGCCCGAAGTATAGGTTTATTCCTCCTTTGATCGTTCTGGCGCAACAGGATTCAAATGTAGCTATTTATGCGTAAGTCTGTTGACTGTTTTGCGTGTTGTGTAATATGCCATTGTTCGGCCTAGTTCAAAAGATTAAACATAGCACGGTCTATCGCCTCAACTCTACTTATTACTCCTTAAAACACAGCATGAAGTGCTTTTCATAAAACACGCCGGAGTGAAGCTAAAAAAAAGGTCGAGTGACCGAACAGATCGAAAACGGCAAATGTATAAATGTCACGAACCGTAGAAGTCGTGTAGGCTAGTCAACCTCATTTTACAGGGTATTATTGTCCGCCTTGCGAGAGGCACGAAATTCGGTAGAAGCTGAAACAGCAGAGATTTGCCAAAGCCAGTCGGTAGAACGGCAACAATATATTTGCCTTTCAGCAAATATTCAAAACATTTCACGACGGAAAGTTACAACGATTAAAAAGCAGATCCAAGTTTAGCCTACGTGATGAATAGCGCAAACACTTCTCCCGCATCGTGATTTTGGCACTTTTGATTATGCTAACCTCGATAATTTATTACACCCAGGATTTCAGGGCGTAAGATGGACACGTGATGTTCTGTCACGCTTCTTGCGTTAAACGCATTAGTTACGTATACAAAGTGCATTGTATTTCTCACTAGGTATCATGGGAGGGTTTTTTATTCATTCATGTGATTTTTCGGGGATTTGTAAGTCGTGCTCACCGGTGAAAACGATTTCTCTTTTCACCGCTAAAATTTCTTTAATAAATCTGGTTACACTGCTGTAGAAGAGCCCACGTCTCGTTTGTTTAAACCTATGGATCAGGGTTCGAAGGAACAGAACAGTGAAAAGAGATACTTCACGCCGGGAGACGAACGCGACCATGTTGACCTCGTGGATATGGAACTCGAGCCACGAAACATCGAGGACGCAATCCACAGCTCAGCCGACCGTCTGGGAGGTTTCAGCCTTTCATTTTCTGCTTCAACAAGAAACCTTGGAACCTCGAGGGAAATGCATGAGTCAACCGAAAGCGAAGGACGCACGCTTCAATTCGAAAGCAAAGAAATCCAAGATGGCGGTAAGCAAGACGAAGACTCAACTCGGCCGAAACGAGTTTCAAAACCAAGCGCCAAAGTGATCGCCAACAGACTTCAAGAAGACACTGTAAAACTTGAAAGGCTTTGGAAAGAAACTGCAGGGGCGATCTCAAAGCTCCAGGGAACTCCAGACTCCGTCGAAGCTCTTCGCAAAGCGGTAAGAGTATTACGCTCTGCCTTCAACGAATGCCAACTCGTTTGGGTCTCTTTAATGGACTTTACGGCTTGCACCAGCTCGCCTGAACATCGCCAGGAACGTCAACGGCTAGAAGAAATTATGAGAACACGGAAGGAAATCGTCCAAGCGGCAATTAACGATGGAATCGATCGCAAGAATGATATTTTGCAAGAGTTAGGATCTGCTCGTTCCGGATCACTTGCTTCAAGGGGTTCGATGTCATCGAGTACTCTTCGAGCTCATGCGAGAGGCGAAGCGGCCGCAGCTTTGAAAAAGGCCGAAATGCAAAGAAAAATAAACGAACATCAATGCAACTCTGCGGTGGCGCTGGAACTCGAGGAAAGGAAAAGGCAAGAAGACGAATTGGCCTTTGCTAGGCGAAAACGATAATAGGAAGCACGGCTGGAATGTTTACGCGTTGATCAAGAGGCAGCTGCAGCAGTGGCGCGAGCTAAGGCCATCGACGAGGAACTCAGAGTCCGTAACGAAGATCAGCTACCAGATCTGCCGCTCGAAGAACCCAGTAAACGCGTCCGGAATTTTATCAACAGCCAGCTGAACGAATCTGATCCTCGTGGTCAAGAACCCGAAGCGTCACGCCTCACCGCCCCTGGTTTTTCGAGTCGCTCAGTTAAGGAAGAAACACCTCAAGGCCAAGAACTTGACCTGTCACGCTTCACGGTTCCTGGTTTTATGCCTAAGAAAGAAATGCCCGACCCTCGAGCTCCGCCATTCACACCAAGCCGAACTGCTCAATACTCTGATCCAGCTGACCGCATGGACTGCTTCATTCAGTTCATGGCTAGACGGGAACTGATCGCGAACAAAATTGAGAAGTTTGACAATCGCCCTGAAAACTTCAACACTTGGAAGGCAGCGTTTAAGAACATGACTAGCGATGTTAACATCACCGCAAATGAGGAGTTGGCTCTGATGCTCGACCGGAGAGATACACGACCGGAGAGTCTAAACGACTTGTACAGCGGCTCCGTAATGCCTACATTGAGAATCCATCTGCTGGGGTAAGAGAGTCCTGGAAAAAGTTAGGCGAACGTTTCGGTTCTACTGCAGTGATTACTAATGTGCAATTAAACAAGCTAACCATGTTCCCTGCATTGGCATCAAAGGATAACAAAGGTCTGCAAGAACTAGGGGACTTACTGTTGGAGTTGCAGTGTGCGAAGGAAGATGGTGGTCTTGCGGGCCTCAAGATCCTCGACGAACCTGCCTTCCTGAAACCTGTGCTTGTCAAGCTACCTCAAGATCTCCAAGGAAGATGGCAAAGGCACGCTTATCGCTACAAAACCCAGCATCACGTCGACTATTCTCCATTTCGGGAGTTTTCCTCCTTCATTCAAGAGGTTGCGCGAGAGCAGAACGACCCATACCTGTCCATGGAGAGCCAAGAGTCGAAAAGTCAATCATGGAAACCCTTTGTCAAGCCACCAGTCAAGCCGCCTGTCAAGCCACCCGCTAAGCCACCTGCCAGGCCTCCAATCAGACCCACTGACACGCCGCCCTTCGGGCAAGGGTTGACAGCCTTCAGGACCGACATCACAGATCCTGCACTCAATCCGTCTACAAGAGACCCTACCAAATGGTGTGTCGTTCACAAGTTGTCGCATCCACTTAGTAAATGCCGTGCCTTCAGGGCGATGCCTCTCACGGATAGAAGGAATCTGCTTAGCCAGCACAGAATATGCTTCCACTGCCTTGCCACGACCAGCCACCTTGCAAAGGATTGCACAGTACAGGTCAAATGCTCCGAGTGTCACAGCGATAAGCACGTTTCAGCATTGTACGCGGGACTCCCCAGCCAGCCAAACCCCAGCCAGCCAGCAGCGGCAGCAGATGCCCCCCAGCATGGCGGGGAGCCCACTGTGACATCTAGCTGCACCGAGGTGTGTGGAGACACAATTGAAGCCAGGTCCTGTGCAAAGATTTGCCTTGCAAACATTTATGCTGACGGTCAACCTGAGAACAAAATCAAGGCATACGTGGTCATCGATGATCAAAGCAACTGTTCACTTGCCAAGCCGAAACTGTTTGATCTACTCAACCTGGATGGGGAAGCCACACCTTATGTGCTGAAAACGTGCTCAGGGACGAGTCAGGTCCAGGGGAGACGTGCCCGGAACGTTGTTATCGAATCCCTTGATGGCACACAGAGTCATATGCTGCCCATCCTGACAGAATGTAGTGCTATTCCAGACAGTAGAGAAGAAATTCCAACTCCCGCAGTGGCAAGAGCCCACCCGCATCTAAGGGGAATCGCCGAGAAGATTCCAGAGCTAGACCCGGAAGTTGAGATTCTCCTGCTTGTCGGAAGAGACACACCCCCCCTTCACAAAGTTCACGAGTCCCGAAATGGACCAAGAAATGCACCATGGGCTCAACGCCTCAACCTGGGATGGGTGGTGCTAGGAAACGTCTGTCTAGATGGTGCCCATAAGCCCGCTGAGGTCTCCTCTTACAGAACACAAGTTCTCGACAATGGCCGACCCTCCTTTCTGCTACCCTGCAGCAACCGGCTTCACGTAAAGCACAGTTCACATGCAGACTCCACCTCTTATTTGGAGAGCGGAAAAAAGAAAGGAACTTTCTTCAAAGGCAGCTTTGAAGATGGACTGGGCGACAATGTCTTTGCTTCCACCAAAGACGACAACAGACCAGGAACGTCGGTGGAGGACCGACAGTTTATTCACATCATGAACAGTTCCTTAGCCAGGAATGAAGCCGGTAGCTGGGAGGCGCCCCTACCTGTCCGTGACGAACTCAGCAGGCTACCCAACAATCGAGAAGACGCAGTCAAACGCTTCAAGTCGACTAGTCGGACACTCGAAAAGAAACCATTAACAAAGCAGCACTACTTTGATTTCATGCAGAAGTTGTTCGAAAAGGGTCACGCAGAACCTGCACCAGAGATAAGCCCTTCTACTCCACGCTGGTATCTACCCCACTTTGGAGTGTACCACCCCCAAAAGCCAGATAAAATACGTGTGGTGTTTGACTCTGCAGCTGAAACCAAAGGAACCTCCCTGAACAAGATACTGCTCTCAGGACCTGACCTCACGAACAACCTACTAGGCGTCCTGCTACGCTTCCGTCAAGACACTGTGGCCTTTATGGCGGACATTGAACAAATGTTCCACTCCTTTCTAGTTCAAGATCAACACAGAGACCTACTGCGGTTCTTTTGGTACAAAGATAATGATCCAAACGGAGAGCTGACTGAGTACCGTATGAAAGTCCATGTCTTTGGAAACACCTCCTCACCAGCAGTGGCCACTTACTGCCTCAGGAAAACAGCTGAAGTTGGAGAGCAAGAATTTGGCTCAGACGCCAAAGACTTTGTGCATAACAATTTCTATGTCGATGATGGACTGAAGTCTGTGGCCAAACCTGCTGAAGCCATCGACCTGTTAGTTCGCACAAGAGCTATGCTAGCCAAGGCCAATCTACGCCTTCACAAGATAGCATCCAGTCACCCAGAAGTGACTCATGCCTTCCCGAAAGAAGATCAAGCCTCCGACCTCCGTGACCTAGACTTCTCACTTGATACTGTACCAGTACAGCGCGCATTAGGGGTGCTGTGGGACATATCGGCAGACGCATTTACCTTCAAAGTCTCTCTGGGGGAGAAGCCATTCACAAGACGAGGTGTGCTTTCTGTACTTAACAGCCTGTATGATCCGCTGGGACTTGCGGCTCCAGTTGTTGTCAGAGGAAAGATTCTTCTAAGATCCATGATGGCCAATATAAGCAGCTTTCAACCAGAAAGCTGGGACGAACCATTACCAGAAGAGCAAAGAATGCCCTGGGAAACATGGTGCAAAGCCTTGCAAGCTCTAACCCTTCTAAGAGTCCCTCGCTGTTACACAATCGCTTCCCCTTCAGCAGTCAAAAGTCGGGAGCTGCACACCTTCTGCGATGCATCCAATGACGCCATCGGAGCAGTCTCGTACCTGAGAACCATCCGGCACGATGGGAGCATCCAAGTGTCTTTCGTCCTTGGCAAAGCAAAGCTGGCCCCATCAAATGCCACAACCATCCCTCGCCTTGAACTGTGTGCAGCCATACTTGGCATCGAAATCACAGAGTTGATCAACCAAGAGTTAGACGTCAAGCCTGACACAGTTGTGTACTACTCCGACAGCAGAGTAGTCCTTGGCTACATCACCAATGAGACTCGACGCTTCTACGTTTACGTCAGCAACCGTGTGGAACGCATAAGAAAGACTTCGTCTCCTGAACAGTGGTATTATGTACCTTCCCAACAGAATCCAGCTGACTTGGCCACACGATCAGTAGACGCTCAGAACCTGAGTGGCAGCATGTGGCTTCGTGGCCCTAATTTCCTTCGCCATCAGGAAACATCGGTCAACATGACTGCCAGCCAAGCCTCAGAGGTTGCAGAAGACGACTCAGAAGTCCGCCCAGTGGTACAAGCTCTAGCAACTCAAATCCTGCCTAGTAAGAAACCTCTTGGGACCAGCCGCTTTTCTCGGTTTTCACAGTGGGGAACTCTCGTGAAGGCAATTGCAAGAATCCTCCTAGCCATGCGGACATATCATCAGAGGGTCCAGGGGAAGCCCAGTACCACCGCAAGTGCGAAGCTATCTGTCCCCCTCCTAGACAGAGTAAAGTTCATGATCATTAAAAATGTTCAGCGTGAAGTTTATGAAGAGGAACTCAGCCGCCTCAACAACTCTGAAGTGTTGCCTAAGGCAAGCCCTCTGCTCAAACTTTGCCCAGTGATCGATAACGATGGACTCCTGAGAGTCGGTGGCCGACTGGAAAGAGCAAGCCTGAGTTACGAGGAGAGCCACCCCTTGATACTGCCAAGTTCGCATCACATCACAATCCTTCTGATAAGGCATTATCACGAGAGAGTTCAGCATCAGGGGCGACATCTCACGCTCGGCCTGATCAGAAGCAGCGGGATCTGGATAGTCGGAGGCAAGCGAGCTATAAACAGTGCTATCAACAGCTGCATCAAGTGCAAGAAGCTAAGGGGCCGACAGCAGACACAGAAAATGGCTGATCTTCCCATTGATCGCCTCACTCCAACACCCCCATTCAGCTATGTTGGCCTTGATGTCTTTGGACCATGGCTCGTCAGCGCTCGTCGGACAAGAGGAGGAGTCGCAAACAGTAAACGTTGGGCTGTACTTTTCACCTGCTTAACTACAAGAGCCATCCATATTGAAGTGATAGAGTCAATGGACACTTCGTGTTTCATCAATGCCCTGCGCAGATTCCTGGCCTTGCGTGGCCCAGCAATACAGCTTCGCTCAGACTGTGGTACCAATTTCATTGGTGCGCGAAACGAGCTCCAATCCTGCCTTAGCGAAATGGATGACAGCGCCATTCAGTCCTACCTAGCTAATGAAGGGTGTGAGTGGATCTTCAATGCTCCTCATGCCTCCCATGTTGGCGGAGTCTGGGAACGCATGATAGGGATGACCAGAAGAATCTTAGACTCCATACTTGCTGATCTTGGGCCCGTACGTCTCACTCATGAAGTCCTTACAACACTCATGACAGAGGTAACAGCCATAGTAAATGCCAGACCTCTGGTGCCTGTATCAACTGATCCAGAAATGCCAGAGATCCTCACCCCAGCCACTCTGCTAACACAGAAGTCTAGAGCCTTAAAAGCCACTCCGGGGAACTTCAGCTGCACCGAACTGTACAGCAAGCAGTGGAGGCAGGTCCAGTACTTGGCCAACCTCTTCTGGACCCGCTGGCGTAAAGAGTACCTGCCGACACTCCAGCCAAGAAGGAAATGGCAAAACGAAACCAGGAACTTAGAAGAGGGAGACTTGGTGCTCCTGCGCTGGAGAGAAGCACCTAGGAACTACTGGCCTCTTGCCCGAATTACCAAGGCTCATGCCAGCGCAGATGGCAAAGTACGCAAGGTTGACCTGGTGACAGCAAAAGACGGTTCCAGAAAGAGTTACACCAGGCCAGTTACTGAGGTTATCCTGCTAAGAAGCGAGGAGAATTTCCAGAAGATGAAAACCAGACTTGGATGAACTGTTTGAACTTTGAGTGAAAACTGAACTGTCACAGCTTAGTGCTGGAGACTAGAACTGAACATTTTAACTTAGGATGTTGCTGTTTTTTTGTTTTGATATAATTGTAGTGGTATTTCATATTACCAGACGGGGAGTGTTCTGTCACGCTTCTTGCGTTAAACGCATTAGTTACGTATACAAAGTGCATTGTATTTCTCACTAGGTATCATGGGAGGGTTTTTTATTCATTCATGTGATTTTTCGGGGATTTGTAAGTCGTGCTCACCGGTGAAAACGATTTCTCTTTTCACCGCTAAAATTTCTTTAATAAATCTGGTTACACTGTTGTAGAAGAGCCCACGTCTCGTTTGTTTAAACCTATGGATCAGGGTTCGAAGGAACAGAACACGTGACCAGCCGATGCCAGGGCCTTTTCCCGCCCCGCCCCCAAGCCAGGGAAAAGGCCCTGGGAACGAGGTTGGAGATGTGATTGAAGGGAGGAGCTAGAAAGTTAAAGTTTGTCTCCACGGAGCTCACCTACTGAGCCCAGGATGAAGTGGAATTTGTAGCCCTCCCGATGTGGATCGGCAAGACTCACAACGAAGGCATTGACACATTCGATATTTGCTGCGGAGCGAGCGTAGCGAGCGAGCAGCAACATAAACGGGATTTAAGAAGAATATATAAAAGGGAGTACGAATTTTCGAATTCATCACTTTTTACCAGAATGCATTGCGCTTTTTTACCAGAATGCATCGCGCCTTCTACCAGAATGCATTGCGCCATGACTGCTCCTGACCACGAACAACACGAGGTTGTGACACCGTTGTGCTGGCGTCCTTTTTCGCGTGGATTGCAGTTGAGAAAGGTTAGTGGTTTAGTCTCCTCCGCAGCCATTTTTTGGGATGTCACGCAGCGCTCCCCCAAAGAAACGGCTGCTCACAACCGAACAACATTCCTTTCCATTGCGTTTGTGGTTTGGTTGCGGTCTTTTGAACAGACCAATCAAATAACAGCAAAGTGCGAATGACGTAAGCTTTCGCGGGAAAGGGTCTGCGGTGCGAACAATGAGGGATTTCTGGCTTTTGTTTCACGCGGCACGCGGCACGCACGCCACCAGAAACGGACTGTGCGCAGCTCGCGGACTACGATCATAACGGACGAAAAAAAAAGGTGAATGAAAGCCCCAAGTACAAGTGCTTCATGTGCTCATCGCTTTGTTCAGCTAATGAGAGAATATATATTTTCTGGAAATGTCTAATTGTAAGCGTCAATCAAGGGCTGAAAGCTCCCTACAGATTGAAAACAGGAGAAAAGAGCGGCATTCAGAACCTGCTGTCAACATATTAAAACCAGCGAAGCTACTTGATTCCTTAGACCCTTTATTAATAAGTTAAAATAGATATCTTCCTTCTTCACAATGATTTTTCGATCGAGTTCAAAGCATAGTTAATAGAGGGAACTGGTTATGAAGCCCGGCAAACATCAAAGCAACAAACAAAGATGCCAAGATTTATGTTGGAAGGTACACGACCCTGCACAATCTTTTGTTTTACGCTCATACACTATGCATGAATTACGTAACCAACACGTTTCTATTGGTTAGTCCCTCAGTTCGGAATAAACAACTATTGTGTTTTGTGCAGGGTCAAGGCCCAAAAACACAATAATAAAATACAACAAAGAACTTTGCCTAGTTTCATAACCATTCCCCTCTATTAACTATGTTCAAAGCTACAGCAACAAACAAAGCTCATTGAAGCGCCGCCGGTATTTTTTGGCGTCCCTAAAAAAAGGCCGGAAACCGCATGTTCATTTGTGGCGTCTCCGATGACCGGATACAGAGATAAAAAGCCTTCTCTGATTGGGGAAGTTTTAACCGGCGAATTTGGCGCGAAAACATTCTTGAAAATGGAACGGAAGCCGCGATTGGCTTATTTCATGAAAGGAATGTGGTTCGGTTGTGAGCAGCCGTTTCTTTGGGGGAGCGTTGCGTGACATCCCAAAAAACGGCTGCGGAGGAGACTAGTTAGTGGTTATGATTTGCTTTAATTTACCTGTAAAGACTGTAAAGCGATGTCAGCGAGATCGTGATTGGCTTTCACAACCCTCGCTGTTTTCGTTAATGCAGAATTATCTGGACGATTGTCACATCATAATTTAAAACTTAGGGCGTCAATTTCGTAGCAGTCTCGCCCCCTTCGTCCAATTCTTAATGAAGAGAAATCGCTGGTACTTAAGCCTGTAGAATAATTAAAACAAACGAGAACCGTAGAACATGCTAAATTATATCTGCTGCGATCGATTTGTTTCCATCCAAACATGAATTTAAGCTAAAACGTCAGCATTTTCACATATCGCCACGGACGCGTCCTCATCAGAGTCTGTCACATTCGATTCTAGAGACATGTGCGTATCAGTTCAGTATTTACAAGTCCACTTTCTACTCTTACAACTTCCACATCTTTCGTTTATTTGGATTTGGTAAAGAGGTACCCTGGATGCCAGAGGTCTTGTCGCTCGCCAGCGGCGAAGAGCGTCCGTCAGAGCTAGTGGTGCTGGTCGGCGAGAGATGTTTATCAATTCACGCGAGATGTTTATCAATTCATGTTCAAACAGTTAAGATCACCATGTGCTTTTGTCACGATCACCAGCGATGCGTCATATGTATTAATGTGTCGTTGTTGTTTTCTTGCAGACAATTTGGAAATCTGCGCCACGAAGATGTCATAAGGTCTTTTCGCGTGGATTCCAAGGAAATTTGTTTTGTTTTGATTTACCTGTCAAACGATGTGCGGGAGATCGTGATTGACTTTCACAACTCTTGCTTTTGTTTTTAATGCAGTACGTGAAAGTTTGTAAAAATCTAAACGCCCGGGCCTGGACGATTAATTGTAACATCTCATTTTAAACTTCGTATGTCATTTCTTAGCAGTCTCGCCTCCGTGGTCGAATTCTTAAATCAGATGAAGAGAAATCGTCGTTACTAAAACTTGTAGAATAATTAAAACAAACGGAAACTGTAGAGCACGCTTATTTCATATATGCTACGATCATTTCCTTTTCATCCAAACGTGAATTTAAACTTTATTCACATATCCGGTGATTGACTAGGCTCGATTATCAGCCGCTGTTCGGGAAATGAGCCCGCGCTCCTCCCCCGAAGGCACGGCTCGACTCGTTCTTCTCGGGGAGGGCAGACCAGACACGAGAGAGCGGCGGAAATCGAGCCTAGCGATCGACTAGCCTGCGAACGTAGACGTATTTAATTTCCGGCTGTAACTGGTGCCGCCAGCCGAGACAAGCGACAGCCAGAAATAGTTCGCAGGCTAGTGATCGACGCATTTTCAATACTGTCAACACTCTAGACTTAATGCGTACTAGTACAGAATTTATAAGTGAAATTTCTACTCCTACAATTTCCACATCGTTTAAATTTCATCTTCCCGATTTTCTGGTAAACTTGGGAGAGGTAGAAGTGTATCATGTCAAGAGAAAATCATTTTCTCTTGATCATGTGTGTATGTGTATGTGCTTTATTGTCTCGATCCCTTGTCAAGCCTCGCCATCGATTCGTCTTGAAGCATGAAGTTGATACATACAAGGACAGATTTTAAGTTACACACCACAATTTGACACGACTTTAAGAAATAAAGGTTATAATGTAAGACTTGGAACGCGCAGATAGATCAATGACTACGTAAAAATATGTCATTATCAACAGAATGTGCCGCAGCATTACTATCTTTTAGATAGCCTAGTTTAGTTCAATGCGATCAATGCTCGGCTGAAAGGTTAGCTCTGCATTTAGCTGCATTTGGCTGCATTTTTCCCCTCGACAGTTGGACGGTCTTTGGAATTTGTGGCAGTAAAAAAATTTGGCAAAGAACTTCGAAATGACGACCACAGCAATAAATGGACCGCGCGGTGAATTTAATTTAGTTTTCATTCGGAAAAATCACAACGTAGGTATTTGCTAATTCGTTTAGCGTTAAATACGTCGTATGTCCGCCTACAAAGGTACGTAGATTTGTATTTGATTGAATTCTTCCCATCCGCATCGACAGTTTGACGGTCATTCTCTTCTCTTGCAGCGAGAAACATCTACGAAGAACTTGATATCAACAACGTCTGCGCGCTGAATTTAAGCAGCTTTTACTTTTCGATCGACAAAATCACAACGGAGACATTGTTGCATTGGTTTAGTTTGACACGTCCAGTGTTTGGCTAAAAGACTAGACTTGCAATGTGATTGAATTCATCCAATCGAAGGTTTGACGGTCATTCGATTCTCTTGCAGTGAAAAATTTTATGAAGAACGTATGCAAAATCTAGCGGCTTTCGTTTTAAAGTTGTTTAGCGGTAAATCCAATTTTCGGTAAAGAAAGTAGCTCCTAGTTGAATGCATCTCATCGATAATTTCACGGTTATTTAATTCTTTTGGTATGAAAAACTGATTAATTAAACTAATCCGAATCAGGTTGTTGACGGTTATTTAAAAAAAGCAGTGAAATAGAGCAAAGTTCCCCCTCAATCAACATCTCATACTCATAGAAGTCAGGTAGAGACGAAGCGCTGTTCAGGATCTCTGACAAATAACTTGCTCCCTTTTAAAAATAACGTCTGTATAGCAGCGCAACTTTCACCTCCCTAGACAGTGTTGACAAAAGTCGAGGACCCACCCTCTGTGCAGCTTGGGTTGGCATGGATGGACACGTGACCAGCCGTATCCAGGGTACTTTCTCGAGGTAGAGAGTAGCCTGCGATCATACCCTCCATCCCTTTATTTAAAAAAAATGCCTGATCGCAGGTTAGGTAGAGAGAGGACCCTGGGAACGAGGTTGTCTGTTTTTCAGCACAAATATTGTCGATCCCCAATTTCTTCAACATCTCAGCTGTCCGTAGGAGCATAATCATGATCAGTTGCTTGTTAAGTCGGTCAGGTTGCATATTATCATCCCCAGGTACGCCTGGCACTATGACCCACTAAGTGCAGAAACGGCCTTTCCGAGAACCCGAGTAACAAGCAAGTTATTTATAAACTAAACGCAACCAAAGATTATAGCATACTTCAAATGTGTGGTCTACTTTAGTGGCGTTCGAACGGCTCAATAGAAAACTAAGGTTGATCAAATGTCAGATAACGATCTGCACGTGAAGTTGAACAAACGGTGAATAGCTTTTAGCCTGCAGCAAAAATTTATTAAGTGTTAACCTGTACAAGGCATTTGACCTGTCACCTTTCAAGCAGAGCCGTTCCTTACGGCACATATGGCGACACTTTTGTATTTGTTTGAACTGTCATCAGAGCTCGAGCAGTCCGAAATAGTTTAGACGAGACACTCAATGCCGAAGAGTTTCTATTTCTCTCTTGGAGAAACTATTTCTTCTTGAGAAATAGTACATACCCATATCTTTGAACTGACGTAATGAATTGAATAAAGAATTCACACTCGTGTACCCATATTTTTCGGTCTGATTAAAGTTTCGAGCTTTTACTCAATGCACACATTTTCATTTTTCTTTTTTTTTATAGGTTGCAATTGCCCTCTCCAGTTTTCGAGCTCTCCGCTAGGAACGCCTGGCACTATGACCCACCAAGTGCAGACTCGGCCTTTCCGGTAACCCGAGTAACAAGCAAGTTATTAATAAACTAGAAGCAACCAAAGATTAGAGCAGTGCGTTCACGAGCTTACTTCAAATAAGTTGTCTACTTTGGTGGCGTCCGAATGGCTGGATAGAAAACTATTTTTTTCATTGATGTCAGATAACGATCTGCACCTGAAGTTGAACTATCGATGAACAGATTACAGCCTGCGGTAAAATTAATTAACTTGTATTAACTTGTACTGGACAAAATACTTTCCAGGAAAGGCATTTCACTGTCACCTTACAAGCAGAGCCTTTCCTTTTCTTACGGTACATATTGCCACTTTCAGATCGACAACACTTGTAACAAATATTTCTTGAGACAAAGTTTTGACCAGCGACCCTGCAAGACAGTGCCCCAAAAGTTTTTAAATTTTATTTATATTTGTCTACACTTTCATCAGAGCTCGAGCAGGCCGAAATAGTTAGACAAGACACTCAATGCCGATCAGTTTCTAATTCTATCTCATGGAGAAACTAATTCTTCATGAGAAATCGTATATACGCATATCTTAGAATTGACGTAATGAATTGAATAATGAAATCACAATCGTATACCCAAATTTTTTTCGGTCTCATTAAAGAATTCGAACGCCACCACCTTGGTTGTCAATGACTGACAACGAAATTAGGAAGGGTTAGTCACTTGATTAAACTGATGGCGAACCTGTCTGAAAGGAACAGATTAGTCTTAAGCTGCCACTTTCTTTTTTTGATTTGTTTTGTCATGTTTTTATTTTGTTTTTATTTTCCGAGCTGATACCAGTTTAATTTTGTTTAATTTAATTTCTGAAAATTGAAATTTACATATTTTTCGCATAATTATGATAATTATTCAATGTTCCGGGATGTTCCGCAATGTTACGGAATGTTCCATGTTCCTAGTTTTATCGACGGCCGTTTAGACTGACTTACAGTCGCCGTTAGGTGTTTTGTTCCATACAAAAGTAACGAAACAACTACAAACTCACCAAAATTTTGTTGTTGAATGTTCCCTGCCATTGGCCTGGAACCGAGTAGTTGTAGCGATGTCGAACAGTAGCCGACCTGTAACCAGTCTCAGCTTCCTGCTTAGAGTTCT
>CM042748.1:9726065-9732658 GCA_022496165.2 Catalaphyllia jardinei
ATGCTGATTTCTGGAACGGCACCCCTGAAACAAGAAAGGCACTTTTAAATTTGTGAGTTCCTTGCGATTATATGACAGCGGTTCGCGCTTTCGCAGGCCGTTCAAAAAAAACATGCCAGATTCTCGAGTGTTTTGCACTTCGCTGACATATGTTTTTATATAAAGCAATTTTCGTTTATTTAAGATAACGTGGGCTTTTAAGTTTTTGTTTTGTTGCGTGATTTGACAGATCACGCGAGATTCCTGTCATTGCAGGCAAATCGTGATTAGCCAATTAGATTAGATCACGTTCGTGACTAAGGTTAAAGTAAGCACTAGTTGGGAATCGAAGATCAGATCTAAAGAACAGCTTTATCGGAAAAGTGTGTTTTACGCCTTTGAGCAAAACTGGAAAAAATCGTTAGTCTTAAGCGGGATAACGCCGTACAGAATTGTAAGTATATCGATATTATATTCTAAAGTTTTCTTGTTTCTGTTTTCGTCTTATTCGATCTTTAAGTCGTTTTTAAGATGCCCACACGTGTATTTTTCGCTTTCAGTTGACTAGCTAGCGTGTGCAAGAAAAACGTGCTGAAGAAACTAGTTCAAAACATTGGTAGATCCTGAGGACTCTATTTTTCCTGGTGTATCTTCAAAATCAGTAGTGCCCTAACCCGTGGTGCGAAACATCGAGTGCAAAAAGAAATTATATGGGTCGTTGCTTTGAAAAAGCGAAAACGTTTGTCACAATTTAAATTTTTGAATTGAACGAAACATCAAAAAAATAGTCAGCGTTAAACCATGATCTCACTATGTTAGCTCCTGACTATCACGATATACCACTGCTCTATTTTTAAACATACTGAAAACAGTATAAGGTATATTATTTGTCCAAAAAGATTCACTTCATATAACTCAGCTAGGTGAAGAGAAATCTCTAACTCACTCAATTAGTCAGTCAGTCAAAATATTTAACATGGTCAGTACTGCTTAGCTAAAAAAGCCAGTTCAGTTTAAACACTGATATCAATTTTGCCAGTGGTAATTTCTGAGACAAACTCATTAAAGTGGAACCTCGATTTAACGAAGTAGCTAGGGACCGGACAAATTTGTTCGTTAAATCGAGCTTTCGTTATATCGAAAACCTCGATATAACGAATTTGAAGGGAAACAACTAAAATGTTCTTTATATCGAAGTCACAGTTAATGATTGATTTGCAACACAGGTGACTTCTGTGGAAATACTATAGTATCAATGTCTATTAAGCCGTTGACTGAAAGGTTGCTGTCTCTTTACCATAAGGATTAAAGGATTTGTTGACTGTTGATCTGTTCAGCGTTTATCTTCTTTCGCGTGTTGACATTGTAATTCGTTATATCGAGGTGGATTTTACGTTTGGGCTTCCGGATTATGTTCGTTATATCGAAGAATTCGTTAGATCGAGGTTCTTTTCCATACATTTTACTGTAACTTTGGCCGGGACTTGGAATATCGTTAACGTTATCGTTAAATAGAGGTTCGTTAAATCGAAGTTCCACTGTAGTAGGCCTCTTACTGAAACATATTCAAGGAAGTTGATCATGAGTAAGGCCAAAATCACATTGTCTGCAAAACAGCTGGACTCATGCAGTTTGTTAACCCATTGACTCCTGTGCCGCCCGTAACCGCCCGTAACGAGGCTAGGCCTTTCTTCCACTTCTGACGTCATCACTTTTAACCAAAATTGGCATCATCTATACAGCAGGAAAAGATCTTTCCAATGATGCCTAGATCAGAGTGATCTGATGGAGCCTGAGATATGCACAAAATGCTCAAAAAGATGAGTGAAAAACTCAGAGCATAATTTCCTGCCACTACACCTGGTCACCTGGCTGCTCCATGGTAAAAATTGGCCGCCTCGATGACTCTTTCTCAGAGGTTTTTTTAACCGCAAGCAAGCTTAGTAAAAGGTCAATCACTGCAGCAAAAAGAAAAGAAAAGGAGAAAAAGGAAAGGAAAAAAATCAAAAATCGAAAAGTCTAAAGACGTAGGTCACCTTCTCGTCCTTCATGTCTGCGCATTCCCGAGCCAAAATGTCGTAAAACGCGATTCTAGTGGCAAGAAATGCTAGCTGTCGTGTTGGAAATACATTTTCGACCAGATTAAAACTAATATGACCGAGATCCAGCCTCAAAACCACCAAAATGTCCAAAAAAGCAGTTTTGGCAAAAAAAAAAAAAACAATCCAGGAGTCAATGGGTTAACCACGTGACCAAATTTTCCAAAAGATCGGTCCTTTTGTGATAAATTTGGGAAACCTATCCAAACCAAGCCCAAAAATGCCAGTAATTCCGCAAAATTTGGATTTTGGTTTTCTTTGTTAATCTTGAATTTGTAAGTTGAACAAGAATTTGCTGAAAATGTGACTTGGTGTCCAGGGGACCTGCACAATTATTTTTTTGCCACTTCCATTGATTGCCCTCAACTTTGGGGTCGTTGCTGCGAATCATAACAGACTTCCACCATTTTCAATCTGCCATTATATTTTTTTATTCCATCTATTGCAATTTATCTTTTGTTGTTTTGAACAGGGTACTGATAATTCCTTTTGATTAGTAAGAAAATAAACCTCGCGAAACACGGTTGATCAAGCTTTACACGTGTTTTGAAGGGCAAAACATTGCCTTGGTTTTCGAATTATTCAACCTTTTTCATCACTGGCTCTCGACCTTGGTGTCGAACGAAAAAAAGATCTAACAACCAACCACTTTGTTGGCCTGCGATATACCAATGTACTTCATACATAAATGATGGCACAGAGAATTAACTCTGAAGTGTAGCCCTAGCCCTAGTAAAGGGAATCAGGGAACCACACGAGGTGCCGACCGAGCTACGAGGTCGGACAGAGACAGTCGGGGTCGATTTAGGTCGTGAATCGCGGCGAAGAGAAAGTAAGGGTACATATGAATGTACCGCGATTCACCACCTAAATCGACCCCGACTTTCTCACTCCGACCTCGTAGCTCAGTCGGCAGAGTAACGGTAGATCTAATCCGGAAGTCGTGGGTTCGATTCCCACCGAGGTCAAAAATATTTTTTCTTTTCCTCGTGTGGCTCCCTGATTCCCTTTACTAGGGCTAACGCCCAGTGGGTTATTCATTACACTAGCACTTAAATTTACCCTTCAGAGTTAATTCTCTGTTCCATCATTTGTGTTCATAGTGCTACGTGGCACAACATTCATACTTCATACACGATTCGGGGCAGCTAAGAAAGAAAGTGCCGAAGTTAAGTTGAGATAAGATCGCATTCGAAGATGCCAGAAACGGAATTTTCCTTTCAATCGTAAACATTCGATGTACCGCCAAGTTGTGATTCCTAAAATCAGTTGTTCAGCATTGAAAATGGCGGCTTTGTGAATCAAGTAGAGGACATCTACAGCTTTTAGTCGGCTGCGAAATATTAGTAAGGATGTGTCATTCGAAAATTCGTTCACCATCGAAAGCGAGTGAACTTCCTATAAAGTCATATTTCCACATCACCTTCAGCGCGCGGAGATGTTTGCCGTTCGGCGATCAAATGAAAATGAGCTCGAGCGAAATTTTCTCCTGGCACGCTTTGCGAGTCGTGTCCAACATCGCCTGAGAGATGTGTACTTAAGAGAATTTTGCATCATGGTCCTGAACATTGTTTTCTGTCCCATGTCGTACGCTCCTTATACTTGGTTAACATTTCTATGACTGGTGTGTATTCGGATATTCAATGAAACATTTATGTAAAACCTTTCGACATACCCCTCTCCCCTTTCCTTTAACCCCCCTCCCCGTTCAATTTTGACTCTCAGAGACCGAAGGAAAACTTAAGAAGCCATATTTCTCAAAATGACCAAACAGACCGATCACCAATATTTCGCGCACGATAGCTTTACAGGGTTTTAACCGAATGTTGTCAAATTTTCAACATTGGTAAAGGACACAATTATCTAGATGGCAAACCTCCAAAATTAACAATTTATGAAATTCTATCCATGTTATTCAGTTAATATAATTAATATCAGGAAACCTTTTTTAAAATTTTACGACATAAAAGCATAAAACCCGTCGAAACACTACCTTCTGAGGTTTGGCTCCTGGATAACCTGCTTGTGGACAGCATGAACTGAATTCCATGCTTCTCCAACCATCCATTAGTAAGTTATCGTGTTTGTAATGAACACCAATTTTAACCCTCAGGAGCTAGTTATTCATTAACTATTGTGGCATGTGACCTGGAAATGCTTATTTTTGAAGTCAGAGTGTAAATTCCTTTAACGTGGTGCCAAAACTGTTCCACAGAGTTGTTTTGCAAAAATTTTTTTTTGTGTAAGACACCCTTAAACAAGAAGACCCAGAACTTGTGTTCCGAAGAAAGGCTTGGCTTGAGTAGAGTACGTTGATTTAGTATTTCAACCTCCAGTGTACAATACTTGTGAGCACTGCTTTAGGTTTTTAAAGAGCTGGCTGCGCAAGAACTCGGAATTTGCTGAAAGTCACATAGCCTGCGAACGAACGCAGACGTATTTCCGGATGTCACTGGTTTCGGCGAAACCAGTGACAGCCGGAAATACGTCTGAATTGGCAGCGTATATTCTTGGCGTGGATTTTTTAAACAAAACTAGAGTCGCTACTAGTTGAGAGATCCTCTATCGATTTAATTTGCGATTCAATCTCTTTCAACGCAGTTTTCTTTTTCTTTAACTCGACTTTTAAGCTGTTGAGTTTGCTGAAATACCCAGGATGCTTTTCTTGCAGTCCACAGCAAGTGTATTCAGTACATTTCTTCAGTTCACACGGTTTAGTTGTTATTTTCGCTGTGGCCGCGATGATGGCAATGACCACAGAAAACGTGCGAGTTTCCAAGGTTATGTGGCTCTCTGATTTCTATCGACATAGACTCTGTTAAACTGATTTTATACACAAGTCGGTATCATATTTACAACGAAACTATCCTGATCTGAGGAATGATTCTCATAGAGTATACCTGAGCGAAAAGAACCTGATAGAGTGTTTGAAAGAGAACCAACGAGTAAAGGTCCGCTCAGGGGTGTCAAATGTAAATAAAGAAACGCTCATACAATTAGCGCGATCCTTCTAGTCTTTTCCAAGTCTCGTGAATCGATTTCTTTATAAACATCCTGCTATGTTGTTGGTTCCAATACTCTTGAGTCCTTTCCGATAATCTAAACCATTCTGAAAGCTGCCGGGTGAAAAGGCGTCTTTGTCCAGCAGGCCTGGCAGGATAGAAATGTTCTCTTTGTGCAAGCATTGCTGAACAATCAAGGTGACTACGTTTCACCACAAGAATTCAGCGATAAATGTAACATCAGTCACCTTTGATCACTTCAACCTTCCCATAACCCTAAAAAAGTCCCCGCCGGCTCAGAGATGAGAAAATGGCTATGGGGACGAGAATGTTCAACCTCGTTCCCAAGGAAACGAGGAAAAAGCCTTGGGAACGAGGTTGAAATTACTTCAGCTATTCCCGCTTATCTCAAAAGTTACGCATTAGCTAATATCGACTTTGGGATCTGAACTCCATTTGCGGAAACTTCGATTTTTAACTCGCTAAAGATATCACTTTCAATTTAAAGAAAACTTTCTGCAAGCAGTTTTAGAATATTTTTGTAGAGGAAATGAAAACAGAATCATGGCGGAAAAAATTGTCCTGAATTCGCTGGTGAACTGCATCCAAAACAATTACAAAATCATTCGGGATAATCAGTTAAAGTGGTACTATGACGAAAATCGCATCTTTCTTATCTAAGCCATTTTAAAACATAAACAAAAGGTCTGCGTAAGAATAAAAATGATCTTTACTATTTTCAAATATCTCTTTTCGTTCAAATTTTGATCAATTATGATGAAAAGAGATATCTAAGCCAATTTGAATCAGAAATGTTTGATTCTGTGCTATAAGATTCTACTAAATGTGCTTCACAATACGTGCTCGAGAGTTATACCATGGCAACATACTGGGATCCAGACCTCCCTAATGTTAAAAGCTTTTCTGGCCATCTTTTTGGCATTCCATTCTGATATTTGCTAACAGCACTTCATGTGCACGATCCAGCAAGCGTATAAATATGTTAGCTCGGGTTTGTGGTCTTGTATAACATTTTTAAAGCTGAAATCACTAGAAGAAGTAGTGTGGAAGAGAGAGAGCAGGGATAAAACGAGGGAGACGTGGGAGAGAGGGAGTTTGAGCTGCGAAGCGGCCTGCAGGAACCGTTGCTGAACACCAAACTCAATATAGATCCATGTTATGTCACGATACCAGCCAGAGGTGTTTCACAGAATTGTGTCGGTTGAGGGTCTATTATGGGTGGTCGTACATACCTCAGACAACATGATCTCCTCTTTGAATTAACCATTATCGTTAATTCTCAAGTTCCTTTGAATTTACGATTATAGTTAATTTAGAACACTGTTTCCCAGGCTGTTTCAGAATAGAGCAAATTGAAAAAAAAATTGTGTTATTTGGACTGGATTGGAACCAGGAATTACCCAGCGCTTGCAGGATCGGCTACTTACCACTAGAGTGTAAATTTTAGTGCTAATTTAACCCATGAATAACCCACTGGGCGTTAGCCCTAGTA
>CM042748.1:9745158-9768492 GCA_022496165.2 Catalaphyllia jardinei
ATGATACACGCAGTGATAATTATGGATACAAAAGGGTTGCCTTGGGAAGAACAATCTCATTACTTTTTGCCTGAAACCCTTAATAAAATACTAAAACCTAATTTTACATTACGTATCATAACATTTAATTAATCAATTAATTAAGTTGCATTCAAAAATAAGTTACCCGCAGGATAAAAACAGGTCACCACATTAACATTGCATTTACACAGCAATTCTGCAAGGAAAGTTACAGCATTCTTTTTGAAAGATCTCCAGTGGTTAGTGAATGGGATGCAGCATCTTTCTTAAAGACGTATATTTTTTTATTATTCAGTGTAATCGTGCAGATCTGAAAATCAAGAATAAGACAAAACAATTAAGTGGTATGCACACTCATATTCAGTTGTCTGTGAATGGGTGTTCCTGATTACAAGGGGAAGTCTGCTATTTGTGTAAAAAAAATTCATACTGACACTATTTGTTTTCTTTTGTAATTCAACCAATAAGATGCTGAGAGTTTATAGTGTATCTTGGCTGAAAGATTAAGTTTCTAAGTATATCTAATGGTTCTCTATAAGTGATCCTAGGCTCTTATGTTGATATCTCTGAAGGTGAAGAATGATCATCCCAGTAAATTTTCCAATTTAAGCAACTGGAAAGAAAGACCTTGAAAAAATCAGGGCTTTAACAGGATTCGAACCTGTGACCTCCACGAATACTGGTGCGATGCTCTACCAACTGAGCTATGAAGCCACACATTGGGAGTGAGGTCAATTTATTGAGTTCATATCTTCCCGTGAGGAGTGAAATGATATGAAGTATATATGAAATTTGTTCAGGCTTCTTTTAACTTTTATAGACAACAAGAATGGGGCTGCTAGTTTATTTGAATGCTGCTACTGTATTTCATTCCAACCATGCCAAACAAGGGAAACAAAAAACACCTATTACTTACCCCAGGCGGTCAAGACGAAACTGATCTTCTGTTGCAGCATCGGTGAGCTCCGAGTCCTGACCAGATAACATCTGAAAGCCTTCTACATCTAATGGATCAAGCACAACCTTTTGAAATGGATCTTCAGATGAGTAAATTTCACCAGTATCATCTCCTCCAATAATGGCTGTACTAAGATCTTTAGCAAAGTCTGATCTTGCTCCATCATCATCTATTCCGGTTACAATTAAATCTGGTACCCGTGAATGGCCTGGCCCATAAAAATGTGCTAAGCTAGGCATTCCTTGCCCTGGCATTGTTGTTGGTGTTTGTGCCAGCAAAGTTTGGAAGGGAAGTTGCATTGAAGAATTCAACATCCCTCCTACTGCCATAGGACGATGCACTGAAAATTGTTCAAGTTGTTGTTGTAATGCTAGTGTGCTCGCCTGTTGCGATTGCTGCTGCTGTTGTTGTTGCTGTTTAAAGTAGAGCTCTGGATTAAATGACAATGGACTGGTTGGTAAGTTACCAAAAAGGGGTGTCACTGGTGAAGATGATGTAGGAGACAGAGTAGGTGATGCACTTGTTGTAATGGGTGAACTACCATGTGAGCTGAAATCATTATTTGGATACAACTGGAATTGTTGCAATCTGTTTTCAAGTGGTGTGAGATTTGCATCCATTAGTGGGACTTGGTTTGTGTATTGTGGCTTTCTTAACTGCTGTTGATTGACTTGTTGTCTTCGAACAGGACTCTGTCTTGTTTGCGACACTGGAAAAGGCTGGGTAGGTGACAACACCTGATTTACTTGTTCATCAGTATCGATGGGTGTTTGTAGTGGAGATGGAATATGCAGGTTTGTGAGATCTGGAAGAGAACCACCAGTATTGGCAGCAGCTATTGGCAAGTTGGGTCCTGTCTGTGACATGTGTTCTGCTGATGGGTACATCCTGTCAATCAGCATCACAAATTGAAACAACTGTAATCATGATGCACATGTCAAGTGATATATAACTGGTTGAAATTAAAACCTAAGATCAACCAGATACAGCTTTAAGTTTGTGGTAAGATTTTTTTCATAGTTTCAAACACAAAAATTCTTATGTGATGTCCAAAGTAACAAAATGCAAAACATTTTCACTCAATCTGAATACAATGACTGCTAAATTAGTGCATGTACACTCAAGCAGATTGGACAATTATATGCTTTATTATTAATTGATTAATAAATACTAAATATGTAAATTTATTATATCTCTACGTTAGTACACTGACTGTGATTGCGGGCAGTACTCTCCTGCACGGCTCACTAAAATTTAAAGTTGTTTGTGTTGCCAAACTGTTGCATGATTTATTGCCAAAATTTCTTAACTTGTTTAGCAAGTACAGGTTTAAAACGTTCTTTAACTCTAAATTGTGTGCTAAAGCATGATAACCACTTAAAAACGATATCAAATTGACTCGTTTTGCTTTCGACCTCCTTCAGAAATTTGAAGCCATTCCTCATGGATAAATACCATTCCCAAACTTGTCAGATACACTATAGAGATATAATAAATATCTTACTAACCACGTCTTCTCGGTCTGTACTGTAAGTTATGGATCCTCATTTTTCCCCTACGATTTATGGCATGCGCTTTGCGCTTGGGCCATAAATCGAAGGGGAAAAAACTTGGTCCGTAACTTACGGTACGGACCTCAAACTCGTTTAGTAAGAGGTATATAAAAAACATGGCAACAAGTTATTTCACTTGCATTTTGTTAAAATTCTAATAATTTACTAAACCTTTAATCAAGGGAAATTATTATAACTTTGACAAAATGCAAGTGAAATTGTTTCCTATTTTTACGAGTAGACCATTTTGATTACCTTTCAATATTATGGGTGACAAATCACACATACAATCCTGGGTTGTTTACTTGTCTAGACTGTTGGGTTGGACACATTTTGAGAGCACTGGCCAATCAGGTGAGGGACCCTCAAAATGCCCTAGCTCAGACCAGTTTCCACTCAGCCAAAAGTCCCCCCACCCCTGTGGGGAAAAAACGATCTCTTGTTCAATTATACCAGGGTCTGTGGCACCTTCTGAAGTCACACTGACAAATTTCACTTTAATTTGTTATGAGGGGTAATTACCGCCAAAATTAGGTTTGGAATTTTATTATGCTGTTTGTCGATGAGGTTTTTAATGTTGTGGCTGGTGTTTTTCATGTTACGAATTGTGTTTAACGTGTTCTCGGTGATGTTCGCTAAAATCGTCTTTGCTGTTTTGTTGTTTCTGTATTCGATTATTTGTTTTGGATTTATGTTTGTGTTGTTCTGTATGGTGTTATGCGAAACCGCGATGCTATTAGTCGTGCCCATATGGTGTTGTGCAAATCCTTGATGCTATTATTCGTGTCCGTATGGTGTTATACGAAACCTCAATGCTATTATTCATGTCCGTATGGTGTTATGCGAAACTTCGATGCTATTATTCATGTCCGTATGGTGTTATGCGAAACCTTGATGCTATTATTCGTGTTTCGAATTATGTTCGTCTTAATCCGGGTCTTCAGAGATCTCAACCGTTATGGTCTGGTGCGAGTGACAAATTAATTATGCATATTCTTCCCGTGGAAAGACAATTTATGCTTCCCTCAATGGCAGAGGTTGTGAGGAAATTGCTTTTGAACATTTAGAACAACTTGCCTTCCGATAACGAGGAATCAGTTTTTATTGTATTGAAACTCTGTATAACACAGTTGTGTATGGCGCGTTTTTCCTATCAAAATTCAATTTATTAGTCATTTTTGCGTACGACCTTCGATCTTCAAATTCAATAACCCTTTTATTCAACATTGGCATTCGTTTTTCAACTTCAACATTCGTTTTATTTAACCTTGAGAGTCGTTTTCTAAGTTCAACATTTGTTTTATTCAACCGCAACGTTTGTAATTCAAGCTTGACATTTATTATTTCAAAGCGTGACGTTTGTTTATTGACATCGATTTATATACTTTTACTCAAGCGTGACATTTTTTCCAGTTTGTTATTCGTTTTTAACTTAACATCACTTGTTTTCAAAAACAAATGACAAAATCGTCATGCTTGAATAAAACGAATGTCCAGCTTAAATAACAAACGTTGTGCTTGAATAAAACCAATGCTGAACTTAGAAAACGACTGTCAAGGTTAAAGAAAACTATTTTTTAAGTTGAAAAACGAATGTCATGGTTGAATAAAAGGAGTACTGAAGTTGGAAAACTAAGGTTGTAAATAAAAACGACCAATAAATTGAATTTTGATGGGAAAAACCTGCCATAGTTGTGAGCATTCGATGGGACATTATTATTAAGATGTGGCTAAATGACCGGCATCTGGTCAAGGTTTTCTTAACACTGATAAAATGTCTGGCAGTCTCATATTTTTCTCAAATTTAAGGAATCGAAGGAACCCACTTAATTCAAAGTATTATATGCTGATAAGAACTGTCAAGCGATCCAGAAAAGCTTTAGAGATTGCAATTTGACGCTTGGTTTACGAGCGGCAGAGCGAGACCATGGTTTGTGACACTTTCAAGAATGACATTTATACGACTTCTGCTGCCAGTCAAAGCAGCGAAAACGTTAAAAACCGCATCAACAAACAGCATAATAAAATTCCAAACTTAATTTTGGCGGTAATCACCCCTCATAATTTGTTACTTCAGTGGCAACTTGATTCTGAGCAGCTGCTGCAATGTATTTGGTAAAAGTACCACAGGCTTTTGTGTTACAATATGTTGCACCAACACTTAGCAAAGCCATTGATATTCTGCAGCCACGGACCACAGCCAGCCAACTCGCCATTTCATAGAAAACTACCTGATCGTTGTCTTCTCGTATTCCTTCATATCACAGGCAGCCTTCGGGTCTTTTTCATTCTTTTTCCCATCAACAACTTTAGAAACTCCGGAAATATATTTCCACATTTTGGCCGCCATCAGTTAATCCATTTTCAAACTTACCGGGAGATCACACATAGATCAGAGAGCTGGCAAAGTATGGGAAAACAATTCGCTTGCAACGTCCTTGAGCACATGGCAGACTGAGGATTATGGAGGTACTTGCTTAATATTTCAAACAGATTTTGTATTGATGAGTCTTTGTGAGACCCCTGCATTTTGTGAGTAAACATGTCTGTTCTTCTATAGAGCGGCTTTAGGCACCATGTTTACCTGATCACTGATGGTTCGATAGTGACCAGCAGTATCACTTTGTACAAGTAAATGTATTGTGTAATTATCACTAGGAGGAAGCCACACTTATCTGTTTACAAAGCCCAATACTGCCTTTCAACACCAGTTTATTAGATAGTTCGGAATATAAAACTTTGTAACTAGAAATGGTGAGTTTGGGGATTTTCTAGGCAAAATGGAATGTAAAAGTCTTTAGAGTGTTTGTTTCGCAATTTACCTATTAATTTCTTTCCGCCAAACGGGAAAGTGGTTTGGTGAGTGACAGATCATTTGTGCTCGCCTAACACTTTAGACACTCACATGGGTGACTGGGCGAGTGCTAATGCCCAACCCTACTACTGCATTGAAAAATTTTGGGCCCTAATGTTGCCATGGCAATTTTGTAATTTCACATATGAAATAAATTACACATTAATGCTGAGATTTTGCCCCAAATTTAAGGAGTAATTTGCCACCCATGATATTAAAAATAATGTCATTCTATAAGTCACTGTTATCTACAAGCAAGAGAAAATCAAAACAACAGCTTCAAGTCTTACATTCCAGGGACTTCACATGACTTCGGTCTTGATTGAGGACTACGAACCTGTACAATAAAACTATTGGTGAGTAGATATCTTACATGTAGACTTGCATTACAATAGGCAATAGAACTGTAACAGAAGCTCACCTCAGAACTTCCCACACACACACAAAAAGAAAATGATAACATTGTTTCCTATGCACACTTTGTATCTTAAAATATCTCGAGAGTAGCCAGCGTGCACAGGAGACTACATGAGAGTGATTTTCATCAGTTGATGGTTTGTATGGAAAACACTGAACTCACACCAAATATGGAATCTGCAGAGCTTGCACAGAACAGAGAACTCAACAGCATTATAAATTCAAGTCTAACGGACATTCACTTGGCTTCACATGGTTTTACATATTGTCATAGAACTATTGCGTGGATGCTTCAACATCATTCGACTGGTCTGTTTGTAAACATAATTTCTTGTTGCACTGTTCTCAATTTACGTTTTGATAGGTCAGTTTACTCCTAATCGGTCCAGATCAAGTACTCATACCACAATAATTATTATTTTCTAAGTTTGACTTAAACTTAAATTAATAATTGACTTTGCATAGCCAGATCCAATTATACTTATTTAAACTCACAATCTTAAACTTATTAAGAATAAAGAAAATGGTACACAACACTTAATGATTTCCACGTAGAAATATGACATTGTTTTTAAAGCAATTAGGTTATTTAACGCTCTAAAAATGAAATATAGTCCACATGGTAAATAAAATGCTATTTTGCAATCTTTTGTCGTACAGAAGCATGTGAAATGTCCTAATGGATCTGACAAATTCTACTACACTGCAGTTTATGATCAATTTGTTTTATTTGCACAGATAGGCTTTTCAAAACGTCAAAAAGGAGATATAAAACTTTAATTGAAAGATTGTGCCCCTGGGAAGCAATTCTGGTGGTACCTTCCTGAATCTCCAATCAGTACTTCTTCCCTGCGGTGACTAAATGGACTTGTGTGGTAGATCATATTAATTATTTATCATGGCTGCAGCTATAGTTTTCTACATCATGGAGAATTAATATTGCAAATAAAGGTAATAAATCTAAGAAATGTTTATTTTCCTATTCAGTATTCCTTACTGGATAAAACATACTTGATTCTTGTGATGAACAAATATCAGAAATTGAAAAATATAGTTTATATTATTGGTATACTGTGTAAATGAAAGGTGATTATTTGAAGTAATGTTAAAAAGGTTTTGACCATTTTTTTCCTGTAACCTGATTAAGTTATCAGATCTTTTAGCATTTATTTCTAATACCTCCTGGTGGCTATATTAATTGACATGGGAAAAAAATCTGAGAAAATCTAAAGAAGAAAGGACACAGCCCTTAATTTATATTTTGCTCTTTACAAGACATATGCTGTTGCTTGTATCTAAGCGTAAACTTGTGGTGCCACAAAATGCTCTAATTGGGTGTCAAATGTGGCATCAAACATTCGAAGTTTAGCAGACTGCGGGATGAACATTCACTTCTTCAGAGAACTTGACAATGATCTGTGTTGAGATGCATGTATAAGCACTTCCCAAAAGTGTTCACAAGCAACACACACATGTTCACAAGCGACAGTATTTCAAACTTAACTACATCAAATATTTATCTCACCTTTCTCACTTCATATGATGGCAATGTTTTTTCTAAAAGAAAACAAAGGGTTTAAGGTTTAAGCCACATATAAGCTCAGTACAGTAAACAATGTATTACATTATGCTATGAGGTTGGTGATGTACAAAAAACTGTGATCAATATTCAAAAATAATTCATTGTTAGACAATAAGCCCACAGGTTATTAAGGCTACATGTAGACATGAATAGAAAACAAGGCACAGCCAAATTGACTAAAAATTTACAACAAGGAAGACGGAACCAAACAGACCTGTGGACTTCAAATAGACCATACCATGGCTACTTTATCATACATGTATATAGATAACCAACATCTTTCCTCTCTCAAGGCAGAAACTACCAATTGTACTTTAATTTTTCCCAGAATACCTTAGAATCCATGTGCAGTACTATGCAATCAAATTCTAGGCCAGTCTTTTTTCCCCTAACTCTGTATTCAATTTAACGGAGAGGTAAGTTACGAGGGGTTAAACGTGCCTTAGGACAGGTGTTGAATACTGCCAAACTCGCCCTGGGACCCTTAGCATGAAGTGACTAGGAGTATTTCAACTCCCCTCTGGTTGGGATGATACTTCATGACAGGGTTACCCCTACCATTAAATTTACTGGTAACCATTTACACAATTGATTAGAGAGAGGCACCGAGAGAGTTCAGTGGTTTCAACAAAAGTTGGTTACTGGCGGACTCTACCCCGGCCTGTAAGACCTCTTACTGCCACCTGTTAGGATTTCATTAATAAAAATAAAAATGTTATTTAATAAAAAAATAGCAAATTCAACACAACGACCACTGAAATTTTTAAACGCTACAAAAACAGCACTGAATTTTTCTCTACAAACCTTTTCATATTTTACAGTTCTTCATACTATTTTTACTGTCTGATTAGCACAATGTTACTAGAAATAACCAACAGTTAGGAAGTGCGGGCTAGAAATTTATAACAAGCAGAATGAACAACAAACCGCCTTCCCGCTTCAGTTTTGACACATGCAGGCACAGTCTCGAATTTTGAAAAGCCTGTGAGAACATATTCTTTCATTTGGGTGAATGAAAAAATAGTTTCAGTTGAGGGAAAACTTCTTCGTTTGAAATACACTATTCTAAGTCATCTTCCAGGAACTCTGCAAGTATTTTGATGACTTACTTATCCATTTCTTTTTAATAATATAACACTTTTCATTTCACGCGGCGGTGCCAAGTTGCATGTTTTGCCGAAAACAGAGATTTACTCAAAAATGCTGGCTTCGTTTTCAAGGTAGAAATATGCGACTTCACAGTTTTCGTGTACAGTTTCTACAGTTTTAACTATTATATCATTGCTGAGTTATGTTTTGTACGGACAAACTGAAAATTGCTCGCAGAAAATTGCCAAAATTAAGAAATAAACACAGCGTTTTCGTTTCCAACGTGGCTATTTTCATCCTGGAAAGAAATTTGATCGGGGCAGATTTTGATCATGTGCTAGGCACCCACTTCTGAGCTGTGAGTGCGCATACGCGTCATGTAATCAACAAAACAACGCTATAAATTGTAATTTTCGTCAAGCTTCATTTAAACACTTAATTACCCTTGAGCCTAAAGCTTACCTTTTCTTCTCAAAATTGTTATTGTCGAGTATTAATGTGAAAAGAACATGATGGTAGGTTATACCAAAGCTTCGGTTCCACTGTCAGTTCGCATCGAATCGTAGCTTTCATTGGTGGCTGCTCTTCTTTTGACTTCAGAGAGAGAACTGAGTAAATTCTTTAAAACGCTTTCTTTCCATTTTCAATCTTTTAAATGTACATTAACACTTGAATGATGTAAAACTTTGGCTTTGAAGATCTCGCACACTGGCCGTCTCGGAAGCAATCTTTTAAAAAATCTTGTTCGAGTGGAAATAAATTCTGATTGGTTTACGAGGATTTATTGATCGATTTTGGCAAAACAAATTTCCTCCAAAATAGAGATATGGAGTACAAACTAGGTTGCGGGTTCTTCTCGAGCCCGCAATTAAGAAGCAAACTAAAGTAAACAAGTCACTACTTTAGCTGTATTATTTGATTACTGTAGAAACTAGCCATATGAAAGGGTGGCTGAGTGCATTGGTTTCAAACAATGAAAATTCATGATGTGATTTACCACTGCCAGTCTCTACAGACAGTGTTCCCACAGGTGGATCCAGGACTTTTTTTGCGAGGGTGTGCACCACTAAGGAATAGTGTAACTGACTGGTGAGGAAAACAAATTTTAAAAGTGATTATGAAGAGGATGGCTTCATACTGGGGGGGGGGGGTATGTGCACCTCCTGCACCCTCCCCCTAACATCTATCCCTGGTTCCCATACACAATGATGGTCTGTATAGATTACAGAAAACAGTGGGTTACCTTTTGGTTTCACTTCTGCACGCATTACACTGTCATGAAGAGCAGAATCGGATGCAATTCTACATTGAGAAAAAGGTTTGCATATATGTTAGATCAAATCACTAAAATTACTGTGACTTCTTCGTCTGACTTAGGCAATTGTGACAACAAAAGAATATTCGTAATCAAGTGCATTGTACAGAATGTTTTGCTGTCATTCAAGTTTCTTTGTCGTAGGAGGCAATTCCTGAGAGCTAGGCTGGTGAAAACAAACACTTGTCTGTTTCTAGAACATTGTGTCCTACCACAACTAACACTTTTAAACAGAGTTTGACTTGGATGAAAATTTTACTCCACAGAACTTTTTAAAACCATTTTTGGATAACAATGGGATCAACTGTTTCTGGTAAATATGTTAGTTAGGTTAGGTAAGTTTCAAAATCATAGTTTTTTAAACATGTTTTTGGTTAGTTGGGTTTATGATCTACACGTACATGTACATGGGGTACCTGTAGACCTGCAGATTTTCAGCAACATCCTTCATAACAAAACATATGAATGCCACTTCTAACATGAAATTTACTGATCTTTTAATTGATCTGTAAGTAGTGCAACCAAATTGTTTTACAGTTGAGCCCCACTCTTTCCAACTTTTAGGGGAAACAGAAAATAGTTTGAAATAGCAAGAGTTTGAAATTTACTGATAGTAAATGACTCAGCTGCAGGGTGAATCCAAGGAAGGTAGTTTTGAGTTTGAAATAATGGGGAGTTTGAAATAACCAAGTTCAAATTAGCTAAGTCCAACTGTACTTAGAGATCAACCAGTGGATATTTTCAGGAAAGAAAAGCAGCATTGACGTGGTGAAAATCTCTGTCCAAGGATCTAGCCAGACAAATCATGTGTATCCAGATCAGAGCCAACTTTTCTTATGCCAAAGCCCTGCTGGCTAAGAAGACACAGAAGGACAGGCAAGCTCTGGGACAAATTAAGGTTCTGCTAACAAACCAGTCTCATTCCCAGACCCCTTACTCCTTACTTATCACTGAAAATTACAAGTTAACATTCTAGGAGCAACATTGGTGCAACATGCAATGATCATGAGCAAACACTTTTGAAAGCTGGCCTTCAAGTTGTTCACCTGGACCAAATGCTCTGACCACCAGCTCTAAGTCATCAAACATCAGTTTTCATCCAACGCTGTGTTGGATCAACATGTCTGATCATTTAGCCTTTCCTGGGTAATATATTTTCAACCAGAATTTGCGCAAAGAACAGAGTTGGTTCATTTGGCAAGGTCATGACATTCTGGGTAAAAATGTTTGACCATTCAACTGGACCTAAAAGGTTGCTTAACGGTCAGACCTCAGTTTGACAACAATCAAATTAAAAACTGAACAACATCAATTAGTCATACTAAACACTTGAACTGACAACACTGAAGGAAAACTCCATCATGAACACACAGAGACATTTAGACAGCTAAATGTTTGTGAATTTTTTGCTAAATTAACTATTTAGGATGTGTTTCTCACACATGCAAATAACACGAACATGAAATTAATCTCTATTTGAACATAAATATAGTTCTCTAACAATCGCTTAATTAACAAGACCCATAAATCGGAAAAAAAGTAGATCAGCTGCAACGATCATCCACATATCCCAAACTCAATGAAACTCGTGACTTTTCGAAAGTGACTTCTAATAGATAGCTCGATGGAGTTCTCAATCGTGGAAGCTAAGTGCTGTACACACTTTCAGCAACGCAAAACAGAACCAACAGGTGAACATCAAATCCCAAAACAACGAGATCTTATCAAAGATCGCAAATCGCGAGCCTGTTTACAGTAATGAAGACATAAATCACTAGTCACTGAACTGGAAGACTGCTCAGAAATTTTCATTTTATGCCGAAGATAAATTGCGCGGGAAACCAAGGGTCAATTCACCTTTCAACCACAACGAGCGTTTCGCTACACAAACAAAAATGGAACCGTTCGAAATAAAAACACATCTGCTGCAACGAACTACATAAGGTGAAAACGATATCAGCGTTTTCAAAAGAGCAAAACGGAACCCGAAATCGTAAGTAAAAGTTAATAGGTTTAGAACAAACGTGAGACAGTTATTTACTACCTGAATAGCTAAGCTTATCATTATCCACACGAGTAAAAGAGATTTTCATACCTTCGTTCTCCCCATCCTTGATCCATATGTTGTGGAGGTGACAAATGGCACCCAGATACATGGTAAGGCGATGGGTCTATGTAATCAAGGTTAAGGCTGGATAAATCTGTGACAAATCAACTTAAAAACTCTGTCGCGTTCTAAACTAGTTCATGGCAACGTATACTGTAACTTTTTCTCTTCCACATCGCTAAGATCTAGACACAAAACACTTATTTAATTTCAAACAAATCAGGGTTGAAAGATAAAGAAACGAGCTACAAGGAAAAATTATAGGTAAGCTAAGTACTGGCAAATTTATAATTTGTAATATCTACAAATCATATCGTGACATCTGCTTCTGAAAGTCTTTTTACTTTGACTAAGCTTGTGGTGACCAACTCTTGTTAGACAGAGTATAACAAGGATATTGTTCGAAAACGATTGTTCGTGTTAAACGGAACAGTTCGGCTGCCTGGAAATCGTCTGTCCCTCATAGGCATACGGTCACCCACATTGTGCATCACTTTGAGATCATCCAGATTATTTAATGCATTCTGTAGATCGAAAGCAGAGTATCACTCTATCAGACTCGAACCTTCAAAACAAAATGCAAAGAAATGTACATATAATCCCACAGCAGAAAATCACAATCAGAAAGTGCAAAACTATAAATGACCTGTAAATCAAGACCGCGGTTCTGTGCGTGTAGGCTGAAGTTTACATTCGGCAGTGATCCTCCGCGATAGTGTGACTGTATTTGCTGATGTTGGGGCTTTCTGGTCGTCTTGCATACAGAGGAGAAATCTACATTCAGCTGTGGACTGACATGTCAACAACGACCAACAAACCAGACCAAAAAAATTATTTCCTATTAAGAAAATGACAAATACCTCGAGCATGGACACCTCTTTCATTATCTGTTCGAAAGCACGCGTTTCCTCCTCCTGTTTTTGAGTATGCAGCGCGATTTTCTCGGCAAATTTCCTTGGGTTCGCCATATTGGAAGAGTAGAATGAAGCGTGTGTTGTCAGACTTGAGCGGCGTTCCATTTGGTCACAGGGGGTCTGAATATCTACCAATCAGTGCGCATTAAAACAGAGCTCTATGGCGTTTCTCATAGCGGAAAATGCAAATTGTTAGCACGAAAAATTAGTGCGAATATGGTGTGAAATGCTTGTTTACATCTATATGGATCTGTTAAATTTTCGTACCATGAGAATAATTTTGACATTGTGACCTATTAGATATGAAAAAGCAATCAATTTACAACCACTTTTTCGTAGTGTAAATTTCTTTTGCATCTCAGTTTCGACTCAGTTCGACCCAGTGTGAGGAGACGGCAATTGATGTTTTCAGCAGATTATACTTCGCGCTACGTCGGGGCTCACTCGATTGTCATCGGAATTGATCCCACTATGCAATGCGGTCTACTCGTGGTTTCTCTCTTAAGGTAATTCCATTGAAATTGTTCTACTATCAAACTTTTTTTGAAACTTGGCGTAATTAACATTCATGATATGAACATTAAAAAAATGCAATAAAAAATGGGGTCATCCTGCTTGTTATTAAAATGAAAAATTGATACCACCCCTCCCCCTCCTTTCATCATTGAAGTAAGGCGATTTTAATGATGAAAATAATAATAATAATAATAATAATAATAATAATAATAATAATAATAATGATAATAATAATAATAATAATAACAATAATAATAATAATAATTATAAAATAATAATAATAATAATAACAATAATAATAATAAATGGCGCGACTTGGGTTTAGCGCGGCCGGGTCATCAACGTCATCATTGATGCGGGGAGGGGGAGGATGGTTTTATTTCTTATTTTACTCTGACCAAGATTGCAGCTCTCGGGCCAAGCAAACTCTATGACATGATAGCTGAAAAGACTAACAAGGTAGATTAGTAAGCGTGCCTTGAGCTTGGTGAGCAGTGTCGGTGCAAACTAAAAGTAGCAGGCTAGAGATGCATGTCCTCTCTTGGATCTAGGACGTTATATTTGTTGTGATCTCGTTTTGTTCATGAGCAAGGAGTTCTCACAGACTCCCGTAGACAGATGCTGTATTTAATCTGTTGCCAATGCCTTGCCAAGGTGAGTTAATGTGTGCTGACTGCTCTTCGGATTGTTTTACACTCTCTCTTCTCTCTGTCTTCCATCTTTGCTTTTCAGTGAGCGTAGCTCTGCTCTATACCGAACTCTATTTGGCGTGTGCTTTCAAAATTTGCTGGTTTACACTAAAACGACAGTAAAAGCACCTGAGAGAAAGCAACTATTTATTTCGTATTTACTGATATACGTAGTTTTCAGGATTCAGTTCCCGGAATTTAGATAAAAAGGGAGCAAGGAAGACTGGAGACTGCAATTTTTGTTTCCTTATTTCCTCACATTGTTTTCTCTTCAAAACTGACATTTCCTGTTACACGCACACAGATTCATAAATTGCACGCAATGTTGTGTAATATTGACTGATAAGTCCACATGATTTAATAATTAATTGAAAATTGTTTCCCGCTTAAACAAAACACCTCCCCGCAAAAACGACGAAGGAACGAAAAAAATAGCAATCACATTGCAAGAGGAGACATATATAACATGCCCTAATTTTCAGTTCTATATTGTTCGGAAGATTGCATAATGCCAAAGTTATGTACAGTTATCTCATTCACGAAAATAATAGAATAGTCACGGTATCTTCAAATTGAAATATTGCGATTGAAAAAAAAAGGAATGTTCGTTCGTCCTTTCCCGCGCGCAAAAATATTCACTGGCCGTGATTCGCGTTGCTTTGCTCTCCAAGGAAGCAAACGCCTGGGTATTTTACCCGTTACCAAGATCTATTTTTGGAACTCACGTTAACTGTACATCTTTCTTTTAGCCACCAATATCATTATTACCTTTCAACATGGAAACTTTATGCAATATCTCAAAATTTGAAATTAACGGTGAAAATATTGTTTTCAGAAATTTTAAAGTAAATTAGCAATATTGTCTTTTACGCCCACCCACTCCGATTTCGACCTCGTTCTTGTTACTCTACATTCTCCGATTAATAAACGAAAGCTACCATTCTTTATTACGTGTAAGACTAGTATACCTAAATGGTAAAAATGCTGCCGAAAGGGAGAACGATACTGAGTATGGTAATTGTTACCCTGCCTATGAACTGAACTGTGAAGAATTGTTTTGCACAAGACATAATAGTATCGTTATGATAGGAAATCAATTGAAACTGTTTTCAGGTCGGGGGTTTTCTACGTTTGAATAGATATTGCGTGCATGTGGCATTTTTTGTTTCAGAATTTATGGTTATTTCAGCTTTCATTAATATTCAATGTTATGCCTTGTCTCCCCTGTCCTCAAAAAAGAGACGAAAGTAATAATACTTTTAATGGCAATTGGAAAAGAATCTTTGAGCAGAACTTCATGATGTGTTTCGGTACATAGAGGGGGCTATTATTGCAACCTGTAAAAACCTGTTTTCCTGAGAAAATGAACGGTGGCTTAACATCAACATTGAGCAATAGACATTCCGAAAAAACCGTTTAATAAAATTATATATAGAATAACATTTTCTTAAGTACTCTAAACTCTGTCACATCAACATTATGGTATTGAAAATCAGTTGTCTCTCCACCAACAACTTGCAATGTTGTAAAATCAACTCGAAACTATTATGAATTTGACATTATACTCTGTGAAACACTACAGTTCATTTTTTTATGACATACAGTACCGCTCAGGAATAAGCGAACTTCGCATGCGCAGTCAATACGCGCATACGTATAGGTATTTCTTAGTTATTCACCTCTAACTGTTTCTTTTGTGAAGTGTTGTTGGACAAAACAATAACTAGCTTTGTTAGCTTTCTTCATACGAATCACTCCATTTCTTCTTTTGCTCTTTTAAAACATCTTTTGTGCAGTCATTAAAATGTCCATTTAGGTCAGGCTCTTTATAATTAGGCCGACACAAGCTCTATGTATTTGTCAATTATCTTTGTATTTGTCAGTAATAATGCAATAAAAGTCTGTCGTTTCTCAATATTCGCGAAATTAAATGCCCTGAATTTATCATTTTTTGCAAAATCGCGAAAATTAATGCTCGCGAAATATTCGTGTTCCAAATTCGCGAAATTAAGTGCCCGCGAAAATTAGTACGAATAAGGTATACAAATCGTTGCATCAAATGGTCAGCGGCTAAGTCAATGAATGCTATTCCCAGTGTTTACTCGGTTTTCCACATTACCGCCATTTTGTACGATCGTTCTCATTTGGCTTGACACCAGTTCACTGACCTGAAGTATTCTAGCAAATTTGTACTGCACCAATAGGCCATTTTCGATATATTAAAATTCTAACATGGCTCCGAGGCTTGGGGGAATAAAACAAAAAGAAATCACATCGAGGATAAGAGATGAATAATTAATTTCTTTTGTTTTATTCCCCCAGGCCTCGGAGCCATGTTATAATTATGGCCTATTGTTGGAGGTATTACGAAAACGAAGATCCTCAAAAAAGGAAGACCAAAGGCCTGATCATAAGACCCGGCCTTCGTTTTTGTAGTACGGTGTCTGTTTTCGTCTTTCGAAAACGAAGACCATGCGTTAGCAAAGAGAACTGCTTACTTTTTAACGAGAATTTTCCAGCAGAGAAGGCTTATCGACTATTAGAATCTATTTCCGGGAATCTACTTTAGCTACAAAATACAGTAGACATAAAATATTTATTGTCAGAACCCAAGAGTCATTTCTGTACAGAACGCGATCTTTGTTATTCTGTCACGCAATCTTAACTATAAATCAAAGGCGACTATAGGCTCGATTTCCGCCGCTCTCTCGTGTCTGGTCTGCCCTCCCCGAGAAGAACGGCTGGAGGCGTGAGCGGCAAACCATGTCTGTGACGTCAATTCATAATTTAATTCATGCGGTGCTCCTGGTCGCCGGAAATGTTATCTGATTACAACCTACGGCTCTTAAACATTTGTACATTTGCCGTTCTATTTTTTTAAATTTGCTTTTCAAACCTATTTTGTTTCACATTATTGCTGCGGAAGAGCGCTGTATGCATAAATGCTGTATGCTATGGAAGAGTTCGTTTTTTGAGCAGAGCAGCGCCGTTGAACTATGGTTTAGCAAACTGGTCATGCATATCAAGATCTGTCAAAGGTGACATGTTGGTTTGCATGGTTAACTTGATGCTCTACAATTTGTCACGTACGTTTTGCTAGTCGGTTTGCTTTACCCACGATTTAGCTCACTTAAAAAGATAATTTTGCCTGGCTTCGCCAGACACTGGCGTTGCTATCCTTATAAAACGCAATACTTTTATGTGCCTGACTGTTTTGTATCTTGAGCTCAACGTTTAGCCTGATCTGACTCTTTGTTGCCTTTATTATCTGACGTTCAGGAACCCAAAGATTCATACATATTGTTGGCTAAAAAATGAATGCATCTTGGCCATTTACAAACCTTTCTAGCGTTTCTTGTTGTGAATTTAAAACTTTCGATCTTAATTGTCTCTGAAGTTCTCTCTTACACTGTCTATCAACTCCACATCATCTACCATCACGGGCCGCAATCCAAACTGGCGAGATAATTTATGCCCGACAAAAATCTGCGGGCGGTTATCTGATTGGTTAAAACTAACAAAAGAATCCTCACGAGTCCAGCCGTGCGTTCAGGGGAGGAGCGCGGGCTCATTTCCCGAACAGCGGCTGGTGATCGAGCCTAAGGCGACTAGTAAACTATCCAACACTGCAACCATTGTCGTACCGCAATAAGATTGGGGATAAATTTGGCGACGCGACAACGGTCACAGTGTGGGAAAAAGAAAAGTAAGGGTGGGAGGGAGGGAAAGATAACTAGTCTAGCATTAGTTCCCAGGGCTTGCCCGTAAGCACCTCGTCGCCCCGTATCCGCACGATCCCTCCCCGTGCTGCAGTTGAGCCAAAGTGATAATTTATTCACACGTGTTGATCTTATATGCGTCACTTTGATGTATGCAGTGTGAATAGTAAACTATCCAACACTGCATCCATTGTCGTACCGCAATAAGATTGGGGATAAATTTGGCTCCTGTTACTTAATGTCACTAAGTCTGTTTCTATCTACCCGGTCATCGATGGGCTCCTCCCCAATACTAAACAGCTACCTAAGGAGACCAACGTTGGACCGTCAAAAGAGAGGCATCCCTCTTCCTGAACCAAATCATAACTCCCCAAAACTAAACCCCGATCCAATTCCCTAACTCTGGGAGGTAGATTTTCATCGTACCTCACAGGCACTCTTCTGCGTAGGTTCTTTTCCCCTGATTGGTTGCAGGGAAGGCACACACAAAACGTTTTAGCTCATTAATGTCCTGCCAGGAGGCAGATGGCTCGGAGCCAACACTCGAGGCGAGCCTTGCCGAGGCCCCTGCCGGATTTAAGACTTTCGCTAGTTGCATGTAGTACAACGCCGTGTGGCGCCTTGACCATCCCACGTGATCCATGATTTCAGCCAGGTCCGCACCGGTAAGGGCCAGGGTAATTGCACAGCCTGACCGGAAACCGTGGAGCGTCTCACCGTTATCCGCACTCATTTCTTTAAGATAGCTCTTTAACCGTGACTCGGCTGCGGAGGAGGAAAAGGGGGCGTCTTTTATACCCAAATCTGGTGTAACTGGGCGGAAAAGGTAGCCACACGTTAAATCTACCCTCATATCACGAGTCACTTCCATGTAGCACTCAATGCCTCGAATAGGGCAGATTTCCGCTTGCGCATTTCTTCTAACCCCAAACACATTTTCATCCCCCTCCCTCAACGTCTTCCCCCAAATGTGGTTAAAGAGAAGCCCGTCATCATTGGGGAAACGAAGGATTTCAGGAACCTTAATCTGTCCCAAATCCCCTGGCCGATCTCCACTAAAGAAGGCCAGCTTAAAATATGCTTGGTCGCGGGCTATGATGAATCTGTCAATCGCCTTGCTAGACCCTTGCAGTTTTCTTTCTAAGTGCAAACATAATTGTGTCAATTTGTCAACAAAGAACGGCGCAGCCTGTTTCGGTGTTATACGGGCCTGCAGTTGTTCTGCGGTTACCAGCCTCAGGAAATCTTTCACGGATTTGTCAGACGCCGGGTTACCAAGGCCTAAGCGCTTGTCCCACTCGCCATCTCGTCCAATAGAGTGAAGAATGGCCCGTAACTTACCGATATAAGAGTCAATGGTTTTGTAAGATAAACGTATTGCGCATCCACACGAAAATCGTCCCTTTTTGCCGATATGGTCGCAACCATTGCGGTGAATCTGCGTTTTCCCATCCTTATCCTTAAAAATAAGGAAACGACAAACATCAGGCGGGGTCACAGTGGCCAAAGTGACATGTCCCGGAAGTGAGGCCAGAAAGCTTTCAAACTCTTTTTGTAACGAGTCTTTCTGTTTAGCATAGCTAGTAGCACGGTCAAAGTCCCTTAGCTGCCGTAAACGTTGATCAATGCACTCCAAATCGACGTTAACTTTTTTGACATTTGCTTTTGTCAAGACTTGCCGATTATAGCCACACCTTTGACAGAATCTAAAATCCTGGTCATTTGCATGGGAACAAGTCGGGCATCTGACGGATAGCGTAAACAACTTAGCAACAACAGGAAGTTCCTAAGGGGAAAGAAAGGCGAGACGTTTGTCGTCTATCAAAGGAACGTTTTATTTCCAACATGTTATAGTTATTACATTGGATTTATCCAAGCCAAAGAAGAAAAAGAAAAAACAGCTTATGACTCTAACGAGGGATCCCCCCACATGTCGGGGCTTCCCCAGTCCAGTTAAATATTTACACGCAATTCGAAAGCAATGTCACTGCTATGAGTTCTACTCAAAAGCTATCTGAAAAGCCCACAGTTCCCCTGGGATCTTGACTTCATTGTTCCAACCTTCTTTCGTAGGGATTAACAAAGCATGCGAATCACCTAGATCTGCCATCTTTTGCGTTTTTCTGGAGATACATTGTAAAAACGGCCACCAATACTTCCTTGGGTATGTATCCAAAACCACAAGCGTGCATGGCTGTCGGTAAGACTGGAGAAAACGCAAGACTGGGCCGACTAAGCCATTTGGCGGGAAAACATATGGACGCTGCATAACAGAAGAGAAGTTCGTCAAATCTTGTGCAAACAGATTCACCCCAATCGAGCATGGCGAGGGCCACGGCGTAAAATGGGGAAGATGATTCCCTTGTTTGTCAGTCATAGGATTTGAATCTAGGGCCATCAAATCACCTGAGTGGCCATTCAGACCGCCAAAGACCCGTTGTACCTCACTCCAGGTCTCCGGTGTTAGTGTGTAGTCCAAAGAAGATAGCCTGCGAGAAGGGGGATCCGCCGGGTTTCCCCGTGACGGGACGTACAACATGCGTAATAATAGATTCAGGTCCACAGTGGTAAAAAATAATGCCTTGATAGCCTCGTTCAAATCATGACTTTTGCCTCCTTGATTAGTCCACGCATGCATGACTGCCTGGTTGTCAATCATGACATCGACGCGACAATCTTGGACAAGATGTTTAAAGGCTTGTAAGACCTTATCCACTGCCATGGCTTCCCTTGTCGCGATATCCAGCATCATCTCATCCTTTGACCAATAATCAGATGCCTCCTGCTTCACAGGCGTAGAGATGACCCCACCCCATCCGGTTTGGGAGGCATCCGTTACCATGTTAATCTGAAGATGTTTCTCTTCGCGCCAAGGTAGAGGGTCATCCCACCCTTCTAGAAATAACCAATGGGCGATCTCATCGCGCAGTGCACCCCGGATCGCCATTGGTTTCATTGTGCGCATACCCCTTGAGATTGCTGCCGACATCTCTCTAGTAAACAGACGCGCTGCTGGAACAACCAGGGAAAAGAAGACGCACTTGCCGACCAAACGTTGAAGCGTCTTGACCGAAACATAACTCGAGCCTAATGTCTCTCGGATCAGCTCTAGGAACTTGCGCTTTTTGTCCGGGATCAGGTGGAAAACTTCCCTACTGGAGTCCGCGAGAAAGCCAAGATAAGGGACCATCTTTTGGGGGGTTAAGATTGACTTCGTTAGGCCCAGAAAATATCCCAAACGTACCAAATAGAACGCCACAAGAAATACTGCTGATTTGGCCGCCGCCAAATTACGCTCATCTGCAGAGTGTAGGGTACCATATTCCCCTTCGTTAAGTGGCACCTGGAGTTGACCATTATGCCTATCATCAATATATAGGAGACATGGGATCCCCAACGAGCGCAGAAAATTAGACGCCATAAGGCCCGTCGAATGATACACATAAGGGGAGATCTTCCAGCCAAACGGTAGGGAGTTATATGTAAAGTACCAACCACCCCACTGGATTCCGAAATATGTACGACTTTCTTCCGACAGCAAAAGGTGGTCGTATCCAGATTTGTCGTCAAGGACGGTCTGATAAGAGTCCTTGAAAACATACCGAGGCAAATCTGTCACCCTATCCAGGGTGAAAGGCTTCTCTAGCATCCACAAGTTTAGGTACCGCGCATCATGACACAGTCTCGGCTTTGATGGCTCAACCGTCAACGGTAGTACAATTTGAGGCGGGGTTACTTGGCCAACCTTACCCACCAAAGAGATCGCACCAGTTTTTAGACGACTTAAAAGTGTCGTCCTGACAAACTCCCCAAACTGTTTACAGGATACATTATTTTTAAACAATCTGTGGGGTGGCCGGTCGGAATCGTAATGTTCCCCCTTGAACGTTCCCTTAAAGTGTTTGAAATATGGGAATATTGACACCTTATTCCCAATCCAAGACAATACCTCCTCCTGGTGCGATGAAGGAGCAAGTTTCGCGATTTCTGCCCACTGGGTTATGCGTTTGTGAAGTTCCCCCGCCACAAAAGTATCAGGATCCCGAAATAGCAACTCTTCGACATGCCCGATAACTGCTCCATTCTCAACTAGTCGAGTTTCCTGCATCAACTGGTCATTTTCTGTCCCCTCACTGCTGACCGATACGGGGTTCCCCCTTACGTCTATCCACTGTATCGCACCTGCGCGATTCCCAAAGTTGTTGATAAAGTTATCAAAGTTGTCATCTTTTTCCCATAACCAGAATGTTGCCTAAGGGGAAAAAAGGATTTTTTTTTTAAAGAACCCCGTACAAGCCAGCAGAGAGAGGACAGTCTTGACCCAGTATGACCGGGAGGGTTTTGAGATACCCTGTTTTCAAAACTCTCAACTCTGTGACTAGAGTAGAGGTAAGAAAAAAAAAACAACAACAACAATGTGCGAGAACAGAAGGGAAAAACAAACAAATGTTACAGGCAGGTGTTACCGACCCCTCCACCTTCCCTTGTAAAGGCGATACTAACCGAATACCACTTAAGAATCGCATCCAATCGAAAAAACCGGACAAGTTTCAAATGTTTATTGCGCTCATTGAACTTGTTATTAACATGATTATCACTGTTATTACAACTTGTTTTCCTCTCATGCGCTTCAGTGGTTTAGTACACCTATTAGAACTTGTTATCTTTAGCACGACCTAGGGTTGCTGAGGGCCTCTGCTGTGCACCCCTCCTTGCATAACACCTTGCCATAATGTGGCCATACTTTCCACAAAAATAACATTGGACGGGAGCGCCACTTCTCCAGCCCCGACCTCTATATGGGGCATCACCACGTTCACGGTAAGAAGATTCAGACGACGGGCTTCTCCCAGTCATCGCTTTCTCCACCTTCGCAACCGCCTCGTACACTTTCGTATGGTCTCTGTCCCCGAGGAGGCGCAGAACCAAAGCGCGAAAATGTTCCCTTGGGAGGTCTACCTTTGCCCTGGCTGTCTGATACACAAGGCGGTAGAAATCGCGTTTCTCATCCTGATTATCCCTGGAGGTATTCTGAAGGGTCTCCAGAATATCAATCGCCTCGTACTTGTTAAATTCTGAAAGCGGCCGTGCCGCATAATCGAGCATCTTCCTTATCACAGAGGCCACAGAGAGTTTCGTCAACTCCTCAAGAGACTTTTGTAAATCACCAAACTTTTTCTTTAGAGTCTAGGAGAGCAAATAAAGGGAAGAGTGAGATTATACGAACATCACTCACGAAGTTTCTTTTGTTTTAGCGAACTCTCGCCCCATTGCATTACAGAAAAACACAGAGTTTCATTGCATTATCGAAAAACTTCCACTGCATTGCCGAAAGACTCGAATTTCCCTTTTCCATTTCCAATTTTTATTTATTATTTATTTTTATTTTCCGATTTCATTTTATTTATTTATTGTATGGGGAACACCCCCATCTGTCCTAAGGCGAGCTCTCGCCCATTTCTTTCCCTTTTTATTTTCATGGAGAATTCTCATCCATTTCTTTCTCCTTTTCAATTTTCAAAGTGAATTCTCACCTCATCACTTTCCTTTTCTTTTCTCATGGCGAACTCTCGCCCCATCACTTTGTTCTATTTCTCATA
>CM042748.1:9784342-9788885 GCA_022496165.2 Catalaphyllia jardinei
TAGAGAAAACACACATTGTGTTTTGTGCATGGTCAAGGCCAAAATAGCAAACCAAAAAATCTAGCAGGCTATTTTTTACATCAGAATAAAAATAATTGAATCAAAGATAGATCAAAGATAGATCATTGATAACTTCATTCATTTTGTAACCCTTAATATATTGATAACGGAATGTTCTTTTCTAGGTGTTTAATATATATTTTAGCGACAAGCAGATTTGTTCCAGAAGATACAGAGAATTTTCAAATTTACATAACCAGGTAAGCCTCTTGATGAAAGGTCACTCAAGTACAAAAAATGTACATGACAGTTGCAATTCCAAGATTTATAATTTTATAGTTGTATTTGTGTACAGGTAAATTATTAGTAAGTGTAATTTATGAAATTAATGTAATTAATGTGTGATTTATGTAGGTGTCCAGTTACAGGTTTCTAAATGATATTATAACAAGCTGTCAGTAATTGGACACCTGTGTGACTGCGCACCAATTGCATGGCAAATAGGTGCACTGAGAACCAGTCAGAGTTGGGAATTTTGTTATACAAGTGATTAATTTAACAAATAGTTTTATAGTATTAGTCGAGTATGCAAAGCAGGTAGTCTTTGTTGTTTAAATATAACCCAGTTCTGATTTTTAACCTAAAACTAATTTGTTAACAACCTTTAAGTAGTGATGCACAAATAGCTGTGTAGTCTTTCTGAGTGCCTTCTATGGACATGATAAGTGCAACCCACTTCCACAACCCAGACAAAGGGTTCAAAGAAAACCCTTTTTTTGCTTGCCCTTTTGGGCAAACTGTAAGCCTGAAGTTATGTAAATCTTGCTAGCATGATTAATACTTCAGTCTGTAACTAATAGTGGGCTGCCATCATACAGTATGTCACTGGTTGAAAGAGTACCTAAATCAGCAGAAACTTGACCCCAAAAACAAGACTTGCCAGTTATCTTAGGAACTGCTAAGGCCAATAAAGCTAGCTGGTTTTCTTAGCTGCATTGTGGTGAAGATGCATGGAAGCCTGTATTATTTCTGCTTTCTTTTTTTGTTTTCAGCTGAAGAAGGAGTTTAGAGATTACCAGTTTCCAAAGTTCCCTGGAAAATGGCCTTTCCATTTGTCTGATCAACAACTAGAAGTTCGGAGAAAAGGCCTGGAGGCTTACCTTGAACAAGGTCAGACTTGATTTCATCACTGTTGCAAAAAGATGGTATCATCCACAGACTTTTCACACATGCTTAAGTTAGTTGGAGAAAACGACAGAAGAAAAGTGGTATACAGTATCAGAAGTGTTGTATTTGCTGAGCTATGTGTATTTTACAATATCAGCCATTAAGTACAGTGGCTGGAGGTGGTCTACAAAATGTCGATGCTATATCATTTCTGTGGAGGTTTGGAGTAAGATTTAGAGATTGTACTGAATAGTTAAATTCCTGATAAACTTAAGCAAAGTTGCATGCACAACTTCAAGTTTCAAATGACAATCAATTCAGTGTGTGCATGACTTAGTTAAGTGTGAAGTTTAATGATAGTGGTTATGTATGTGGAAAATGTATCGTAAATCCTGGGCCAAATGGATCGTAAGTAGGCACAAGTTGAAAACGTGGGTCTATTTGTGACTCTGTTTGGCCAGGCCTTGCGTACATGTGCATTGGATTGCAATGATATGTGCTCACTTTGGTGGAGATTTTCATGCAAGTCGATGCACGTTTTTCACTGTTTTGCCACCCAATTCAAGTCAACACAAGCTGAGTGATGTCCTTTTTTGTTATAGCATCCTACTAGCCATTGAAATACAGGGTATGTGTGCCTTGAAATGTTTTTTGGCTCCTTGTGTGTACTTGCAAGGAAACGTATGAATCTGTTTGGCTACTCAATTCAAGTCTCAACTACGCAAGTTTAACTTGTGGCTAATTGTGACTATTTGCGAGTGTGTTTGGCTTGGGCTTAAAATTGTCATATGGAAAAATGTTGAACTCATAAATTATCTGTCTGATAATATTGTTGAATACAAGCCATTTACATTCTTGTACTGTTTGTTGCAGTGAATTCAGTAAGAGTAATAGGGGAGTCAAATATCATGGAAGAGTTCCTGAAATTGTCAGAAAACCATGTCACGGTATATGTTATGTTTTATGTTTCAGTTAGGATCTAAACACTTGTGAATCAGTTTAGTCCCTGCCTGCTAACAGTATTCTTATCAACATACTTGAAACTTCTGTTTTTTAGCAAGAGAACGAAGATGACAATGATGGTTCAATGAAAGTGGAGTTAAGGATATTCTTACCAGATGATTCAATCACAACTGTGACTGTTCTGAAATGTCAAAAAACGGATGAAGTATATCAGGTAATATTGCTGGAGAACCTGACACTGGTGAAAAATCAATTTATGAAGTACAAATTAAAGCCCTTGAAGTGCTAGGTAGCACTAGAAAGTTTGGAAAATCTGTAATCTTACAGCAGTGTATACAAACTTTTTTGAATGCTCAATCAGACTGTCACTTTTTTAATCTATAGGGTACAAATCATGTTCCAATTAGGATATGATTTAATAATGTTAAATTCTGTGAACCCCAAAATTAAACCATGTATGTCATGCCGGATTTCAGTCCTATCCTGCAACTAATGTTCTGTAGGTGTTTTTGCTGTTCACACCCTAGTTAGAACATGATTTATATGTGTGCTAACAGTGACTTTAGATTAGTATAAAATAAGTTTTCTTTAGCTATCTTGTTCAAACTTCCAGATGAAGTCTGTGTGTGTGATCCGATGAAACTGGTTGGAGCAACTACAAGTTGTGACATTGCTGTGTAGGTTATATTACGAACTCATACATGACCAGCTCTCAGTTGGCTTGATAGCTCAGTTGGTAAAGCACTGTACTGGTATTTCAGAGGTCAGGGCTTGAAGTTAACTTTTCAGTTCACTGGCAAAGTTTGGCTAGTAAGATTTTTTCCACTAGCAAACTGATGAGACCACTAGCAAATTCTTTGCAAATGTTTGGGAGACATGGATGGTTCTAACTCACAAACGTTTGCTAGTGAATATTTTTCTCACTCACACCTTATCAAAATCACTCGCATTTTGTGAGTTTGCGACTTTTAATTTCGAACCCTTAAGGTCGTGGGTCTGAATCCCGTTCAGGCCTGAATTTTGTTTCAGCCTTTAATTTCACAAAGTTGCCTACAGCTGCGATGATCAATCATATCTTCGTATCTTTCTCTGCGGTTCAAATATATCATCTTTCATTTAATTCACTTGCTAAATTGGCATTGTTTGAAGTTAGTTTAATTTCATGTTTAGTGAACAGTTATTGTATGCTTATCACATTTAAAATTTTGTATGCCCTGGCTAGTGAATACTGGGAAATATTTTGATGTTTCTTGGATTTTTGATAATACAATTTTTTTTGTTCTTCTATGTACTTCACTTTCAAGGCCTTGGCAGGGAAGCTCAATCTGGATAAAGAGTGTGTTCCAAATTTTGCTGTCTTTGAGATTATGGAATATGGTTTTGGTAAGTCAAATGTAGTTACATGTAAAACTGTAATTTTAATTCATGCCAGTTTCCTTTGCTTTCAGAGTGGGAGGCACAGTAGCTTCATGGTTAGTTAGTTAACTCAAGACCTGGCCAGAGACATAGTGCCTCTCTCCACCCAGGTGTATAAATGGGTACCAGTGAACTTAATGATGGGGTAACCCTGCAATAGACTAGCATACCATCCAGTGGGGAGTAGAAATACTCGTAGTCTCTTCATGCTACAAAAAAGAGATAGCAAGCCACATGGCTTGTATGCAGACTTGACCTTTACCTGTGCTTTCAGAGAACCCTGACAGTATTGTTTTTCTTTTGTCCAGAATGTTTTTCTAAAATAATCTGGTGCTTTCCCAAGCTTTTAATTAATAAAGATTCAATGTGTTTGTTTCAGTACATTTCTTGTAAGTCAGGCTTTCTATATGTCAAAAGTTTGGCTGATCAAGGAAGATATATGTGTCTGAGAATTGTACTTTAAAATTGCTGCAGGGTGTGATTTTCAAGCGATATTGATTAGTCCAGGCACCTTATTATGGCCAATGAAAAAACAAAACAAATTTATGTCATGAATAGTGAAACAAATGACCTACCACTGTTTTCTGGTCAGTGAAAACTAGTCTCGAAAATTGCTTTTTTTCCTCATCAGTGGTAATAATTTAGCCTGCAGGCATTTCCAAAACCTTTTGCGAAGGGATCAAAACTATGAGTTAGTGCAAAAAATATGGAGCAGAGGGAGGGGGTGAGGCGAGCAAAGAAAACACCTGAAATCAGTGCCAGACATTTCACTGAACGCCCCCAAACATGCCGCGCTCCCTTGGGGACAGACTTGGCGATATCTGTTTTGATCTTGTTGTGTTCCGGATGTCAGATTATACATGAAAGACAAATTTCTGACATCATGTTTTGATTGATGGGCTAATAACCAATCAAATTGGACTTTTGCTCCCCGTTCGTGGGTGAACGGAGTTTGGTAAAATGTTTGGGATTGACCGCAGGCAATTTCTTTCTCCCC
>CM042748.1:9788985-9803498 GCA_022496165.2 Catalaphyllia jardinei
AATTTAAACCAATAAGAATCGGAGAAAATTTAGTGGTGAACTATAATCTGTGATAGATAGTGAGTAGCGTAACAGCGTGCGCTGGGGGCCGCTTTGTGTTTTCGAAGTGTCTGTGAAGAGGATTTAGATGAAAGTTTTGAACGACTAGTAGATTTATACTAAAACAATTAGATTATTCGCTCTCGATTTCTGTTTGATAGTTGACTCGGGCTGCGCCCTCGTCAACTATCGCGGGATAGAAATCTCGAGCTCATAATCTAATTGTTAAATATACTATATAAGACCGACAAGCCTGTCCAGCCTGGGCCGTACTCGTAGATTGGGGCCGTTGATGGTTCGTCGTTGGTAGAAGGTAATACTCCTGCGGTTTGTTTGCAACTTCTTAAAGATACGCTTGACAGACTTGCACTTAGCCGCGAAATTTTAGGAGATGTCCACTTAAGTCCTGTTTTTCTGCCGGTAAATGCAAGTTTAAGTCTCTCGTGTTGTCTTTGCTTTCAGTAAGCCATTGATAAAAATAGGATGGTTAGTGGAATTGTGTCACTGTGAAGTGTTTCTCAGATCAGGTCTGAATCTTGATAGGATTTGTTCCTCTATAACGTCAGAGCCAAAAAGGTATTGTAGCGCGTAGCTGAGTGGTCGTAACTTGTCTCCCAATACACCGGGGTCTTTCGCGAACACAATATACGGTGAACCAGTATGAAAAATCTAACAAGAAAAACGTTTCTTGCATGGTTGTGGTTACCAAGAAAATGTACGAACCAATTTTCTGCCCTAAACTCCCCGTACTTTTGGGTTTAACTTACGCCAGTTACAAACCATGCCAATCTTCAGTCAAGAGTCGAAATGCAACAGGTTGCTAGTCTACGAGCAGTTGGTTTTCTACGCCAAATGAGAGTGGATATGCGGTGTTTGGCGAAAATTGATCCCCAAACAAGTAATAATTCTCGATAATTCGCGCATACAAATCAATTAGTGGAGGTTTTTGTCTTTAAGTTTGCCTCTCTAGATCTTTTCCTAGCGTTGTATTAAACCTCTTAACGTACTTATTTTGGTCCTCGTCCATACGTATCTAGATATTTTTCAATCCGCAACTTTGTCTTTCTGAATACGGCTTCTGTCCACACGCCTCCGGCGAACCCAGATATTTTTTTAATCCCCTCTTCAGAGTGGAATACTTCCGCAACGAATCCGATAATGCGGGGACAGCGAATTTTTTGAATCCGGAAAGGAAAAGTTGCGGATTCAAAAATATCCAGACACGTGTTAACGAGGCCCTAGTCAGCAGACTTTTAGCAGCAGAGTTTACTATTCTAGAGCCCAGTGCCTCTGCTTTCCAGACTGATTCAATCTGTGGTAAGTAAAGGAGATGACCTCGGCGAGGTTCCTTTGGAGCGGACGCTAGTAACAAAATTTGACTTTGTATAAAAGGAACAGGGTTACAATACACAACAGATGCTAACAACTACCGGCACCTTGCAAGCGACTTATCAACGACGAAAACAAAATTTGATATACGTACTTCTAACAAACCGTCTTAATTTGACTATCAATAGACAGATCGAAACCGACCAACGACCGATGACAAAGGTTTCACGAGTCTTCAACCAAAACTTGCTTTCAACGAAACAATAACATCATCGACTGACAAACATTATTCACTTGACTGTGAAGATGACATCCATTCAGGTTGTCGAAACGTCAGTCACCAACAACACTGTATTGTGAAATCCCTCAATGATAAGAACACTATATAGTTCTTATCATTGAGAGATTTCACAACACTGAAAATGCTTCAAAAAAATGCTACACTAACGGACTGGAAAAACATGGCAAACCTGAAGCGCGCAATTCTGATTGGAGGCCGAGGGCAAATACTCAAATCTGATATTAACCAAAACGGAAGGGAAGGGCAATTTGACGAAAACGAAAAGGAATCTCTTTAAGATATGAAAGCAAACATATCACAAATGTAAGAGATTATAGGAGCGGAAATGAAACAATCTAATTGGTTGATTTCAGTTATTGACACTCTGAACTAGCTTAGGGCGCGTTCGTTTGGGATCAATGCGGAATAAGAATAATTGGAATAATGCGAGTAAGCGTTTGTTTGGGAGCTATTCTCATTCCGGAATACCTGGATTTCCATTCCGGCTATTCTACTCCCAGGAGCAGAATAGCCGGAGTATATTCCGGAATATATTCTTATTCCGGAATATCCCAAACGAACGCACCCTTAGTCGTATAATAAGGAGTTGGTTGTCTTTGTTGCAGAATACGTACCTGACAGAGACGTCGTACGCGCGCTTATATAGAATCACCTTTGAGCCGCATACGATGTTTCAAACTGAATGATTTCTTTACAACGCCGTTCCAATTACCCTCGTTATGTGAGCCAAACTCCTACTCAACTCAATCCTTCTATCAACCAACTCGAGACGTTTTGCACAAGAAGAACGGCTACTTGGACCTACTTACATGAAAAGCTTCTTAGGCCTATTTGTACAACAACAGCACCCTGCCCCCCCCCCCCAACAAATGAACAAATGGTTTTCGTGAATTCTTCGCAGTGACTCGCGCACTTTTCAGTTACTTCCTCTGCTCGCCTTTCTGACTATGGTGTTTTCTACACTTCCCAGTACTTGAAGGAAAGCTCTGTTCTTTTCCCTTGCATTTTTTGGTTTATTTGACTGTAGTTTATGTTTGTTTGCGTCAGTCAAAAAAAATTATTTTGCATTGGCTGGTCATTTTCTCAAATCAGACTGACTGAGGACATTCTGTCAGAAGTGTCTTCTTAGGGCGTTTCGTGAATTTGACCGTGCGTGTCGACTTGCAAGGCGTAAGTCGGCCATACTAATTAGGGGATAGCCCGATTCCCGCCGTGGTGTTTTTCGGGCCCACGAAGTCGGCCCACTTTTTGCGCACTTTTGCCTTGGTCCACCCTTAGCAAAATCTCCGAAAATGGCCGATTTTGGTGTCTTTGCAAAATTTGACCTAGCTCGCCACTGCCGGCACTTTCGCAGCCGCCGTTTTGCGCCAAAACACTCTCCGATGTTGGCACTTTGCGCCCACACTAATTAGGGGATAGCCCGATTCCCGCCGTGGTGTTTTTCGGTTGAGTCTTATTTTTCAGTCCCACTCAGATCCATAGGAACTCAATCATGAAATTCTGAATGTTAAACAAACCCTTTAGAATTTCTCACCTGTACTCAGACGTGTTTTCAGAGGGACAGGAGACCATCTCCTGATAGGGACTGTCCCGGCTGCAAGCTCGCTGTTTTACCAGCAGTTTTTTATGTTAGAAAAACAATTAAAACTTTATTTACGAAGATTTTTCGGTGGAGTTGTAAAAATAATGGCCACCGTGTGTGGACTTTGAAAAACTGTGTTTTGTTGTATTTATTCAAAACAAGGAAAACAGATGCCAAGGTCAATATCTTGGCTAATAAAGTCCATGGAGTGAACGTCTTGTAGCATCTGCTTATTTTGGCTTTGAGCGATGTAAACGTTGTAAATCTTTGAGATCCTAAGTATTATCCGCTTCTACTAAGATTCAATTCTATTACAGCCACCCGGGCGCTGCTCGCCTATATCGCATTTGATTGCGCCACTCTATTATCTACGGCGTGGTGTAAAACAGATTTTACGCAACGCTCTCTCGTGGTATATCATGGAATATCCCACTAGTCACTTGTATTTTCTTAGTATTCATACTCTCTTTATTAAGACCGTATACCGAGAAAATGCAAAGGACGTGCGGGATATTCCTTGGTGTACCACTCGAAAAGCGTTGCATAATTACATTTAGCATAAATTTACCGTAGCCTATGGTGAATCCGTGAATTTGATTGGCTAAATTACCGTTTTCTATCTGCCGATAGTCGACAGTTACGCATCAGCGCACATCGCGCATCACGTTTGAACCTGATGTAACGTAATAAAACAGTTCTTTTCTACGCGTTACTGGACATGTTTTTCTTTTTATGTAATGAGTCTACGGTAAATATATACTAAAAATATTAGACTACTCGCCCTCGTTTTCTACGAGCGATAGTCAACCCGGCTGCGTCTCGTTGACTATCTGCTCGTAGAAAACTCGGGCTCGTAGTCTAATTGTTAAGTAGTATATTCAATTTTTATTCTGTTAATGTTGATCAGATCTGATCTGAGCCTACAGTCAACGAAGATTTACCCAAAGCGTCATTCACACCACAGACTTGAAAGCGGTAAGTTATGAAGTGTGAAATTGTTCGGGGCTTTGAAAAATTACTTGATGTAAGCCCTAAAAAATAATACAAAGGTAATATCTGTACAGCCGGCAGTGAAATCTACACTTCGATCTTTGTTTTGGAGTTCGGAGCTTCAAGATAGGTTTCACTTCACAGAGCAGTTTAAAACAATCGGATTTTCTATGGATGAAAGCAATGAAACGAGCCCTGGAGCTATCCTTAACTTTGTTTGCCTTGTAACTCACATTACACACATTACATTTGGCACCGAAGGAAGACACAGCATTTCCTGTTATGCACTGCGCTATTGGTACAGCTTGCTTTTGCGCGGAACCGGCTTGGGTGCTTTTAGGAGGCCGGTTTTTACCCCTGTGGCCTTTTGTTTGTTATTTTTTTGTGCTCGGAAACTTGCGACAGAATAAGCGACTTAAAATGTATCTTCACAATGGTCAGTATGCCTGCTGAACCCTGCAGACTAAGGCTGGTAAATGTTTAAAATGAAAATCATGTCTCTTGCTTTAAGAAGTCTCTGGAGGCAGACGGAGGAATCGGAAATAGAAAATCGTAGCGGAACCGGAAAATGAAGGGCGTGCAACGAATATAAACACTCTAACATCATTAGCAATGAAAAGAAAGCGACAGATGATGAAACAAATGACATGATCCTTTTTTGTAGAAAAACCATTACCAAGAATAAGTTTTATCGAACAACTGTTGACAGAAAGGTTGATAAACTGAAAAATATCTGTTACATCCTCGAAATCGTAATTTATATTTAAAATTAATTAATATCTCATTTCTTTAAGCCCCAAGAACTTTAATTTTAAAAGACATTGATCCGGAAAAAATGTAGTTAGTATTCTTTACAACCTGATAAAGTGACAACGAAACACTTAAATAACTTTCTGGCCACGAATAAAATATGTAATGCATTTATTTATCAGGGCAGATTTTAATCAATACTCGTAAACCTCAAAATTGGATCTTGATTACCTAAAGCCCTAATTATAATATAATCGGCAAAAACAGAAACTGCTGTGTTTAACTGTCTGGCCAAACTCGTAACCGAATACATAGCGAACGGATGAAGCTTTTATATTCCGAAAATAGAATCCATAAACTATTTACAGTCAGTCTTTATAATCAGCGAAAAAGAAAATTCTGTCTTACAGATGGCACTAAATCGATGAAGCTGTTCCAGCTATTTCTATGTAGACTGTTGGAAAAATCCTTTCTGTTCATAAAATTGAGTGGCTGCCTTAATTGGCACTTTTACTCGAACACGTGCTTACCGTATTAAACTCGCTGTCGGGTGGTCAACTCAACAGACTATTTCAGCGTCAGAGTAAAATGATGTTTTCGGGCGTTTACAACTAAAAAAATGCCTGCAGTTTCAACATTTTGCTGGCTTCCAAAACAAAAACAATTTGAAAAGGTCAATGTAACTTAAGGCATGTTGGTTTCACCAGGAGTTGATTACAATGTTGAATATTCAACACCTGACATCGATGAACAAAACACGCGTTGTTCCGCGATCAGCATTGTCTCAGTTAACAATGTTTTGGCTGAAAACATTGTGACATACGTTTCACTAGTAAGTCCGTTAAGTCACGGAAGATTGATGTTTGGAAACCCTTGATCAAGTTCAGTTCAGGGACAGTCTTTTTGACATCGGTAAACAACCTTAATTAATCTTACTGAGCAAAACGCTAAATTATTTATCGACTTTTATTCAAGAACAGCGGGGGAGCGCAACCATTTCGTATGCTAGCGACACTGTTTTTACCTTGCAACAAAGCCCGTGCTGTTTGGGGGGCATGGGCCCCTTTACATGTAAGCGCCTGTGTAAGGGCCCTGCATGATTCACCCTGCTGAGCCACAGTTGCATAGAGTACCCCAAAACCTTTTGAACGCTTGTTTTCTCAGAGGACTTTTGGCACGGTAGGTCATCGTTCCACTTTTTCAACTAGCCTCGTATCCGAATTTCCTGCAGTGAAGTGTCTCCTGGTATTGAATAGCTTTGAATAGCGAATTGTAACCTCGGCTCCTTAGCGACGAGAATTTGAGTAATAAATGAATATTTAATCTGTCTGCATCCACGCTTGCAAGCAAGTGACAATTTCAGTGTCATGATGCAAGTCAATAGCTGACACAAATTAAGAAAAGAACAATCCTTGTTTGGAGAAAGCTTACTCTAAAAACATGAAGAACAAGGTAGCTGGTGTGATGTGGTCCTTTGCGTGCACAACATTGTCGTCTGATCATCAAGAAAGCGTTGAAATAAATACGTTTTAAGTTCGTTCTCCTTATTAATAACTAAGGAGAAATTTTATTTGTCGATTTTGCTTTATAAATGAAAAAAGTCACCCGCTAGCTAAGTTAAAAACTACGTTGCCCTAAACAAGAAGTTAAACAAAGCCGAATTTTTATTTAAGATTGTTGTACCAGACAGATTTAAAATGAGTGGCGCTGGTTGGTTAGCCCAGGGGATGTGCCAGTTGAGGGAGTCAAGACGTGACCGTCAAAAGTAAGAGGGCGAAATATTTTTCAGGTTTTCTTGTGGTTTCATCGTTTTTGAGCGGGTATGCCGCCAAAAGGGCGGATTTATCGATGAATTTGAACTGTGGTTCAAAGCGTGCACACATTTTCTCTTACGTAGAATCAGTTAGAATTCACTTTTTACGCACGTATACAGTAATAAGTTTCACGTCAGCGGAAGTGAAGCACGCACCCGCCAAAAAAACCTAATTTTCAAACGTACTATTAAAAAGTTGCATTGCTATAGGCTGTTCCTGTACTAGATTTTTCTTTGTCTTCATCATTTTTGTACCGCAAGAGCTAGATTAAGTTTACATCCGCCCTCAGACATAATGACGTAGTGCTTTTAAAGTAAAATTACCAAAAAGAACCATTGCAAAGCGTGAGCAAGAGATTGTATCAGCCCGAGGCATCTCTACATCTATTAAAGTAGCGTCGAGACGAACATTTGCTCTACGTTGTGTTTAATTATTTTGAAGGCACGGAAGGATGAATTTTCGCTCAGAATTACAAAGTCAAAGAAAACATGGCAAAATTGAGAGAGCAACACCAGGCAATGGTAATTTAGTTAATAATGTTATTTCCCTTTATTTATTGCAAAAAGAATTCTTAGTCCGGATCTTATAATTCCTTTATGTTATGCAAAGTGGTCTCCTGTTGTTGTATCATTGATTCAAAACAGACGGAGTCTCATGGTATAATCCTTTGTTTCCTTGTTTTTCCACACTATTAATGCCACGGTGCTACAAGTGAAAATTCATTCGGAAGGGGGAAGTTGCCAAAACCTGCTTTTTTGTTTACGGCGGCCGATCCCCCTTGCTCTAGCAGACGTGCAAAATCTATGCACTGCGCATAATATAATATCTGTGCCTGGTGTTTGTAAAGGCTCGCCATTTGATTGGTCTATTCTTGGCAGCTGGAGATCACTTATTATCTGCCACTATTTGCATATTCGCAGGTTGGGAGGTTAGCTATAGATGCAGTAAAGCGCAGCGTAAACCAAAGCTTATAGGTTTTCAAGCGGAAACCACTGCTTCAGTCAAAGATGTAGGGCTACAAATCTCTGCTACTCCATTTATGAGTTTAACGATGCAAGTCGACGCACACAGGTAAGAATCGAAGACGGGATTTTAGCAGATTCTCGGATCAAAACAATTACCACAGGGATTGTGTTGATTTTGCGACCGAACAGCAGTAAATTGTTTTTAGCAAAAAGTCCAATGAAATGCGAACCTGGAAACAAATTTTCGAGGGCTTTTCTTCTGTGAAATTGTGGCCTTTATTTTAATCAACGAAGTGTTTTTTTCCTCAATCATGTTTTCCGTCGCGGACAGCAGTGCGAAAGTTTCATTAAAAGCGGTGGAAAGGTTCTTATTGTCGTGAACACAACGAGCACCTGCCCGATGGTAGAAGTGAAATTCAATTTATCGTCATCTTGCTTTCTTTTCTTCGTTCTCTATCTTGCAGTTTCTCGAGGACAGTCCTATGCCGAAGCCAATGTGACAATTGCAAAAAAGTGATTCGTTTTCTCGGGGTACGCTGCCAGGATTGCAGGTTTGTGGAGTCGGCTTAAGGATTTATCCAACACTGACGGCTTGCATTACCGAAAATCTCCCTGAATAGTAATGTGTGTATACAGAAGAGTTGAATTGGCTGACAGTATCACTGTGCTATGGTTAAAAAAAATCTACGCGCTAACGAGAATTTTGAAATGTTTTCAATTTGAAGGTTGAAATATCACAAAAAATGCTCAAGCCCAAGCAATCAATTGCGAGACTGCGATCTTCGATGCCGCAAACTTGATGCCGGTAAGACGAAGACAAAATATAACTTTAAGGTGTAATTAATATTTATTTTACTTACAAATTCCTTTCCTTTCAGTTTATACTGAGAAATAACTAATTGCTATACACTTTGTTTTCGATGTTGAGATTATCTTCATTTTCCTCTTATTTTTTTCCGTGATGACGATTGCAGGAAAATCAAGGGCTAAGCGATTTTGGCGGACAGGGCATAATGCTTGTGGGAAGTTTTCATTGAATCACGGGAATTTAGAACATTTTCCAAGAAAAGGAGCTCCTCAATCACTCCTGCCCTTAAATGCCACGGGAAAAATCCGGCAAAAGCTTATCAATGGTCTGTACGAGTCGTTATGTTACAGTCCAAGGCACGCGCTGGATTTTCAACCAAACAACTCAGATGAGTTCCACGCTGCATCACCATTGACCATTACAGTTCAGAGACATACTTCACCAGAAAAGTGCTACCCATCTCGGGTGTGTGAAAATCTAACCACTATTGATCGAGACGAGACACTTTTGTCAAGTTCGACTTGGCACAGGACAAACTCATGGTCGACATCAGCTAGTTGTACGTATTCGTCAGGATATTCCTCGGCGAATACATCTTGCCCGTCTTCAGCTAACTCGCACCGCAGCACTTCACCTACCCCGGACTTTTCTAACATTAAACTTTTAAGCGCAACTTTAGAACAGTACAGCGGCGAGGACAACAGTTATTCTGGAGACAGTGATTTGGAAATTCTAAATGAAGACGACGATTTAAGAGACGAATTTTTGGAAGAGCCTTGCGATTTTTTCGCTACCTGGCCGCAAAAGAACAAAATACAGGGAAAAGACAAAGACAGACTCAACAGGAAAATATTTTCAGGTAAGTCCTTTCCTCCTATTTGTTGTAGCTGTGACATTTTATGGTTTGCTCAAGGCGAATGAGTACGAAGGAGACCCTTTTGAACGGAAATTAAAAATGGAAAAGCGCCGAAAAAAAACCCGGTATACGTATATAGTAAAATTGCCGGTAGAAATGCTTATTTTATACATATGGTTTTACTACTTGTGAAATTAAATGCACAGAGAATTGACAGTTGCCGTTAAACGGCAATAGTAAGTTAAACTGTTATGTAATAAGAAAAGAGCAAAGAGCACAGAATATCAATTTGCCTGAATCAAATTTTTAGTAGACATGAATATTTATGCAGACCTACGCTCGTATTTGTCAGTCAATATTGTTGATGACTTTGTTCACGTTTTAACCGCACTCAATCATTGTTATGCACCTGGTCTGTGTATGTTATCAATTCTTCGGGGGCGAGAAGGGAAAAGCTGACTCATTTACCAACTGACTAAAACTAAAATCATGCGGCCCTTTGCAGAGATGGTTGTTTGGCCGCAGCGAGATATCTGCATTCCTGTTGTTAAAAAACTTGGAACCCCTCGTACCTGAGATTTAAATTCCAGGCATAAATTTTCGGAACTGTTTGTTCAAGAATCGTGAAAATTAATGTCCAGCCCCGCCAAAAATAAAAAAACCAAACGTTATTAGCTTACTGCGATAATTCGGTAAATGCTCGTTTTGCGGTTATCATAATATACTTTCTTTGGTAATGGAATTGAAAGAAGAAAAAAAAGCATCTGTGAAGAGATGTTTTTAAGTAAAGCCTCTTTAATGCCTGCTCCCCTACGGCTGAATTTTAAACACAGCATTTTGTAAAGCTTTGTGCGAATTTTAAGGCTCATGAAAAAAACATGTAGCATTAAGGTAATTTCTACATGACACTGCAGGTAGCAGACATTTAAAAGCAAAAATTGCTTCGTATTATATTCATATCTGATTTTAAAAAGGCTCGTTATGTTGATAAGCTGTACCCCGACCTAACTATACCTTCGTTAAATCTACTCTGACTATACTAAACATCTACCTCGACAACATGAATGATTTATATTCATCAGATGTTATTTATTGGGTTGTTCCGAGCAGTGATAAAACTGACAGTAGTACCTTATCTTATTAAAATACTGCGAAAAATCTAGTTTAATCTAGTTCAACCCTTACTGGTTTCATTTGCTAGATGCTAACTATATATTTAATCCAAAAATATGCATTGTTTGGAAACTCTTGCACAATGCAAAACAACATCAGATCACGTTTGTTTTTTGAATTCGTGGCTGCACTGTCAAAAACTTGCGTAGGAACAGGTTACCAAGGATTTGTTTTAAGGGTATTTTTAGCTTTGTGAGCGCAAATCATTTAGCACTAATAGTTACTAATGTTATGCCTCTAAGTTGCACTGCAGTGAGTTTACTCAGCTTGATGTGGAATCAATCTTCTGCCTAACTTAACATATGCGCCAAACTGACAGTAATTAACATGCATATCACAAGCGATGACGTAAAGTGGGCAAATAATAAGACGATAACCGATGGTATCTTTCCCCTTTAACACATTTTGAACATTTACAATGTTTGATTGAAAAAATACCGGGAAAAAATATCACAAGAATAAAACATAACGTAAGAATTGCTGCGCCTAGCGAGGCCCATTTTCAGTAATGCACATTACCCATGACCGTTGACCACTTTTTTTCATTAATGCACAAGTCAATCTTTTTACAGCTGATGACTTTCAGACTTCAAGATATCAGGAGCCACTGCCTACGGTAAACAACAGGTGAGGACAGAGCACTTCAGCCGAGCACGTACAGCTTTTTATTATTTAAAAGACATTACAAAGGGTTAAAAAAAAATTCAGTTCGCGTGTGTTCTGGTTTGAAAATTGGCAAAAATTGAGCGACTTGCAAATGTTGTCAAGTCTGCACAAAACTCCCTTTTGACTGAAAGGATATGCTTACGTAATATTCGATTAAGAAACTCTTGCAAGACATGACAACACATCTGGGGTTTCTCTGAATCACCTAGAGCCCACCTTTTACTTGCCTGTCGTTGCTATGTACAACGACTACAAACTAAATATTAGTCTCTATCTGGTCACCGCATTTGCGCGAAATCCACGTTTCGCCTCCACTTCCAGCTATTTTTAGGCAGCATAGTTTATTTTTTTAAAAATTAAACCGGAACTCCTAAACCCGTTATTATATGCGAAATCGAAGATGGCACCAGCGGGAGGAAGTTGCCATGTTCAACCAGAAAAGGTCAGATCTAGGTTAGAAATGATCTCACGTGTTGCAGACACAATCATTCAGCGATTATGTCGTTTTAGAATTAAATCTAGATCGAATGCAGGACCTGCATCAAAAAGTCGGTTTATTATGAAGAGGTTTACGAACCTTAGACCGTTGCATTTCTATCTTTAGTAGCTGATGTCATTATTTCGTATATATTTTTTTAGATTAATTAGCTACAACGTAGCAATAATATGTTCCGGAGCTACACTGAAGTGATAATGGCCTACTATGGGCTTAGCAGCGCATTTTTGTTGCGGTATGAAATTCTACGAGGAGTTTGCTTTCTTAAAAAGAGCTCCAATTAATGTTTTGATATTTGTCTCAACCGATAACTGCAGTACATTGACCGTAGATATTGCTCATCTTGTATCTGCCTTTTAGCTTGAGGGGAGAGAAACAGGATGAAGATGATATCAAGGTAGGTTGTTGATACCACATTCAGCTGTTTTACGCAACCTATGCTGATTTGAATTATCAAGTACTTTATCTTGAACACGATTGGCCAGCTGAAAGTCTTCTTGTTATTAATATCCCTTATGGGAGATGTTGCAATTTTGTTTTTATTAATATACTGATTGCAATCTAACAATGACAGAAACAAGAAACAAACTTTTGGTTGCTTCATAAGATGATTTTGGAACACCGAGGTTAGAAATTAAGAAGGCGTCTGCAATTTTCCTGCAATTCTTCACAATTTGTAAGACGTGAAAGTTTGATGTTATTTGCAGCACTGCAAACAGTCGACTGACAATCGAGAGTCGATCTCAGACCAAATGTACTGAGTAGAGAGAGTATGTCGAAATAGACCGTGCTGAAAAGTTTTCATGAGCATTGAAGTTTTTCGATAAAAATTAAGTAGCTATGGGGCACTCTCAGTTTATCTTTAAACCTCAGTTCCTGTTCTCTTGTTCTTATTGTAACACATTCCCAATTCTTTTTAGAAATCTCTTCGGGAGTGGAGCATACCTTTCTCGGACTTGCAGTTTGGGGAAATCGTTGGCGCCAGCCCTAAGGAATACGTTTACAAGTAAGTACGAGTCTTGTGGTGTTGTCCCTTTGGAATTACTACAGTCAATACAATAATGGAGCTATGAGGTTTTGCTCGGCAGCCATATTGCATGGCAGGAACAATGAAAATATTTTGCATAAGAAAGAACATTTTTCCCATAGGAAAAATAATCTATTGTTCCTGGCATGCAGCATGGCTGCCGTGAACCTCTATTGTGACAAAATGGTTATTGCACGAATCTCGAGATCCAATGAGCTTATGAGATCCTCGTGTTGCATCAGGGATAACAAACGTTCTCATTGCATTGCATCTCACCAAAAGGCAAAAGGAAGTGGCTGCTCAGCATGATTTTTATCAGGAAGAAATGGTGGTCCTTGTAAGGACGGGTAGAGATAAGTGAAAGAGACATTTGGCACTTTGCTGGCTGTGACATGTGTATGTAACGTTAATTAAACAACAAGGTGTACATTGTCTTATCGCTTTACTTTGGCTTTGGCCATCGAGAGCCCGCTCGACCAAACAGGATCGAACCTCGGTCTCAAATGTTTTCATCTACCTGAACACCGCCGTAAAAAACGTCAATGCTAAAGGTTTCGTGTCCTTTTTTAAGTGTAAAAAAAATATATTTAGGCTACAAACCTGTCAAATTTACCTGAAATTATTTTCGACATGTCCAGATATGTTAGACTACAAAAACTGTCACAAAACTGCGTTGTCTTCCTCCCAATTTGGAAAATGGCAGATTTCGGTCATGTACCAGTTTGAAGGTATATCAGTTCAAAATGAATTAAGGAGCGAGGGAGAAAACATGCGAATATCAAGACATTTTGTGAATGACCTCACTGAATACGAAACGTGTTGTTTTCAGGGGTAGATGGCATGGTGATATCATGATTCACACTCGGCGGAGGTCAGCTGAACAAGACCTGGATGAATTTCTCAAGGAAGTGTCGGTGCTGAGCATGATTCGACATGAAAACGTTGTGCTCTTCATGGGAGCGTGTCTTGAGCCACCTAACCTTGCTGTTATTACAAGGTAAATACCCTATATCTGCTAGCTTATCAATCGTGTATCGGCTGAGTTGGCAGTTTTCAAGTTTCTTCGCATAAACTTCGGAAATCGTTCTACCTTATACTCGTACGACACTTTCCTGCACTCTTTTATAGGAAAGCTGCACTCCCTCTTTAGCCAATCAAAATTCAGTAATTTCCAGACATAGACATAGACATAGATATAGACATGGACATGGGCATAGACATGGACATGGACATAGACATAGACATGGAAATAGACATACATGGACATAGACATAGACATGGAAATAGACATGGACATAGACATAGACATAAACATGGACATGGACATAGACATACATGGACATAGACATAGACATGGAAATAGACATGGACAAAGACATAAACATGGACATGGACATAGACATAGACATACATGGACATAGAAATGAACATGGACATAGACATGGACATGGACATAGACATGGACATGGACATGGACATAGACATGGACATGGACATGGACATAGACATGGACATAGACATGGAAATAGACATAGACATAAAAAATGTGACAAAGACATAGACATAGACATAGACATACACATAGACATAGACATACATGGACATAGAAATGGACATGGACATGGACATAGACATGGACATGGACATGGACATGGACATACATGGACATGGACATAGACATGGAAATAGACATGGACAAAGACATAAACATGGACAT
>CM042748.1:9803508-9857783 GCA_022496165.2 Catalaphyllia jardinei
GACATAGACATGGAAATAGACATGGACAAAGACATAAACATGGACATAGACATAGACATAGACATACATGGACATAGAAATGGACATGGACATAGACATGGACATGGCCATGGACATACATAGACATAGACATGGAAATAGACATGGACAAAGACATAAACATGGACATAGACATAGACATAGACATAGACATAGACATAGACATACATGGACATAGAAATGGACACGGACATAGACATGGACATAGACATGGACATGGACATAGACATAGACATAGACATGGACATGGACATAGACATGGACATGGACATGGACATGGACATGGACATGGACATGGACATGGACATGGACATGGGCATGGACATAGACATGAACACAGACATAGACATAAAAAATGTCTTGCTATGTTGTAGAAGCAATGGACAATGTCTAGCGTGTGTCCATCCAATTCGGGATGCACTTGGATAGTTGGGAGAGCACGTAGGTAGCTAGAGATACTCTCGGCTGCGCCTCGAGGATCTCTTAAGGCCCGTTTACACAGGCGATTTTTGTCGCGGCAACTCGATGCAGTTTTTGTCGCGCCAAAGTTGCAAAAGTTTCAAACATGTTCGAAACCCCGGCCTGCGACATCGCGGCAACAAAGCGCACTGAAAATCGCACCTGGTTTACACGTGTGATTTTGGAGTTGCAACTTAAGCGCGACAAAAATTGCATCGAGTTGCCGCGACAAAAATCGCCTTTGTAAACGGGCTTTTAAGCTACCTTCGTGCACTCCCAACTATCCGCGTGCATCCCGAATTGGATGAACGCACACTAGACATTGTCCATTGCTTAATTCTTTCCCTTTCAGCGTCAGAAGAGGATTATCGCTGTATAACCACCTCCATGTACGCCAGGATTTGTTTTCATTGCACTCGAAGATTTCCATTGCAAAGCAAATCGCACAGGTTTGTGTCTGTCACGAGGTATTATTAACATATTCTCTACAATGGCATGCAACAAGACAAACTGCCAAAAAGAAAGGCGAAGAAATTAAATAAAAATATTTTCTTGAACCACTACCAAATTCTCAGATGTGACAAACTGAATGCATGGACGAGTCATAGGAGAATTGCTTTGTCACAATTTGGAAAATAAAAGTTTTGGGTTCTGATGGACCTGAACGAACAGACATTCACTGAATGTCAAACCATTAAAGACCCGAATTGCGGAGCACAGAAAGGCAGTGGCAAGTTTTGACCAGAACTCCAAAGTTGCAAGCCATGTCCACCAGTTCAACCATAACATGAACTTTGCAAATGTCAAGTCGTTGGTTTCGAATCAAATTACCACGAGCGACTTTTCCTTGAAGCCTGGCACTCTACTTTGGACCCGAACGCTGGGAACGATCACATCGTACTTCCAGAAGTCTACAAAGGCATCACGCGAGCATGAATTACATGGTCACGTGCGCAAGCTTCGCGTTACGTTTACTTTAAACTGATAGCGTCATGATAGCGTATGATAACGAACGTCGTTTTCATATCACTGATGAAGGCTTAAGCATTAGCCGAAACGTCTGTTCAAAAACAACAAGAGTGGCAACGATTTTCCATATAACTTATGACATCTCCTGACTACACTTTTTCCATTTTTAAACAAAAAAAAACACCCACTTTGCTTGATTTTCTGATTTTCATATTGCTCATTAATACCTTATCATAAACTAGCAAGTCTGGTTTCTTCTGTCATACTCTTCATTTCTTTAAGACATAAGCTACCTTCATGCAGTTGATTTCTCTACATCTGCCTTGTTTTCATTTCTTTAGGGTATGAGCTACCTTCATGCCAAAGGCATTGTCCTTCCAGCCTTAACTACCATGAACGTGTTCCTGGAGTCCAAGGTCAAGCTTTGTGTCTCAGGCTACTGCAGCAGGACAAAGCGAGTTGAAAGGTAGACGAAATGTTTTGGATAAATAGCCAGTGATCTTTTCTAGGTCAATTTAATTTGGACGCGAGACGACCCTTACTCCATATAAGGGATTCCGTTAAAACGGAGTTAGTTTTTATTGTAAAAATTTAATAATAAACTCCCCATTTTTTCTCAGTTAGTTTTTATCGTCTCATACATTTTTTGTAACTTTTCCTGGATTTCCGTTCGTTGTACCAGGGGTTTTGTTATACAGGGGCTTGGCATATAACGTGGTACCGCCCTGTATGCAGTATTCATCTGATCACTTCCCGCTATACAAAAAGGTGCCTGAAACTATTTTTATCGCGTTGCACGGGCTCTTTGACAATTTCTTGTCCGGGCACATATTACAACTAACGATGGGTTTTTGTTTCAGGGAGGGGTACGCCAGTATACCTCAGGGTCATCTGACCTATCTTGCTCCAGAGCTTATGCGCACGCTCAAAAGAAAAGGCTGCGTTTTATCACCTGAAGAGAGGACCACTGAATTCTCAAACGTTTACGCTTATAGGTGAGTCTCTTTCCGCAATGTAAAGGAGACTTGTAAGGAGTAACGTGTTCACTTGATGCAATAACAACATTACGGTATCATGCAGTCACTATGGGAATTTCACTGACCGAGAACCGACACTTTGGGTCCTAAACAAGTCGAGGAAGACGAAACAACTGAATTTATCCACCCCACGACATCTGCATGCACGTTCATGTCATAATCTATATAGCGGTTGCGGAGCTTGTCTTTGTAAGTGTATCCCTATGGTCAGTCGATGTAACTATATCAGCTACTGGCACTCATTTTCTCTTTCCACTGGTACTTTTGCAGCACAATTCTGTACGAGATTTTCACTGGAAAGTGGCCATTAAACTTTCCCACGCATTCTGTGATATGGATGATTGGCAAAGGTCAAAAAGAGTGTGTAACCCATATCCAGTGTCCAGAATCGTTAAAGGTACGTATGTCGAAGTATCAATTAATGATAGGCACATTGTTTTACGTTTGTTGTTGAGTTAAGAGATAAAGGAGTGTGTCATTTAAAAAATATGGCGTTTATTAACAGGAACTTATCAAAAACTGTTGGAGTGATGTGCCACAAACCCGACCAGGATTCAGTCGGATTGCCGAGCTCCTTCAGCAGCAAAATGTGAGTATGGCCTTAACAACTTCTTCGTACCAGCTTGAGAAAGCGAGAGAAATCAAACGCAATTATTACGACTCTGCGCGATTTCCAGCCCTTGGCACATGTTGCATGACGGGATGTAGGCTTGGCTAAAGTTAAAAAATATTGACTTGCTACACAGAATTTTACAAAAATCACGACAAGAAAAGGTCATTGTTCTCCCTGAGAAATAAATTCTCCGCAGAGACCGAGATGCCATTTGTTGAGCGCTCTGTTTACGTTTTTTTTTTTCAGGTTCCTCCCGAAGTTGGTCGCAGAAGAATCAGTTTCTCAGAGCCTGAAAAAATGAACTTTGTTGGCCGAAAGATGACTACACTGTCCATCAAGTAACAACTTTACTACCAGCGACTAAAAACAACAAAGCCGCTCTCCTGTCCGTCCAACCTATAGGAATCAATGACAGATTAGTCAAAGGCTTATGTGGATGGTTTCCACCAACCCCAAAAGTACTTTAATGGTATTCGATAGGATCCTCTACGTTCTTTGGGAGTCCGCATTTTCTAAGTACGGTGGTTGTATCAGTTGTAGCAGTTATTCTTAACTGGACCCCTCAAATTCCATTTATTGATTGGTCGACCAAATTTTTTGGACAATTTCATTGGTTCAAAATACGTGAAAGGCAAAGCAAACCAAAAGCACATGTTTCGGTGCTGTTTCACGTGACCAATTTTAACCTGTAATTTTAACCCGTAACCCGCCAGGAAAAGTAACTTGTGGATTTCAATACATTTTATCCGGGTTGGCAATTTTTCAACCCCCTTTGACTTTTTTAGAATTCCAGATAGCTGTCCAATATTGCCGGATTTTAAAATAGCTTTACAGTCATAGCAATCTGTTAGTATGCTTGTAAAAGGAAAGGTTAAACTAAGCTTTGCTAAATAGATGTCTTCATAGCGCTAGCTTTGTTTACAGCGACTTACAGCTTTTACATTCGATATAATTAGCGCCATGCCGGATGCCTTTGTTCCAGGCATATGTATACTATAGGGATACACTGATTTGTGATTTGTAAGTCGCAATATTTTTTACTTGCATCGGGGTATTTTAGTAAAAAAAATTCCAATGATTATAAATAGCCTATATAGGTACATAAAACAGATCAAGTAGTCTCAATTAGAACATTTATTTCCCAGGGAAATTACAGAGTTTATAGACTTCATTTCATATTTTGCTTTATGAGAACCTTTCCTTAATTGCTACGGTTTTGTACATTTCTAAAAAAATTTACTCTAATTAGCTTTTCTGTCCGCGAGGCGAACTACATGCAAAATGAAGAAGCCCAATTGGAGAAAATCTTGGAAAAGCAAACAAAAAACGCATTAACAACTTTCTCTTAGTCACAATCACTATGGGCGGGTTGGAGTAGCTAGAACGACTTCGGTTCATGTCAACGACAAACTTAATAATTGAAGATAATGTTTCAAGTGACTTACGAAGAGCTTTGCCATCTAGAGATCATCTATACCTTGAACTAATTTTGGTGCAACCGTATCAAGCACTTTAGCACTGAGGTGCACTTAGGGGTAATTAGTAATTGGCAGCTCTTTGTTTAGTTGAGTTTTAACTGTAGCGTTCATTACTTACCATGCAAGAAAGCCAGAAGGCGATGTTGCTTCAGTCAGTAAGCGATTCGGCTGAAAGAATTAACGTTAGCTTCCGTGAGAGTCAAGCTTAAAAGTGACAGAGCAGTGCCAATCACCTTGCACTATAAATTTCGAATAAGTTCGGTATTTTTGGCCGGAGTCATAAATTTTCGTCGATACTTTTTGTATTGGCAAAGCATGCTCTAAGGGAGGCCTTTTTGGTTAAAGATGGCATACTGGATGTTTGGGAGGAAGGGGTTTAAAAAAGTTAATAAATTCTATTTTTTGGTCTATATTTATCATAAAGGTATATTTTATTTTGATTGGTTGGCTCATACATTTTTTGGTCGGTGTTTCCTCAGGGTGTCATTCGCACTCCTCCGTCACTTTTTTCCTCAAGTACTCTCCCAGGTGTAAGATCAAATACGATTCATATTTAGGAGGAAAAGTTCAAGATGCGATTGTCTGTTGTCTGTTGTGTTGATCGAACGCGCCGGTTGCTTGTTTAAGACTTCTCTGCCATGCAGGTCATGAAACGAAGAGAAGTTGATCCACAAAGAAACAGCCAGACAACACTAGAGTGGAATAACGCCGAGTATTTACTACTTAGCTTATATCTCTTAGGTCAATTTCCCCTTGTATTCGAGTTTTCAGGGGTGACACTCTACTGTTTCTCAAAGTGACGGCGATTCTTCATAGTGAAACTGAATATGGATGTTTCTGTGGCGCATTTTAGTTAGTTCCGGGTAAACCAATTAGAGTAAGGCTCTGATCGGGTTTTACCGGTGTAACCCTATCTATCATATCCGTAGGGTAACTGACATATTTATTGACCTACTAGCTAAGAGACTAGATGGAATCATTGATCTTTAAAAAGGGTGCTGCAATGATGTTTACTGTGTAAACTTTGACCTGTATTTAGAAAATGCTAAAGAAATGAAAAAAGAGAAACCTTTTTGTTATCGTTTGTTTTCAGATTTTAATCGATCACAGACATTTGTTACGTGCACGAAGAACAGATCAGTACGATGTGTAACTATTTCGTCAACAGACACTGGATTGTATAAAGAAAAAATGCTGAATAAATACCTTTGATGAACATCTTCTCTTACTTCACTGATTAACATACCGTATGTTCAGTTTTACTAGAAAGAAACCATTGCTAAAGGGCAGCACTCCGGCTTAAGTTTTATCGGAAATCAGGCCTTAACTTTTCTTACAAGATAATGAGGGTAAACTGGAAAAGGATTACTTTGCAGTACCAACATACAGCGGTTTGACCCATAATTAGTAGTTCGGCTATAAGTGCGTTCTTCATTACGCCATGTAGCACATAAATTTGATATTCAGGCTTGGGGAAATTTCAGATTTCCAGGAATATTGCTTTACTTGAATAGAATTCCTTCCCTGGAAAATATTTCTCTTTAGCTTATATCTCTTAGGTCAACTTCTCCTTGTGTTCGAGCTTTCAGGGGTGACACTTCACAGTTTCTAAAAGTGACCGCAATTCTTGTGCACTCATGACTCGTTTCAATGTTTAAAGCTGATTAGAGTCGAGTTTTGACATGTTTCCGACATCATGAAAAAAATAGTGACATTCAAGATTGAGATTTTATTGCTGTCTGCATCTGGTTAACGTAATAATCACAGAGAATAATGCCATCTTGCAAAACTAGCTCATCTTAGCCAATCCATGTAAGAAATATTGAATTCAACAAATATCTAGGAGGGCGAGCCTTCATCAACCCCTCTTCACATTCCAGGGTTAAATGAAACCGTCTGCTTGTCTTTCATTTTTTCATCGAACCCGAGCTAATGCGTCTCTTCTCCCTGACCCATGGGGGTAAAGGGAGAAGAGAAGAATGAAATTCAGACTACGCGCATGCGCATTTAAACTGTGCCGCATAATCAAAGCGGGGCTTTAGCTGATTTTGTCAAGAACCAGTAAAATCACAGTCCGTTGATGGTTGCTATCTTTGAGCAAAGAAGTCTGACGCCCGAAGTTTAAAGTCTGAAGTTTAAAATCTGACGTCTGTAGTCTGCATTCTTTGGTTGCTCGGCGACTTTAGTAGTTCTTTAGTAGTGTCTTAATTAACTCGTTTCTTCAGGACCTATAACTGGCACCATGCGGTATCAGTATTGCTACTGAGTTGCGATAAAACAAGGCAAAAAAGATAACAATATTTATTGGAAACAAAAAGACTCTTCACGATGCTTTTCAGATAAAGCCACTTCTGCGTAATTCACTGCTTTTCAAAAGCAAATAGGAATTTTTCTTTGATTAATCGGAATTACAGTGTCTTTTAGTCGCGGTTGCTCTGAAGACTAGATTGGAGAATGAGGCAATCGCAGACTAAATCACATTTACGTAACTGGAAGTTGCTTTTTCTGTCTTGGAAAAGTCTGGATAGGTTTGTATACGGCATATACATTTTGCAGGTTGCATGTTACAGGTTGCACGGTTTTGAAACGACTTGTTTCTTTGCGTTGAAGTCGAATGAACCCCAGTAAAAAGGCTAACCGCAAGCATCCTAAATCTAACTTAGGCTAACGGGAGTGCTGTTCAGGGTATACGAAGTACTAAATAGACGCACTCAGACTCAAAAGTCGATTTTTTAACCTGCAACCTGCAACACAACACACCCGTTTGCCCAGCAACTTTTTTCGTTTCGAGCAACTTTTTACATTAATTCTGAGCAATTTCTAGTTTTCTACAAATTCTGAGAAATCCGGGCAACTTTTAATGTTAAATCGTCCTTGCTTCCATATTTCACAATGGTTTTAAAGGAATTTATTTGTTTTGCGAGTAAAGATTTTTATGCATTGCCCTGCCTATTTTATTCTTACCTAGAGCTTGGTGAACTTGGCAGTCTTGATAAAATTTGCTAGGTTCGTCTCAACCGTTAGGGGATTGGGTCAAGGCCTTAGTTTGTTTTGGTGTCGCGTACATGGCGTATGTGCTGTCGTAAACAAACGGTTTGATTTCAGATTGATTTTGGTGGAGGGAAAGTTAGTTTTATGAATTTCCTGTGAAATAGTGTAAGATCCCCTCACCGCTGGGGCATGTCATGGATGTATGCGAAGTCGAGCTGCAAGGTCATTGTTTTTTTGTTTTTTTATGAGCACTTTTTCGTTGCAAAGAGCAACTTCTGACTTTTTTTTGAGCAACCTTTTGAGATATACTAGAGGCGGCAACTTATCAAGAAATCTCGAGCAACGTACTTGTGGAAAGCCCTAAGTCGGTAATACGTACGCACTGTGGAACTACCGAGTCAAACCCGGGGGTGCGTACTCCCAGAAAAATTGGGCTGGGGTGTGCGGCCCGCTTCCCAAAACCCTCACCCTATTTATGACCAAAATCTGCGATATTCCCTACCCTATTTATGACCTGACCAAAAGTTCGAAACCCTATTTATGACTTGAACCTTACATCAAAATCCTGTTTAAGATCTGCGTTTTAATTGGATCCCTAGTTCAGACCAATGTTAAATTACCATAAACATAATTTGTGAAGGACTTTGTTGATTTTCTTTTAAATAATGTTGAAAAAGCGGCTTCTAGGTTTAAGAACATACCCATATCAGGGCTAGAGTACAAAAACCATACCCCATTTATGACCAAAATGGGCAAAATCAGCTAAAATCGATACCCTATCTATGGCCAAAGCGGCTGAAAAACCATACCCTTTGGGGCTGCACATACCTATATAGCCCATATAAGGGAGTACCCCCCGGGGGGGGGGGGGTGCGACTACTTCTCGTAAACGACCACCTCTCCTTAGCGAAGGACCACTTGCACAAACACTAGCGAAGTGAAGCCGGATCTTTGTGAAGATCAGGATCAGCAGTGTTCAATAAAGTAAAAATCTAAATGAAAGGCTGATCGAACAGCTAAGGTGAATTTTAATGCCCAATATTTCGGTTAGGCAGAACTAACCTTCTTCAGGGGCTACACTGGGGCTAACTCTCTGAACTCAGTGTTGCCCCTGAAGAAGGTTAGTTCTGCCTAACCGAAATATTGGGCATTAAAATTCACCTTAGCTGTTCGATCAGCCTTCCATTTAGATTTCTCCTTAGCGACCAGTTTTCCAAAATAACAAACGATTCCCAGTCAAATCACTATATTGGAACCTCTTGTAAGCGACCGCAACTCTTTAAGAGCTTAACGTGTGAGATTTTACTTTGCTTCTAACCTCCCGTAAGCGAGCGACCGCTTGACAGATAATGGAGCGAAAAATGGATAGTAAGCTTGTAACATTATCGTATTTCTGGCTGGTAAAAGAAACGAAAATTTGTCAATGGGAAGAACCGGACATTTTTTTCGAAATTAACCTTTACATGAATAAACCGATGCATCGGCATTGGCGCGCCATGGGTCAACTCAAGTCTCGGCAGTCGCCATATTCTAAAATCTCGCAAGCGACGTCCCCTATACTGAAAGCGACCACTTCGACTTTATTTTTAGCAAGGCGCAGACTTGACGAAGACTGGAGGCAAGCATTCATTTCATGTTGCAATATATGAAGTAGATGTTGAAATGTGCAGCGAAGTATTTCAAGATGAGAGATGTGCCGTTCAGCTCGACAGATTTCGAGCTCTTTAATCCTGATTTAACACCCCAGGACTATGAATTCTTTCAGAAACATAAAGGAGCATTTAAGAGTTTACTGGAAGATCAGGTAATGATATAACTGTGTAATAATTAATAGTGATGTTGTTGGTATATGTATAGTTTGTTATGGTGGAAGTTGTTGAGCGTAATTACCTTCAACTATTCCTCTCCAGTCTTCTGCAAAATAATGATTTGGCTAAACTACAGAATACAGGGTCACTTATTTACATCTCATTGAATCACAAAGGTGCCTGTTTGCAAAGGTGCCTGTTATGCTTCGTTCTTCAAAAGATTTTGACACATGTAAAACAGGTGGTCCGAAGTGGCCCTGCATTCTGTAGTTGCTCCAAGGGGTTTCCCTTTGGCGAGTAAAATCGTTTGGCGTTAGACAGAGTAAAATCGATAAGTATGTCCTTGGCACCGAAAGGGTTAACAGACACATTTTGTGACATGCTACCTCTGGATTGTAAAATCAATATCAAAACAAATTCCTGCAGAATATATACACATACAGTTTTCTGTCAATACTTTGGTAATTGTGAAGAAGAGCTCCCCAAAAAACCTGTCGGCCGAAAGTTAGTCGTCTGTCGACCGACAGTCGGCCGACTGTTGGCCATCTGTCGGCCGACAGATGGCCAGTCCCTCTCGAAGTTTTACGAGTCTAATAAAAAAGTATCGCTACTGACCGGATTGTCACTTCATATGGTCATCACAGCACTTCAGAGGCTCCGAGACATATGCTAGCAACACAAATGCACAAAGTAAACATCATTGATACATACATGACATAACATAAGAGGCCGCATTGCATTGTAGGGCGATTTGAACTAAAGTGTTTGTATTGAAACGTAACTTATGGTTTTCAGAGTTTTTGGCTTTCAACTTTGCCGTTGATCGATCGGTAAGTAGGTGAAGTCTGTCGAGTCATACATCACCATTACGGAATGTTATGTCGTTTTTACCACAATTGTTCTTTTTTCATAACCTGTCGGTAACCTGTTGGTTAGCTGTCGGTAGACTGTCGGTCAACTGACGGCTGACAGTTGACCGACTATCGGCCGACAGGTTTTTTGGGGAGCTCTTCTTCACAATTACCAATACTTTTGTAACATCTTATCTGTGGAAAATGCACAAATTCAGTTGGCTGTCAATATCATACTCTAATTTGTAATGTCTCATTTGTGCAAATAACCTGAAGCTAGTGTTCTAATTGGCGTCCATCCTCCTTCAGAGACATTCTTTGGGCTTGCTATGCAATCTTCCTCTGCCATGAACGTCTGCTGAAGCCAGGGGAACATTTCTTGCCATTTGTTTGCTGGTGTCCTGATCAAGGCTGCAGACTTTGCCCGAGAGATCGGCTGGAGATCATGTGAAAATTACTTTAGAGCCAATCGGCACCGGCTTACTGTAAAATAAGAAGCTAATAATAAACTGAATAGACGCACGTCAGCTTCAAAGCTTTCAAAGTAAAAAGTTTTTCTATTAAATCCCTGTCCCTGTTCATTGAGTTACCAGCATTTCATCCTTTTCACGGCGATATAAGGGGATATAAACAGATTATGGTACATGTAACTGTCTCAAACACTTGATGAAAGGACACGCCAGTAGTTTGTTGTTTTGTGATCATTTCTGAAGTTCCAAGCAAACCTTTTGCAGGCTTCCAGCATTTGAGCCAGGATTTGATAGAAAACAAGCCCTGCAAACCAGTGTCTGCAAAAGAACAAGGAATGTTCCATTGGCTTCAGCAGACATTCATGCAGGAGGAAGATTGCATGATGAGCTCAAAGAATGTTTGTGTAGGAGGCTAATTGGTGACTTGATCACGGAATACCCATTGCAACATAATTTGTCTATGCCTTAGCTTGGTGTTGTGTATCATCCAAGCAAAGTAGAAGTTACCTTTTAAAGAGTCACATGTGGATAAATTCCTAATCTTCAGGTCATAGTTTACCTAAGACTATCTTAACATAGACTACACTTAACTAAAACTCATTTCAAATCTGGGATTTGGAAGTTACCATTAAAAGCTATCCATAATTAGCAGACCCCTACTAGTATAGTAATACTAGTAGTGGTTATTAATTTTACTGCAGCTATTTTAGTTTAACACTTAAAAAAGGTATTCATTCATTCAGTCACTAATACAAATGCCACAATCTGATTGGCTGAGATAGTCATATGCTATTTATCCTATCAAGGAACTATTGGCTGATAGTTGCCCTGCAGAAATTTGATGTTCTTAAAGCAAATTTTTACCAGAGAAGCGAACTTTCGAGGACAAATATACAAGTGGTAAGAACATCAAATTTTCAAGGGGCAACCATCAGACCGATAGTTCTGAGACATAAACACTCTATTGTCTTTATTGTTCACCACTAAATTTTCTTCCATGCTTTTGTTGTATTTCTGAAGTTTTCGAAGAAAGGCTAGATGTAAATAACTAAGTTTCCAAGAAGACTAAAAGAATAATATTAACGGTGAGATTATTGAAAAACGGGTGTGCACATGTAAGCAACTGCAAATTTACACCAAGGACAATTCAATATGTGCAATTTTGTTAAAGCGTAAAGTTCAGTGATGCATTGAAAAATAATAATTGGTGATAGTTGATTCGGCCATTGGCCTCATCATCTATCAGCTCATAGAAATCTCGAGCTCATGATCTAGTAATTTTTAATTAGTAGCCACTCAGCTGTGTGAAAATCTGTAATGAAAATCTGCAAATCTGATTGGTTCTCTCATTGTTGCTATTCACTGATAGACAATGATTACACCTGCACAGCTCTTGAAATTATTCTTAATTTTAGGCTTAAAAATAAAAGGTTTTGTGCTGTCATCCATTGGAGTGTCTATGAAAACAATTAATAGACTGCAGTGTTATCTCCCTCGTTTTCTATTAGTGACTGTCAACAACTCGGCTCATTACCTCCTTGACAGTTTGTTCACAGTAAACCTAGTCTAATTGTTAAACTGGGGGGCTACTTGTACTAATTTGAGTGCTGACCATGTTGCTGCTTCTGACACATACTACAATACGGCTACAATGACTTACCCTAGCAGTATTATTTTGTTGAAGGCTCAAGTCTCTTACCTCAAAACTGATCACCTTTTGTTGTTTGTACTTGGTTCATTTCCCTATTCTAGCTTTATTTATCAACTGACGGTATACGCAATTAATTTTGTTTGGTGGGTGGTGCTGGTGTTCTGGGGATTTCATTGTTCAAACAATGTCTACCGGTGCTTAATCAGGCTCTGAAAAATGACCATCAATAATAATTTTTGTGGAGGTGGAAAATCCATGCTAATTTTTCTCACCTTTCAATTTTAGACACAAGAACAAAAGCAGAAGTTTGTTTCTGCATTCAGAGAATTTTCAATAAATAATGGATGCATTAAAGAATTCCCAATCAAGGTACAGTTACTACATATGAGTTAAAATAAGTCTCAGACATGCAGATGGTGTTTTGTCCTGAATCAAATTTTGCATGAGAGCTCTTTGTGAAAGAGTTAACCCAGAAACTATATATAATTTGGGCTACACTGCTGTTGACAGTGATCTCGCAATAACTTTGAGATAAAAACACACCATTTTAAATTTGCAAAACATGTTTCAGATAACCATCTTCAGTCACAAATGCAGGTGAACTGCTGGCCGGTGTGATATAAAAGTGATCTTTCATAGGATATATGACTACTAAATAATAACATGTGAATATACTCTTAAATTTCTTTACAGAGTGATCAGGCAAATGTGCTTGGCCTTTTTGATCATGTCATACAACATTTGAAAGAAAATTTTGTGAATGGTAAGATGAATTAAAGTTGTGCTGTGTTTAGCTAGGATGAGTACTATTTTTATATAATCTAACTAACTCCTTAAAAGAATCATTTAGAATTTAGAATCATGCTTGTTTTTTGAGTTTTTTTTTGTTAAAAAATACATGTACCTCTTAGTCGGCGTGTGGGATATGTTATGGATGGGTGGTTCAGTGGATCATTGTTCAGTGGATTAGTGGATCAGTGAGAGATGTATGTCACAACAATCAGATTGGAACTACTATTAAACACCAACTAAATTTCCTGCTATAAAAGTAGATGGTATGTGAGAATATTTGATCCCGATACAGTTGAGAACGGCCATACTTATTCTTCTGTAAAAGAGGAGGAAGTATTCAATATATTGGGTTTACCTCGACATTTTCTGTGGGTTAGGCTGAGGATTTTGTGGGTGGGTTTGATAGCTTAAGCGATTGGATAATCAGTGAAAGAAAAAGAAACATTGTGTATGCGTGAGATATAACTGCGAGCATGCGATGTAGGGTGAGCTTTTCCCGTTATATAAGGTTTTGAATTAAATGAGTGTTAGCCACTCTACTACTAATGTTGATGTGGTTGCTATGGTAGGAACAATTGTATTTAAGGGGGCGGAATGCACTAGTGGGAATGTGAAGAGGTTGTGACAAGGTTGAAATCGTTTGTTGTAGTGAAACCTAAATATTGCTGCAGAGTAGAGGGCGAGTCGTTAATTTCAGCATTCATTGATCATTTTCAGTAATAATTTTCAACGAAACAAGCAAAGAGGCTATAAGAGGCTTTATTAATTTCATCAACAGAACAAAAAGAAATTATTCTTTGACGATTTTTAAACAATAGTTCTTGTTTACTACTGGGATGAGAAGATAGGTTATAAATGAAACTTAATCTTTTCTCATCAATATTATCAGGGCTTTCGCTTTACCATATTTATAGCCAGCACGAATTCTAGTAGAAGAAAAAGAAAATTTCTTGTTTAAGATAACGTAAGTGAGGTATAATTTTTATGAATTAAAGTCTTGGGAGTTTTATGATTGTATTAAGTTCAAGAACTTTGGTGATTGAATACTTAAGACTAAGATGTATGTTGCCGGTTTGTGATTTTTAGTCAGGTTTGGAGGGGATTATGTCATTGTGACAGTTACAATGCATTGGGTTGTTTCAGTGTAATGGTGGCTTGTTTTGAACGAGATGAGTTTTGTGTTTTGAAGTAGTTCATGAGTCAGTAGTAAACAAATGGGAAGAGATATTTTATTTCAGGTTACAAAGGGTACCTTGATACTTTTGTTTTTCACAACGAGTAAATTCAATTAGAGGTCACAGATTGTCGCTTCTAGTTCAAAGAACATATTTTAGAGGAGACGAGACTATTTAGATTGAATCAGTTTTAACATTTACAAAATAAGTGGAAGTGACAATTGTTTTGTTTTTGTATGAAAATGACACCGTCCTTTGTTTTTCACAAGGGAGTAAATTAAATTAGAGGTGATTAATCGTGAGCACTTATTTCATAGAGATGTTTGCTATTTTTAGTTATAGATGGTAACTCGTCATCACTTGTTTTTCACATGGGAGTAAATTCAATTAGAGCTAGCAAGTTATGGCCTTTTGTTCTCGTAAAGTTATACATGATCCCCTTGTTTTCTCGAAAACATATGGGCGATGTGCTATTTCTTCACTGCTGGCTCAGATAAATATCTAAGAAGAAATGAAAGAAGAATGATTTTTTTTAAAACACTAATTATCATTTCACAGATAAACAAAAACTAATCCAATCATCAGATAATCACATCTGACAGGTCGATTCACAGAACAGCACATTCTTATTCCTTTGCCACCTTTGCTGTCAAAAACCACTTCAAATAATTATGAAAGGCGTTTCAGTGAGAACTTACAGTACGAACTATTCAATGACTGACTTTGGAAAGTTGGCACACTAACTTACTACAAAAGCCTCTTAACAGATGTCAACAAGTACAAGTCCCTTACAAACGACTTATCGAAGGCGAAAACAAAACCTCAAATAGACTTCTTACAACTAACAGCAGATAGATCAAAACTGACTAATGACCGATGACAAACTTAACACAAATCTTGCAGCCAATACCATTAAGGCTTTACTGACCAATCACTTTTAACAGACCAGACTGGTAATACCATCGACTGACAAGCATTATTCACTACCTCCAGGGACTTGTTATTCACAAAAAAATAACTCTTGCACGCCTTGCGTGCCTATGTTTACTTCTAACTAGGACAGCTCAGTCATGATAAAAGAAAGGAACAATAACCTTATTGACGGAACAGAATCCTCCGCTCTCATATCACAAAGTTGCCTTGTTTCACATTAATGTTATGTTCTGTGCTTGTTTGTTACCCTTCTCCTGTAATCTTTGTTGTCCTTTCACAATGCTTAATGTTGTGATGTACTGCTGATAGTAGATGAGCTTGGGAATTGGTGCCTAAAGAGGAGGGTGGGGCCACGAATCAAACCGAGCCGAATGCATAGGGTCTCCAAGACAACCCTGTGAGCGGCAACCACCCACCCGGCGCCATCATGCTGACAAGTCAGTGGGACACAAATGCTTACCTCATACTTACCATGACAAGATGGAGGGGTGGGCTGGGAATAAAAGCGCAGTGCGAACTATCCGACAGCATTAACAAAATGCGAATGACTTGACATCCGAAGCCGCACTATATGCCATGTGGTAAATAATCCAAAGGTTTCTTTTGGTGTTCTGTTGATCTACCTTTGACATTATGTTTTTACGTCTTTCTGCTCTATTACAGGAAAGGTAAGCAAAGCTAAATGCTTAGTCCAAGATGCTGTTGTTTTAGCTCAGAACAGAAGTTTAATCCAACATGTGGGTTCTTCCTCCTATGGTATGTGCATACATACACCTTATCTACCTACTATCTTGAAGGATGAATATGTTGCAGTTCATGTTTGGTCTCAGTTAATTTTATAATTACTTGTTAGTTTTTTTCTAACTAGGTGATTTTATTTTTAAGAAAGTTTTACAGGGCCATCTGTAAAACGCCGTTAATGGAGAATGACGCTCTAGTATGCTGTGACATTACATAACTTGTATGGCATTCAAGGTCAAACAATGTTGCTCAGTTTGTACATGAACATACCTTTGTATTCTTTGTGCTGTTGCCCTTGGATAACCTCTAGCTAAGCATGTTGTAATAGTATGTTGTAATAACGTCTAGTTATGCTTTCTTTCAGCCGTATTTAGTGGTTAAAGTAGTGAATCCTGCCTTTATGTCCTAAGTAGATATTACATAGCGTCCGACCTTGCTATGGTACAGGTTTTTTCATTGGTTTGAGCCACAGGCTCTGTCTAGCTATAAAAGACCTTGCTCAAGGTCAAGAGTCATATTTTCTTAGGTTTGCTTAAGCTACTGCTCACATTTTAGTGAATCTCTATTTTGATTATCCATATTTCCACATGGTGCGTCCGCGTGTTTCCAAGCGTTCGGCACCGGGACCAACGACCCGTAAGGAGAATCTCTCCTCGCTAAGCACCAAGGTTCTTCGCCTTCGTCTACAGGCTCTAAAGCTCCCTATCACTGGTTCCCGAGCACAGCTGATTAGTTCTCTCAAGAAGGCAGCCACTCCTTCATCGAGCCGCCCTGCCAAGCAGAACAGAGTCTCTAAACGCTCACGTGGGCGCCGCTTACCAGCCAGAATGAACCGAGCTGAGGCGAAGGAGAAAGGCACTCTGGACGATTCCTTGGTGGATGGCGATGACAGTGATTTCGATCTCAGCGACCAGGGCGAGGAAGATCACATGCCCATGGACCTGCCGGCTTACACGGTCGAGGACTTACTAAGCGCCACGGAACCCGCACCTCCGATCTCCCCATCGCCCTTCACCAGCGACCAGCTATGTGCTATTCAGAACACCGTACAGTCGTCAATATCTGAGGCCCTTCATGGTGGCCAAAGTCAGCCTAGACCTTCAGTCTCCCAAGGCATGCCTTGCTCTCAGCTTCGCCCATCGGGAACAGCGTCCCCTATGGGCTTACATCGCCCGCTGGAAAAGAACTTGAAGGACAAAATCTTACGGGTGAGTATGTTGACTTTACGTTGCTTTTACCCGACTCGATTGCTCACCCCCAGTCCCCCAAGGTTCAGCTCTGGGTGGACTCGGTCCCAGGCTCCTTTGTTGCCCCAGTCACGATGGTGCGTAAGCGAAAGCCAGTAATTGGCAGCTTCCACAAATGGCTGGACGCCTACACAACTTACATGCTAGTGATTGTGGTGGCTTACCCCAGGAGGGCACTGGAATTACTCAAATATCAGCAAATAATCAGTAGGGCGGAATCCAAATTCAGGGGCCTTGCATGGCTAGCATATGACGAACAGTTTCGCCACTATGCAGCCTCAGATCTCACCCGACCTTGGGACCTCCTCGCTAAGCTGCACCGTTTCGTGTGTTCCAGCCCCTACCACAGCCAGGCGGATTGCCCCAAGGCCGACCCCACCCGTTGCCAATATAGAGGATCAGGCTCGTGCTGCTTCAGTTTGAACAAACCGTCTGGTTGCAACTGTCGCTCCTGCCAGTTCCCCCATGTCTGCAGCCGAAATCGTTCGCCTTCACACGCATTCCCCAACTGTACCTCGGATGGCTTCCCCAAGAATTTCACCTCCAGAAACTCCGGCGATCGTGGCAAGAAATAACGTTACTCAACTTTCTCACCGCCAGCGGCCAACAGTGTCCACACCTATTAACGTTGCTGAACTCAAACGGGAACTTTGTACTTATCCTGACCGTAACTTTGTTAATTCCCTAATTAATGCTCTTAGATATGGCGCACGCATTGGTTACCTGGGTCCTCAGAAAGCTAGGGTTTCACGTAACTTAATCTCTGCCTCCCAACACCCAGAGGTGGTCTCTACTAACCTAGACAAGGAGATCTCTCTGGGAAGGGTCGCGGGGCCTTTTCCTTCCTCCCCTTTACCTAACTTCCAGTGCCACCCAGTTGGGGTTGTTCCTAAGAAACATTCCTCTGAATGGCGTATTTACCACCTGTCCTACCCTGAGGGGGATAGTATTAACGATTATATTCCTAAGGACCCCTATTCCCTTCAGTACGTCCATGTGGACGACGCTATTAGAGCCCTGCAATCCCTGGGGCAGGGTTCCTACATGGCCAAAACAGACCTCAAGTCGGCTTTTCGCCTTATCCCTATACACCCTGATGACTGGAATCTCTTGGGTATTTATTGACAGGCTATGTTCTACGTAGATATATACCTCCCTTTTGGGCTTCGCAGTGCCCCTTACGTTTTTAATCAGTTATCTGATGCACTTGAATGGATCCTTACCCACAATATTATGGACTACAGCATGTCCTTCATATACTCGACGACTTCCTGGTGATTGAACCCTCCTGGGCCCAGTGTCTAACTAGTTTCAGTACTCTTCTCTGGGTGTTTATGTCCTTAAAAGCCCCTCTGGTAGCCTCCAAGACTTTGGGTCCCTCCCAGGTACTGGAATTCATAGGGGTAGAACTGGACAGTGTCTGCATGGAAGCACGCCCTGCCAGAGGACAAGCTTACCCGCACCCGCGAACTGCTTACATCCTTTACACGCTGCCGCTCTGCGTGGTTGGTTGAGCTGCACTCCCTTATAGGCACCCTCCAATTTGCCTGTCGGGTGGTCGTCCCGGGGCAGACGTTTTTACAACGCATTATAAACCTTACAAGGGGGGTTCCCAGTCGCTTTCACCATATTCGTCTTAACGAGGAGTTTCATAAGGACCTTGATATGTGGTTGCTCTTCCTTACCGGGTGGAATGTGCGCTCCTTTTTCCTGGACACAACAGTCACCCCCTCTGCAGAGATTGAACTATTTACTGACCTGGCTAGCGCGGTGGGCTTTGGGGGTTACTTTAAGGGGCAATGGTTCCAGGGGAGGTGGCCGCCCCACTTGCTTCTCAATCGCGAACAGGGTATTAGCATTGAGGGGCAAGAGTTATTTCCCATTGTGGTTGCCTGCACAATCTGGCGTCGTCATTTCGCAGGTAGACAGTTACAGCTCTGGTGCGACAACGAATCAGTCGTCGCCATTATAAACTCCGGGCATTCTAAGGTCCCTAGAATTATGGATTTACTGAGGGCCCTTACCCTTATCTCCATGAGGCATAACTTTTTTGTTAGAGCACACCATGTTCCTGGGGTCCATAACGTTATTGCTGATGTCCTTTCCCGTTTTCAGGAGACCCGTTTTCGGGAAGCTGCTCCCATGGCGAACAGGGACCCTTGGACCATCCTGCCTTCGCTAATGACCCTCTAAGAGACGAGGTATTCACCTGTGCCTGTTGGGGTTTGGCCTGGACAACTCAACGAACTTACAGCTCAGGCGAAAAGAGTTTCATTACGTTCTGTCTCATGAACCGGTTAGTCTCCGATAAGGGGGATATACTTCCAGCCTCAGAGGGCACTCTTATCTACTTTGCCTCCCACTTAGCGCGAACAGTTCGCAATAGTACAACAAGACGATTTTTTAAATCGTGTAACCGCGCTTCAAAATTAACTTGTTTCAGTCTTAGCACTATGTGTGGCACAGGCAGCCTAAGCTGTCGTTGTGAGGAATTAGTATGCGAACGTTCAGCTCGCGAAACGTGACATTTAATCTCTATGCGAACGTTCACCTCGTGGAACGTGACATTAGTTACCGCCGACATCTACTGTTACACAAACTGTCATCGCCAGTTGTGAAATCTACAATTACGTAATGGTCTTTATCTGGAAACTCGCTTGGGAAATGCCCTTGAATAATAGAAAAGGAAACGACTATCACGCTCATTTCATAACACTGTTGATAAACAGCTTTCTTCCTTAAAAGTCAAAATATATTTTTTGTGCTGTGAGTAAAGGACAAGCAAAGTAGTCAAGGTAATTGCACAATCCGAAGTTTACGCCATTCGCGGCTAATTTTAGAACGCTTAGGGTTTTCCCCCTGCAACTTCTGACAAGTTCTTGTTTACCTCAGCAAATGCTAAATTTTCCTTCAAATCTCTTCACTCGCTTCGGTGAGCCCATAAATTCACTTGAATTGCCTAATCCCACAAGAAATATTCGCAAATATTTAAATAAATAAATTAATGACCAAAACTTCTGGTGAAATAAACTTGCAAAGTAAGCAGAATATTATTTGTCACATAGCGAAAGTGAAACCTGCAACGTCGGCACATTATGTGGCGGAAGTAATACCTTTTTTAGCGTATGTAATATTCCCTTCGAATCCAACGTTTCGATAAAGCCAGAAAAAATATATTTCACACACAGTGAAGAAAAAGTAATCACCTTCACGTTTGTTGTCTGCAAGCAGTCCTTGTTGATTCACTGATGACTATAGACACGCAATCAATTGATCAATCTGTAGCACAGCAACTGACAACGACTACACATGAGCTGTTTACCCCTTAAAGCGGATTGCACCATAAGCCAAAATCAATCACCAAATCACCAAAATCTTTGGAACTTTTTCTAGGATATGTCTGGGCATGAACGATGCGAACAATTCGATAGCAAGGCTATAAACAACAGCTTTCTCTCAAAGTTATGATTAAATTTGGTCGGTTTTCTTTACGAGTAAGGAGCTAGCAAAGTAGTCACGCGAGTCACATAATTCAAGAGTTACGCTGTCCACGGCTATATTTAGTACGGTGGCTATTTCCTACCAATGACGTAATCCTTGCACGTTCTGACACATTCGTTTGCTTCGCATCGAGCGCTTCGATAAAAACAAAAGAAAATATATTTCAGACACAATAAAGAAAACAATATGTGTAACATTTTCGTGTATTAATGTTTCACCCAAACTTTTGGCGAAAAAACATTGCAGGTTGTGTGATTTAAAGTCTTGACCAAGATTTGGCCGAGCGGAGTCCTGGTCTGGTCACTGACAAAACTAAAAAAATAAACCGCTAGCAGAGCTAGAACCGCGCACGCCTACGGCCGCGCAGTTAATTAAGACATACCTCGCCGCCGTGCGTAACCTTCGTATTTCTTGTGGGCATGGCGATCCTCTCGTGGGCAAGTTACTTCTCAAGAAAGTACATAGGGGTATCCTCCGTTACCAGGGCCAACGTCGGATTCTTCGTCAGCCTGTTACCCCTGGTACTTTGCTAGCTATATGCCCGATCTTAGAGGCCTGGTTTGGGGAATGGGATTTCCCCATGATTTGGGCTGCTTTCACTTTAGCCTTCTATGGATTTCTTCGTTGTAGCGAATTCACTTACCCAGGGGTACATAGCTTTCACCCTCAATTTGACCTGGGAACTGATTGTGTGTCGTTTTACCCAAGTCTGGTATGTCCGCTGCACATCGTTCTCATGCTTAAGTCATCTAAAACAGACTTTTCTCGTCGGGGTCAATCGGACGTTATTACCAAAGCCCCTGGTTCCGTGTGTGCTGTGTCCGCTATGCAGCAATTTTTCCTCACCATGCGCCCTTCCAGGGGCCCTTTGTTTTCTTTCCGGTCAGGTCAGCTCCTTACCCGTTCAGCTGTGATATGCCTCCTCCGGGACGCTGCCCAGTGCGCGGGTCTACCCTACCATAGCCTCAAAGGCCATAGCTTTCGTATCGGGGCCGCTTCTACAGCAGCTGCTGCGGGCTTACCAGACTGGCTTATCGAAGTGCTAGGAAGATGGTCTTCTGACTGTTACCAGTTATATATCAGAACACCACAACAAGTCCTGCTGTCCGCGGCCCCTCGCATGGCTGGCGTCTCAAGCCCGGACTCATTCGCTTAAATGTTAACTTCTTTTTTTTTAAAAAAAAAGCTATATAGTTAGTGTTATGGCTTGGGGGGATACACGCTTCGCATGTATCAGTGGCAGTCAAGTCTCCACAGGGACTTCCCCAAGCTTTGTATTTGTTTACGTTCTCAGTTTTATGCCTTTTGACCTAGCTGCCAATACTCTTGTCCGATCCAGCGGTGCTGGGGAGATAACTTAGGCTTCATTCGTCGACGTTTAGTATACTTTTGCGCGTTGCTGGCTTTAGGTTTGAGCCGATTTTGCTACACTATAGCGCGTGGCCGGCCTAAGCTTCAGCTCGTAGCGCTTCTTGTTATATGTCATGGTGCGTTGCTGCTTTGCAGCTCGTAGTGCCTTTAAAATTGTCACGCAATGGGAAGTTGTCTGTCGTGCCAACCACTGAGTGGTGTTCCCCCTAATTACGCCAAACCTGTCTGCTTTCTTTATTAATTATATTAGGTCTCACGGTTAAAGCTAAGTTAAGCGGAACTTTGACATTAAGAAAATTTTACAGGGCCATCTGTAAAACGCCGTTAATGGAGCGTGACGCTCTAGTATGCTGTGACATTACATAACTTGTACGGCATTCAAGGTCAAACAATGTTGCTAGTTTGTTCATGAACATACCTTTCTATTCTTTGCACTGTTGCCCTTGGATAACCTCTAGCTAAGCATGTTGTAATAGTATGTTGTAATAACGTCTAGTTACGCTTTCTTTCAGCCGTATTTCGTGGTTAAAGTAGTGAATCCTGCCTTTATGTCCTAAGTAGATACTACGTAGCGTCCGGCCTTGCTATGGTACAGGTTTTTTCATTGGTTTGAGCCACAGGCTCTGTCTAGCTATAAAATACCTTGCTCAAGGTTAAAGCTAAGTTAGTTAAGCGGAACTGTGACATTAACTGGTTCATATTTTTCAAATTGGGTTGAAATTTTCAAACCGGTTTAAATTATGGGGAAGGGTGAGTCTGGGAACAATAACTTATGTGTGGCATAGTGGATCTGAAGGTGGACTTCAAAGTCAGAGATCTGAAGTTCAAATCCAGGTAAGTGCAAAAAAACAAAACTGGCCGGGGGAGGTGGGGGTTAAGTCTAGGGATAGGGTTAGGGTTAGGGTTAGGGGGGTTAGGGATAGGGATAGGGATAGGGATAGGGCTGGTAGTGAGTTTGCTATTCTTTTTGAGAAACACCCCCTCCCCCCCCCAAAAAAAAAAAAGAAATAAAAAAGAAAAAATAACTAGTAAATATAAAATAACCTAGTTAGAAAAAAAAATGACTAGTTAAATTATAAAATTAAATGAAACCAAACATTAACTGAAAAAAAATTAACTTTACAAGTTGTCTTCAGGGGAGAGGAAAATGCAAACCAACCCTAAGCTACTTGCCTACTGCATGTTAAAATGGCTTAATTTGTGGATGAAAAATTAACCATTTCTGAGGACATGTGGTACTGAAAATAAGCATGTATTTGCCCTGGGGAGGAGGGGGGGGGGTGTTACCTTCTTGGGGTTTGTGCCTCTTGGGGTGTTCAGCCTCAAAGGTCCAAAGTGGAAGCTTTTGTTGTACAATTTAAGATGTTAAGCCACATAAAAACATGACAGGAGATTATGTGTTGTTTTTGAATAATATTGAAACCTCTTAGGGTTGTTTTCAAGCTATGCCTACAAAACAGGATCTTGGTATCTTGTAGGGGTTCTTTTCAAAATTTCTGATGAGCAGTCCCATCTTTTCTTTATCAGAGTTTCCTCCCTGGGAGGGTGGGGGGAGGGGGGAGGGGTATTTGCTCTGTTTTAAACTGACACTGCCTGAATATTTCTGTTTTAAACTGACACTGCCTGAATATTTCCCAAAATTTTATAACTGTGAAAGCGAGAATCAAAGATTTCCCTAGGTGTTTACCACAAGCACATCTGGAAAAGTGGTGGAGATGCAGCAGTGACATCTGTTTCACCAGTTGGTATTTTCTGAAGGCACATTATATGTGGGTTCAGTGCAACATTGTGTGTTGGGATTCCTGCAGTTACTAATAATTCAGTTTACAGCAGAACTTAGTACCATTATAAATAATTACTTGAAAAATAACAATATTATTATTCTTAAGTGACAATTTTTTTATTTCAGCTAAAGACCCATTCATTCACAAGGACACAAGGTAACAAATGCAAAACCCTCTGTGACAAAGTACCTTCAATTGTATCAAAAGTTGGCTGTCTGAATTCAGATTTTTTCTTTGTCCTATGCTAGAGTCATGCCAATCAATTCACCTTAGGTTCACATTTATGGTCCATCTTTATTCACTTACCACTGTTCATGAAGAATTCAACTGGGCTGATCCTAGCAGTATGCAGGAGGCCTGTCAAGTTCTTGTAGGTCAGTGAATAGAGAGCCCGGCCAGTGTTCGGGAGGTCATGGGTTTGATTCCTGTTTTTCTTTGTTCCACGTTTGTGTCACGTTGATCAATAATTGATCAATTCATTATAAATATTATTAAATTTGCATTTTAATCCATTCCATATAATATTAATAAATGAAGTGAAATAAGTTGAAATTCAATATATATAATAATGATAATTAAATTTTGGTTTTAATCCATTCCGTATATTATTATTCTTAATTCACATTCAGGCTATAATTTTTAAATTTCTTTTGTTAGAGATGTGTTTAGACGGCTCTTTGGAGAACCCTCAGAAAAGGATGCAGCATTGAAGGTAGTGGCATGGTTTTCAATGGAATTCAGGCAAACATTTTGGCAAACACTACCAACCAAACATTTTTGATTTTCCATGACTGTATATGACATAACGTCATAAATTATCTTAATTTTTAATTTATAGGCTATGTGTTTGTTTCCACTGTATGTGAAGTTTGGAGGTGCTGTTTGTCGCTATTTAAGGCGTTGGCTAGAAGCAGGAAAACTGGATGACCCTGTTTTTAATTCCATAACAGCAATGCTAACTCAGCAGAAAAGTAGCTCAGTTTCTTCTAGCTCAGAATCAAAGCAAACCACCACTACAAAAGAGAACAATACTACAGCTGTTTCTCAATCTGTGACCAAAGCTTTGCCGTCCAGTGAGCCCAAACCATCGACAGGCCCTTCAGTAACATTGGCTACTATTAATAGAAATGGTGAGTTGGAATTCTTGGGTAGCTCAGATGATGATGACAATGACAATGATGATGATGAGGCGGAGGATAGCTGGGAAACAAAAGTTATCCGTGGAATACAATCTGTGCTCACTGACAGGGCAGGTCCATCTGCCATTGACTACATGGAAGTTTATAAGCGGCATCAAGATGGCTCCTACAGGCGACTAAGGGACCAGCTTCATCTTGGCAAGCCGCATCCTGATCAAGAATTTGAAGAAAGGTGTAGGAAAAAGGAAGAGGAAGTGATTGAGGGCAGTCGGCTCCATGAAGTGATTCTAAAAGACTATGCTGAAAGTGGCAGGAAAAAGCATGCCTGTGCAAACTGTAGGCAAGTTGAGAGATATGCAGGAACGTTCAAGAAATGCCAGAGGTAAAAAACCTTGTGTAGTGTTAATATTTAGTACCTTTGCCTTGAAATTATTGAAAGTGAAACATTGCTAGGGTAGTATAAGTACTGTAATATGTGTACATTAGGTTCGACTACTTTTAGAGCTAAAAATTTGACATTTTCCTTTGTTTTTAACCTCCTGGACGCCATCAATTGACCGATAATACAGAGGAAAATAATAAAATTATAATGTAACATCATCAAATTCTTGGTTAGCACAAGAGACGGAAATATTTCTTGATGGGAAGTACTGTTATTTTTTCTCGACATTGATTTCTTATATGAATTAAAACATTTAAAATAATTATGGTTAAGTCTCTGCAGTTACCATATGCTAATGAGGCAACAATTTTGATGCAGTATGGTCTAAGCTCTCATAAGTGACCGTCTCCCATAAGCGACCGTCTCCCATAAGCGACCATCTCCCATAAGCGACCACCTAAGCTTGACTTTTTGAGCGGTCGTTTATGGGAGGTTCAACTATAATGTACAGAGCAAGGAAGCATAAAGCTTATACTGCAGTACTAGCTGGCCCCTAGTGATATAAGTGGTAGTGCATTCCATAGTATAGCCTAGGCTACAGAAAATGATTTTGAACCTTATCTGGTAAGTTTGTAACCAACGTCAGCCAAATGATGGCCAATGATTGATCTTAACTTACATCTGCCGAGTGGGCACATATTTTGTTATAAGATCTTATGCACTCTTCAATAGGTAACCAGTGAAGTTGGCAGAATACTGGTGTTATATGATCACATTTATGCATATATTTAATATATGTAACAATCCTGGCTTTTGCATTTTGAATGTGCTGTAATTTCTCTTCTCTCCAGGAACTGCAACATTAACCATGATTTTATTGTTGCATGTTTCTAATAGATGCAAAGGGAAAGGAACAAAGTTTTACTGCAGTCGTAAATGTCAAGGCGAGTATCATTAGTGCTATTTTTGATAAACTCAATTCAGTTTCTGAAGAGTTTCCTATCATTTCTGATCACAAAACAGGATCATGTTTTGTTAAATTGCCTGAAAACTGTTAGTAATTCTTTTCCTATCTTAATTTAAAGTCTTGTGATAAATCTCATTTTGAGACATTATTGGATTAATATTAACTTAATCTGTCTTTTCTGCATGGGCCTTACTGCAGCAAAGACCTGGATCCAATCTTTTCATGGCACTAACAGTGTATGGCACCTGGGCCTTGATTAATTAGTAATAATATTAAAGTGGTACTATGATCAAATTTTTACCCCTTGTTTTTTGAGTGTATCACAAAAAATTCTATGAAAGAATAAAAACGTTGTTGACAGTTTGCAGATATCTGCATTTAGTTCTGGAGATATTTAAGTTTGAAAAATTGGTAAAATCTGCAAATGAGATGACTGATGATGTCATACACTCAACCCAATATTATATTGAGTATATAGAGTTATCTTGGCCGATTTGCAGTGCAAACCTTGAAACTTGGCAGGCTAATAGATCTACAGGAAACACACCTATGACTACAAAAAATTCTGTAGTTCGCGTCCTTCAGTGTAGTTGTTTTGATAGCTAATATAACTACAAATGAATTTAAAGAAAATGAAAAAAATTCCTCAACCAAGCAAGGCTTATTTTTATGTTTCCTTCTGAAATGTGAATTATTTGAGATGTACAGAGGGACACATCGCAGACAGATGGCGCAACTAGCATCTTGTATATGTTGCAGTTAATTTTTGGTCTCAGTTAATTTTATAATTACTAGTTAGTTTTTTTCTAACTAGGTGATGTTATTTTTAACTAGTTAGTTTTTTCCTAACTAGGTGATTTTATTTTTAACTGGCTCATATTTTTCAAACTGGGTTGAAATTTTCAAACCAGTTTAAATTGTGGGGAAGGGTGAGTCTGGGACCAATAACTTATTAGACCAACAAATATGAGCAAATTTGCAATGATTGCTTGTGTGGCCAACATGACCTACTCTTTGAATTAACCATTATTGTTAATTCTCAAGTACCTTGGAATTTACGATTATAGTTAATTTAGAACACTGGTTCCCAGGCTATTTCAGAATAGAATTTTTAAAAAAATCGTGTTATTTGGACTGGATTTGAACCAAGAATTACCTGGCACTTGCAGGATCGGCTACTTACCACTAGGCAATGGAAGAACAAGACGACGGAAAGAAATTTAACTAAATATTTAATAGCGTTTTGTATAGAATATCACTGATGTACAATGATTAGGCTTATGCGCAGATATGAAATGGTTACCTTTTTGTTAAGGTTTGGTGATCGACCTTTTCCATTCACTTTCTGAAATTATTTTTTAGCAAGTAATTATATATGCTTACTACAGGGTGTAGAATAAGTGTATTAATTATATTGTTTCAAAATCGAGGTTTGTCCAACCAGCAACGTGATGGTCTAATGGTTAGAGGAGAGGATCCGAAAGCGAAGAATCGTAGGTTCGAGTCCTGTCCGGACACTGATGATTGTGCTTTTTCAACAAAAATGCTTACTTCCCAGAATTCCTTTCAGGCTGTAAGTGTTCTAAATTAACTATAATCGTAAATTCAAAGGAACTTGAGAATTAACGATAAAGGTTAATTTAAAGAGGAGATCATGCTGGTGTGGCATAGTGGATATGAAGATGGACTTCAAAGTCAGAGATCTGGAGTTCAAATCCAGGTGAGTGCAAAAAAAAAAAGAGGGGTCTAGGGATAGGGTTAGGGTTAGGGGGTCAATAGGGATAGGGTTGGGGCTGGTGGTGAGTGTGTTATTCTTTTTGAGAAACACCCCCCCCCCCAAAAAAAAAAAATAAAATAAAATAAAATAAATAAATAACTAGTAATTATAAAATAACTTAGTTAGAAAAAAAACTGACTAGTTAAATTTTAAAATAAACTGAAACCAAAAATTAACTGCAACATATACAATAGTAATGTAAATACAGAACTTCAACAACACGACATTGAAATGTACTGTTTTTTCAGACAATTTCTAGAAGGATGTATGTCCTGAAAAAGTGTCTCTATCTCTTATAAAATGCTTAAAATACTTTGAAGGGGCTATGTGTGGAAGTTCTATCTGAAGCTACCTGAGATTAAACCAACACGACAGAAATTGTATTCTATTTTTAGGCAGGTGTCGGATGACATCTGGGAAAATTCAGTTGCAATGTTTTATAACCATTTTAAAACCAGTAATTTCTAATTGACGTAACCACAACGTATAAGACATTTCCGAGACAATTTCCCCGAATGACGCGAACTTCTCTTACATTGAACTTGTTAACCTTCCAACGAAGTTCGCCATGAAATTCACAACTTTGTTTCCAAGTTCATGATTTGATTGACAACTACGTAATGAAATTGTCAAGTTGGTAGCGAACCTCAGGAATTTCAAACAAACTTCGGAAGCTGTTTGTCAAAAGTTTTGTGAAACGCACTGTAAATGAAGAAATACTTGTCAACAAATACTAGAAACAGATCAAGTATATGTCAAAGCTGGCAAGCATGATGTTTAATAAGTTTATTCAGTCTACTAGTGGGTATGACTTTAAAGTACCTTTCATTTCAGTTGTTTAGTGCCTTGGGACAGCTTTATTGATGTTTATTGTTACTATTAATTTTGTTAACTGTTCAAATTTCCTCATAATTCAAAGTGTTTTCTGCATAATCTACAAATTTTTCCCTGACAATTTCACATAATTAGTTATTTTTCCACGCTCTGTCAGATAGCATGGATTTACAATAATTTATAATAATTATCTTTACCAATTAAATGCACATATTGTGTCAGACTGGTATTTTAAATGCATTCCTTAATGTAAGCCTTTCAGAACTTGCATTACAGTTGACAAATTAACAAAGATGCTTAATATTGATCATTACAGGTGAAGACTGGGTTTGTGGGCATAGAATGCAGCATTCTACTGTGGAGTTGCCATCATAGAAGAACCTACTGACCTGCTGGTGATTCCAGGCTACATTATACACACATGGAATCTAACTGACTGTGTTCTCTTACAGAGAAAAAATAAATAAATTATGTTATGGCGGCTAAAGTATGTACATAGGAAAGTTTGTAAGTCTCAGAAAGTTATCATCACGAACAAAGTTTTGTGAATGTTTAGTGTCAAAGTCTAAAGTAAAACTTCTGGGAGACAGTGCTTGTCAGAACAGACGCCCACAATTTGATGGTGTTCAAGAATTTGTTCTGGTAAAAGTGGTCAGGAGAGTAGAGATACCCAAATAAATGACTCCATTAAGGTAATAATAAATTTATTTGTTGTTCTACTGTGCCTAGGCCACCTGCTACAAACAAGTGCACTTGCAAATGAACTTTTTGTTCCCTTGGTCTCCTTGCATTATGACGTATTCCACTGTCAGCTGCAGTCTTAAACAGCACATACAATCGGTACATAATGTAATAATAACTACAAGTGAGTTTTACAACATTTGTTGTGGGGTTTGTATTTTTTCCAGGCAAAATGGCTAGTCTGTGGCAGTTGGGATGCAATTATGTTGGTTGACTTTCTTAATGCCATTTCCGATATTCCCATTTTGTTAGTTTCACCATTGGAAGGGTTCTTCTTTAAAAGCTACATTGCAACTTTGTCACTCAAAGATTTGCCTCTCATTGTGCTCTAGGGCAATGATTATGTGAAGGTTATCTTGTAGTCTAGCCACTTGTAGTTTGGTGCTATCAGTGGTGTTATTAATAGCAAGGGATAAAGGTTTGCCATCTTTCGACTTGAAGATCACTGTTGAAACTTTTGCTCGGTATAGGTACTGTAGCATGCAGGAAATCATAGTCATGGATAATGAGATGTGAGGGACCATTGATCTATACCTAGTGAGAACAGCAGTCACTGGAGACTTTGTTATTACTAATAAAGAATTGAAAAAATGGAAACGTTTTTTGCTTAGGGTTACAAATTTTGTCAATCACTCTGTCTCTAACAGAGTTGTTTGAGAGATGTTTTGGAAGTGGTTCTGCAGGTTAACAGTATGTGAACTTAAAACCCTCTTACCCGGGCTCTAATCTTTAACAAAGGAATACAAAATGGATTTATGGAACTTTATTTTATTTACAACAGTTGTACTATATAACCAGTGACCGAACTCCTTTTATACAATGCCTGCTAACAAGCCTTTCCTATTTACAACATGCATGATGCTCATCACATTATTTTTTGCGTGTCTTGTATGACACCCCCTATACTTTCCAAGAGGTTTGTTCTTGAGCCATTTGCAACTTGTGCCAAGTCTTGCGATTTGTTTTCAAAGCCATCTTCATGGAAAAAAGGACAAAAGAAAGATCAGACAAATGAAGAAGCCTGAAGTGGCTAAAGCAAGCTATTTTGTGATAAGTCTGTGTGCAACACTAGACTAGTATTGTTCACAGTTGTAATATGGGCATTTCTCTTTCTAATTCTCACACTACAAACATATTGTCAGAACAAAGGACTGAAAAACCCCATCAAATGCTGGGTTTGAATGGCAGAGAAGAAAAAGAAATACTAGGAAGCACTTTATGTGATGGTGGGGCAATACCGATTTATACTCACATGTGCTATTTCAACTTTCCTCTCCCACATGCGAACCTGCCAAATCAAACAAAATATGAAAAGACTTGCTGATAGCAACTGATAGCAACAATAGACTGAAGATCAAGCCAGTAAACTACAAGTATCTATCATTTGACCAACAAGGGAGGTCATCAAATGGCAATTTGTTTCAGCGACTTACATGTATTTTATACAAACTTCACCTGACTTCTATAACATTCTTATTGTCTTGAGACTTCCCAAATTAGCTATGACAAAGGTACTGATTACCATCTAACTGTACAATTTTTAACATAGTGAACTTACTGTTTTGTTGAGCTCATATAGGTCTGCTCGTTCAGTGACATAATCTAACACCTAAATACAGCAAACTAAATGTTAATCATATATGTCAATCAAATCAATGTATCTTAGTTTAAGAACAACTTAAGTTTATACATGGGCAATATTAAATATTAAATATTAAATATTCATTAATTTATACAGTATAAAGTTCATTATGAACTTTATACCGTATAAATTAATGAATGATTCATTAATTTATACAGTATAAAGTTCATAATTTTATAAGGAAACGAAAACAATACTCACATCTGGTACTTTGTAGTCTGTTAATTGTTGCTTCAGTCTTGAATTCAATGTTTCTGCTTTTGTCCGTTCCTGTAAAATAAATGATTACGTATTGGTAGGGATGGTGAAGGGATGTTAATACAGTTTGATTCTTGTGAGTTAACAATGGGATACTAATGTCCTTTCTTTTCACTTGGAAGGTTGAACCCACTTTTGCACTCAGTGTGTTCATGGACTCTACAGGAAAATTGTGGCATACTAGTTCACTTAATTCCCTTTCTGTTTTCCCATGGTGGGAAATACAGGGCACAAGGGCCAAGTGACAGACTATGCTAGGGCATAATTTAGCAGTCAGACGTAATGTCAGGTAACCCATAAAAATCAAGAAATTATCAAGTTTAAATAACTTGATTCAAACAGCAAAATTATTTTTGATCTCACTCAAGGGTGGCCAACCATGTAGTAAAACACCATTAAGATAATTGTGTGTTCCCTTTCTCTTTAGATTGTACACAAGAAACTTCATTACCATAATAACAATAATCTATTTTTGTGGTTTCTTCAGATCTCTTTTTCTTAGTTAACTAAATTTAAGGTTCGATTCATACAATTCATGATGTACTAAAGCAAAGTGTATTTATTTTTCCAAACCAATCAACTAACCTTCTCAACCATCTGTGTTTCAGCATCGATCTTGTAAAGCAGCTCATTTCTCTGTGCAATCTCCATTTTCAATCTTGATGACTCCATTGTCAGTGTGTGTAGCTTTTTCTGTCAGAAAATGCGCATCAGAAAATATATCGTGTTATGATGCAACATTGGCATCATTCAGCTGTTACAAAGTGTTTTGTACCTTCTCTGTGTCTCTACTGATCTCTACTAACCTTGTAAGTGTTGAGAATCTGTTGCACATTTCCATCCATCAGTTTGAGTCTCAAAAGGTCTTGATTTTTTTCGTCAATCTTTTCAAGGTACTGTTGGTTTTCAATTTTGAGCTGATTGAAATCAACTTCATGAAGAACTTCTCCCATTTCTTCTTTCTAAAAAAGAGTAAAACAAAAAAATTAAACATTTAGTGATTCTACTTCAAAAGAGCTAAATGTCTTCTATGATTCAAATGGGTAGATGTATGATGTAGTTTTTGTCCACACCTGTTTTAGTTGCATGTGCAGCTTTCTCTTTTGAACTTTCAGTGTAGAGTTTTTGAGTCTTAGCTTCTCAATAGTGGTGTCCTAAATCAATAAAGAAAGAAAAGTAGTAATTATCTAAAATTATAGATACAAAAAATCAGGAGACATACTAATAAATGTAAATTAACCACAGATATTAGGGAGTTTAAGCAAATGTCATTAAACACTGACAAGGTTTCATCACCGATAAAATGACTGCAAATGTTTTATAAATCATAGTACACTAATTTTCTTCGCTACCACAAAAGAACAACTCAACAACATGACCAATGCAAATTCTGTGTCTAATGCCTGCATCACACATGGAGGTTGGGTGCCCAGGAACCTGGGGGCTGGAGCTGCCGACCCTAAACCCAGGTAGCAAGAGCACCCCAAAAGCCTGCCCTACCCGCAACCCAGCCACGAGCCACACTTGCCATAGCCAGGCCCAGCCAAAGCACCCGTCACACAGAGCCAGGAGCTCTGTGTAAATACATGTAATAATTACAGTAATAACCAATAATAATAATAATAATAATAATAATAATAATACTAATAATATATAATATAATAATAATAACAATATAATATAATAATAATAACAATAAGGCAACAATAATGAAAGGGGGAGGAGGGTGGAAGAAAACACTAACACACTCCAAAAGCTGATCAAGACGCCCCAAACATTAAGCACAGTAAAACTACGACCACATGTAATGGCACACGCATAAATTGCAACAATAACCGCTGACCCGGGCGCACAGGTAACTGCTTTGCACCAGGCCTACAACAGCCTAACTACAGGAAGCGCCACCACAAGCCACCAAAAACGCCAATAAACACCAACACCACACTAACTACCACGCAACATGCTCCTTATCGTTAACTAAGTTCAATAAGTATATTTAACCTCATTTAATAAGAGGATTTTGCCATGTGCAGCCCTCTATGCCAGTATGCAGGAAAGCCATTGTAACCTCAATGGTATTACAACCAACCTTCCCATGCATTTCACTGATAGTGTCAGCCACTGTGTTTTTCTGGCATGGTATAACATAGTAAACCATGCCAGATTTCACTTGTTACTTGCATTTTCTTGGTATACGCATTCACCTAAAGGCTTGTGCATGATGTGTGTACACTGAGAAAATATAGTCAAAGTTCTTGCATTATATTTCATGGTACACATCTTGAAAGTATTGCTTAACTAATACTTATCTAAGCCAAGAACTGTACTGACCCGTGCTCTAATTTTGTCTTCAATATATCTTGTAACTCTCTCTGCAATAACTTTATTGGTTCTCTGCAAATCAGCAAAAAAGTAATTAATAGTAAATGAGTATAATCTTCTTATAATTCACCTTAGAAACAAACTCAACTGTGAAGTTTCTTGAGTGAGATATAGAATTAAATTTCATACAACAGTACCTGGTTGACTGCTCCTTTGACAATATCTCTCTCAAATTCATAGGAAGCCTTCTTGACTTCAGCACTTCTGATATCTGCTTCTTCCATGACAGCCTTGCAATGACAAAAACATAGCAACATTAAGTCATCTTCTGAAAAGTAGAATAGAATGCTTGTATGTTTATCAGAGTTTTCTTTTAACTTTATCAATACTATTTGTTGACCTACCCGGAAGTTATCAAGGATCTTTTCTGATTCGTCTTTGAGTTTCTCAATTTCATCTCTCAACTCTTCCAGCTCGCGCTGGGCAATGTCACATTTCTGCTCTGCTGTTAATTTCAAATGCCTGAATGAAAATTCAACACATACATTACAATTAGGTAATAAAAACCAAATTTCCCCCAAAAGTGGAGTTCACATCTAAAAATCTTCCCTGAGGTGTCACCTCTAATCTACACTGATTGGCAGTATGTAAAATTCATTTAACACAAATAAGTTCCTAATAACTGATTTGGTATTTGTACCTATCTAATGATGGTCCTCTTGATCTTGACCTCTTTCTCAGTCCTCTGTGACCTGGCTCAATTGTAGGCTGGGCTGGACCTTGGGTAGCTAAATTGGACAACAAAAACAAGTTAACTCACAGTTACAGAAAATTGTGGCAATGTTTTCAAAATGGGTTGGTAAACTTTTGCATGATACATGTGCAGTGTACATAATCAGGATGCAGACTAGGGGGAATACTCAGACAGGTTCTTGGTTGGTACACTGTATGCGACACTCGCAAAAAATGATTTATTTATTTTAGTGATGCCCTATAATAATTATCCACATAGTCCAATTTGTGGATCATACAGTATGTACTTAAGGCATCTGCAGTTGAGTGTCGATCAATACTCTAGAATGATACCCTCAATCGGCATCTCGATCAATACCAACACTCATTGAACACCCTGTTGACACTCGATCAACAGTCGGTCAATAGTTGTCTGTGTATTGACTGATTCATATGAATCAATCAAAAATTAGTAAACTGTTGACTGAGATGTTGATGGGGTGTCAACTGAGGTGTCAATGGAGTGTTGATTGAATATCCATTGAGCAAATCCATTGGCACTTGATCGTGATTGCCTTTAGTACATATGATCCCAACTTAGTTTTAGAAATTTATGCACTAATGATTACCCTGCTCTCTTGGCAATCAACACACCATTAGTGTTGAGAAAACTGCAATAAAATTTTAACAGGTTTGTAGAGATCCCTTCGGTTTCAACAGTTCAAAATATGGGTGATTATACAGTATAGAGGGCAGCTTACAGTTGTTCGAAGGCTGGATAACGCTATCCCCCGGATAAATCGCTATACAGTGGATAAGTTTTAACAAGGCAAACCATGCTCTCCACGGTATAGTGATTTACCCGGTGGTAGTGCGAACAACACGAGCCCCGTAAATGAAACATTTTCGAAACATGATCTTGATTAATGTATCAATCAATTCCAGCGGTGCTATCTCCACCCACCCCCCCCCCCCCCACCCCCAAACTGGGCAACCACGGAGCATTTGCTCACATAGTCAGTCCCGCATATGGGACATTAGCAAATTTTATCACAGCCTGGGGGCTGGGCATTAGCATACCCTGGGGCAACCCCTGGGCATTTGACACACATGTTTTCAAAAGATGGATGAGTTTATCAGGACAAGGCTTTTGTCAAAGACTGGGTTGTCCGTCAGGGACTAGAAAAACCTGCCGATGTATTTAAAGGTATGTTTTCTCAATTTTAGATATTTCTTCATTACTTGTAAGCATATAAATATAAGTGAAAAAAGAACTACCGGTATATTTTGTTTATCAGTGTTGGAAAGCAACGATCCCGGGGCGGGCATTTGCCCTCTTTCTGCGTCCCCATCCTGGGGCATTTAGACAGCTTATGTGTCCCCACCCTGGGGAATTTGCCCAATTTTTGTAAAAAAAATGCTTATGACAGGGGGTAGCGGGGGAGGAAGGGAGGGTGGGCACTGCTGGAATTGACTGATGCATAAACTGGCTATAAAATGATCAGATACTGTTTTTTCACATCACAGATTTTTATTTCAAATGATACTATTTAGTCAAGATGAGGCTGATAAAACGCGACAGCTTCACATACAGATACACAAATTTACATGTATAGGGGAGGAAGAATTCTATGAAGAAAACTCACTGGCTTGCTGCAATCCTATGTCCTTTGGATCAACCCTTTTAAGATATTTCTCAAACATTGTGGTCTCATTTTTAAGTACATCGTTGGCGTGTCTAGGAAATGCCAAAAAAAAAAAGACAAACAAAAGAGAAGCACACATCACATGCTTGTACAGCCATGAACACTGTTGGTCATATTAAGGGAAATGAAAACATAAATGCATTACATGACAAGATTTCGTTTTACTTTCAAGAAAAATGACCGTAGCGTTCAAAGGAAACAAACGCGAACAGATCATCTTCTTTTAAAATAAACACTGGGGCCGCATGAACCATACAGTATAAATAAGTTCTTCAAGGATCTGGACTAGTCTGTTTTCGTCCTGGATCTGCAAACAAATTTTACCGCCAGATTGTGCTGCTATTTACTTCCGAACATCACTGTCGTGCTTAACGCATACTTACAACGTCTCCTGAACAAGGTTGTAGAGCTCCTCGTCTGTAAGTTCAGCCAGAGGCTCTTCGTCGTGGTCCAAAGAACTACTCACATCCACATCAGACATCGCCATCTTGATTTTTCTTTTGCTGTGAACATCGAAGGTTTCCATGGCAATACGAAGTACGCAAACGAGGCTGGTCCTGCACGTGTTCATGGGATCGAGGCAAAACGTTAGGAAACGTTTGGCGGCCATCTTTGAGTTTCTCAAAGTGTTGGTAATTTTTACAATCCGGTTGCATCTGACATCTTCAGCTTGCAGCCATGAAACTTGTTAGGTAAACGAAGTTAGGATTCAATGTTGCATCTTTGCCAGGTTGTATGATATCGCAGACTATGCCGTTATATTATTTATTTCCATTTGCTGTGGTTTCCTTGTTGACAGGTTTTTGATGAAGTTGAGCCATGAAACAGTGACAATCGAGCTGAAAAATGGGACTGTTGTTCATGGAACTATTACAGGTACGTTTGACCAGAGGTGGAAACGTTATTGGTCTCTTCTATGTCGTGGTTAATTTACTGAAGTAATTCATTCAGCCATGTTTCAGAGGCTGTATATGTTGGTTTGTTAGCTTTCAGCTGCTTTCAGTTTAGGGACATGTAATCCAAAAGTTTAGGGGCATGTCATCCAAAAGCGCTTTATTCTGTAAGACGTGTATGGGATATATATTCCTTTCTAAACTTATGCTGGCCGAAGAAAGTAACATCCACACTTAAAATGTAAACGGGATATTGTTTAGTTGAGATCTTGGTTGAGATCACAAGTAAAACGTTCCAGGAACATTAGCTGAGTTTCCAATGCCTGACAAGGTTGATATCTTTGTTTGGGTCATGACCTCAGCAATATAAAACGATTCCTTCATACAAGCTTCAGAAATATTCTTATTTTCTCTGAAGTCCCCGTGTAAGGAAACATATTTCTTCTTTTGTAGTGACTGCATGTAATAAACTTAATGTAACCTACACTTTATGTAAATACTAACTTTCATAAATGTATTTTGTTTCAATTTGGACTGTAGGTGTTGACATGAGTATGAACACACACTTGAAAGCTGTAAAAATGACCATCAAGAATAAGGAACCAGTTCAGTTAGAGTCATTGAGTATCAGGGGTAATAACATCCGTTACTTCATTCTTCCTGAAAGTTTACCTCTAGACACTCTTCTCGTTGACGATGCTCCCAAAGCAAAGGCTAAAAAGAAGGAAGCAGGTATGTTATTCTCAGTTTTCACCAGTCATGTAATAAAACTAAAAATCGTAACCATTCAATGAATGAAGTCAAGAAACTGGGTACAATAGGTACAACCTCGCCAAGAATCAGGTTTCTGCTGTTTTTCATTCACGTGTTATTTGCTGTAGTTTGTTACCCAAATTTATAGAGCTTTGTATGGAAATGCCATGTTTGTGCCCTTCGGAAGGACACAGACATGGTGGCCATAAAGTAACACTAATATCTGTCACTGAGTTTTACTATTGAAATGAAAAATATTGCTCTAGAGATCTGGCATATTGACATAAATGCTTCTTCTAGTGCAAGCACTGTTAAGTCAGCAAAAACTACAGTGATAACTCATCTTTGACCCACGTGACAGCCTTCTCGGCTGCCATTTTCCTGTCACATAACACAAAAGCTTGGAAATTCAAACATGCTCTATTACAAAAAGAAGAACCCTGTCGAGTTAGAACAATGTGAAATGTCAAGTTCCTATAGGGTATTTCATCTGATGAAACCAGAACCTCAGAAGGAAAGGTAATATTTAATTTTGGAATATGATTGCGTCACATGAAAACCAAGAATTGATTGTCATAATTTATGGTATTGTGGGTGTGTCATTATTACATTGAACTTGTTATCTGCTTATCCTACGTACAAAAAGTCTTCTAAATGAAAGTTCAAAGTCTCAACATACCCTGTAGTTAGAAATCAAAATGTTTAAGATCATCTCTAGTGCCACAGGTACGGCTTGGGCTCTCAAGAAGGTTACAGTGTCACTGACCAGCAAAGTTGTGCTTTTGGTTTTTTCAATTCAATAGCTGCAGTCTTGTGTTGTTTCCAAAACATGCTTTACAAGCGCATTCAAAAAAGAAATGGTTTCTCTTGTGATACCAATAGTTTGGTTATAAAAAGTTCTTTTAAATGGCTTTTAAATAAAGGAGAGAACCACATTCTATCCATTATGTGAATCATACAAACAACATGATGGAATAGTCCATTGTGCATGTTTGTTTTTTGTAAACTGGGCATGTTTTTGAAGAACATCTTTCAAGTAACCAAAAGCATCTGGTTACAAATTTACAAAACATTTTATCTGCTGCCAGGAAAGGTTCGAAACAAATTTTGATGTAATATGTATCAATTTCAAGATTTCTGTCATTGACTTTATTTGCTTGAAAAAGAAAGTGTCTAACACTAGCTAAGGTGAGCCTAATTATTTTTACAGAAAATTAGATTTCTCCCATTACAAGGATTAATACATTATGTGAATGGGGTACTTTTTTCACACAGCTGCCAGAGGAAGAGGCCGTCCTGCTGGTGGAAGAGGAAGAGGGCGTGGAAGAGGTGGAAGAGGAAGAGGAAGAAGATGATCTGCACACATGTGGATCACAGATCATCCAATGTCGATTTGTCAAATGGAAGGAATGTTGTATTATAGTGTCTTTCAAAATTGTGTGAACTGAGGATATGACATCTTTGAAAGTTGCCTTGAATCTTCAGGACAACTGCATCAACCAGAAAATGCTGATACTGAGTTTAAAAATAATCATGACAATTTAAGCAAGTCAGCTGTTTGTAAAAGTTTCTCATTTCACATTATTTTGAAACTCACTGTGATGAGAGGGTAGTATTGTACGAAGGACAGAATGGAAGAACGACATAGCTTCAGATCGGAGAATAATGATGAGATGGTTGTGATGATTTTACCTGAAAACAAGACATAGTCTTGACATGCTTGAGGAGAAAGAACATTGTTCTACATACCAAGTGTTCTTTTATGTGGAAGATTTTGGCAAATGTAAATAAAACTTTTGTACTTATCGTAAGAAATAAAACTGTAGTATATCAGTATACATGTGAAGTTTCTTGAGGAGTAAAAAAAACCCGACTTTTTTATTTTTTTTAATATTTTACCAAATGGTCTTGTTAGCACAAATGAAACTATTATCTTTAAAAACACAACAACGCTTTACTATATATTCATAATGGCTGATGATGTTTGAAACATAGAAACATGTTCCAAAAACTGAAAAGAGTTGTGTTTTTAAAGATAATATTTTATAGCCAAAAAAATAGAAAACTAAATTTAATTTATGGTCGCAGTATGGAGCCGCTTTCTTTGAATTTATCTCAAGTTGAAGCATCTCGAGGTTATCAAAAGCATCCAAAATCTTACAAGGGATTAAAACGGTACAGTCATTCCCCCAGGAATGCATATATGATCCTTCGGCAAAGTAGCACATTGATTAACAGTTCTCTAAGCCCTGTTAGAACTTATCACTCGCCTTTTCTGGTCTGATCACAGAATATGTGCCATTTGTAGCTTGCTCTCAAGCAAAATGAATGCAAAAATCATTTGATTTATCAAATGTATGGTTAAAGTGCCCCTGTGACAAATTATTTTTTTCCTTTGGATTTCAAAACTATGTTAACTAAACACTAAGTGACCCAAGTTTAAATCCTTGATTTTAAAAAGGCACCTGTTTATTTTAAATGGAACTTCCCTATTTAATGATCCGCTATTACTAAATTTAAGTTCTTGAGAGAGCTGGATCGAGGAGAAAATGACGTCAAAGGCTCACTAGTTTAAGAATGCGATGCGTGTGTACGCTGCAGAATTAATATGCAGCACGGGAGTTTTGGGCTTTCACACTTTTAAACTCGCACTTTGCATACATAGTAAGCTGCGTTCATACGCTGAAAGTTTAAGCTGGTGAGCCTTTGACATCACTTTTCCCGGATCCAACCCTCTGAGGTCAAATCGGTCAGGTTTGAACGTGAGTGATGGCGGATCGTGAAATCCAAAACTTACACTCAAAGTAAACGGCCTTTGGATAAAAATGAAAGGTTAGAATTTTGCCAGTCAAGTGTTAAGCAGACACACTTTCAGAATCTCAAGAAAAAAAGGAAGTGATTTTTTTTACCACGGGGGCACTTACAAAAATTTAGACGGTGCTTGGAGTGTAATGGAAGGAAACTTACGTGCTGCTACCAGCGAAGAAATTTGATGCCCTGCCTGCAGCTATTTATCCCCTTGCTCCCCATTGGTAGAGAACGGTATGCATTGAGTTGCCTGAAGTGCAGTGGAGTTTAATCCCGAGTGCAACGCGCAACTGTGATTCGGTTGTGGAAGCAATATCTCTTCGAAAAGAGAGGGAGAAACCACTTGCAGATTTTTGGCCGACAGTTAAAATAAGCACACTTAATGGCTTAAAAAAGAGACCGGGGAAAGAATTTATTGTCCATTTTGCTGTAAAACTTTTGGGTTTGATAAGTATACATTTAACTCAAACGAATTCTACTTGTATACCAATGCAAATGCTGCAATCTGATTGGCTGAGTTACTTGTAGGCTATCAGCCATTCACTGAGTGCAGTGGCTGTCTGTCGTCTACGAATCGAAGTTTTGAGGAAAGTTTACATGCAAATGCATTTAAATTCCTGAGAAGGTTGAAAAAAGGCCATTAACGGAGAAGAAACAAGCGCGCGCGTATACAATTTCAAATTTCCAACTACAACAGAGCGTTTGCACATGACGTCATGGTAGCCATATTAGCGAGTTTACGAAATGACGGCGACGCCGAGGACAGTGTCGATTGAAAAATCAATTCATGTTTTATCTACGAATCTCGCGATACTCTTAAGTCATTTGCCTTGTTTATCACTGTCAAACCTATCGCAAAATTAAATTCGGAACATAGCGATAACTTTGAAATAAGAATTTAAAAAATTAGCCGCCGTGGCTCACGTTCTCCAGACATCGCAAGATTAGGCCATTTCACGTTGTCGCAGGTGCCTGCAGAGGACGACAAAGAAATGTACTAAGAATTATAACGCACGTGCACAGCTATTGTTCTGCTCATTAAACCTTTTGTTTAGCGACGTTCCCGTTGCCATTCCGTTGCCGTCGTGGTTTCGTAAACTCCCTATTGGTGTTCCAAAACAATGAAACGGCGGTCACGGTGCACCAAACCAATCCTGTGGGAGTTGAACTCTTTTCTTATGTAAACACTTTCTTTTGTTCCAATAAATTTGCATGGTTGCTGGACACGTGAGTGCACACGACCAATTTCGATGATATTAAATTCAGCCTAAAACAATAGACCTCAGTGCAAGGCTCTGGGGAATAAATACAGAGAGCTACAGAGTTTGTGGGGTTTATACCACGTTGAATCAGTCTTGCAGTTAGACTTCTCATCGTTTTACTTTTCAAGTTTGGCTGATTAGATCTCCTGTGAGATTCGACTTTCAAGCAAGCAGGTTCTTCATTCACCGCTTTGCAGTTTATTTAATTTATATGTTGTTTTGTTTTATACAATAAAGAAAATAAGTGTTTGATTGGCTTGGTAAGGGAATAACCTGTGCAACCCAGCTATATCACGTGGTTTACAGATATAACAAATGTAGTCTCAGTAATTATTACCCTCTTGTTCATCCCAAAAATGCTTTAGAAAATTTCAAAAATTAGAAATGCTCAAACTTTCAGGGGAGGAAAGGAATTGAAGGAGGAGGGGGTCTCTTTTGGGGAAGGAGGGGGTGGCGGTTAATTAAAATTTTCCAACCACCAACCCAACTCCTTAATATGGAAACTTCCTTTCCTTTCTACACCCCTTCGAACGCACGATTTACGTCAGTGATATGGTGTGAATAGACCCTCCATGGCATGTGCAGAAATTATTTTGCACCATTGGTCTGGCATAATAGAGCCAAAAAATAATAACAGTCAAGCTAATTACCAAAAAAGTCCCCTTTTATTTTCAAATTTTCAACTACAGTTATTCTACCAAAGGAATACCATCGTTTGGTTTTACACCATCCATTTAAGTGACCCTGATTCGTATTGATTACAGACACTGTTAAGTGATGTCTTAGTAGTATCACTGTTGACTTGTTTTATAGTCAGTGAAGATGCACCTATTGATACGCCATGTTTTTAAAAAAAAAAACTATACTATGATGTATTTACAGCAAGTGACCCTTTTAAGCGTGCCATCACACAGAAGGGCTCAATGAATTATTAACTGTTAATCGCATTGAACGCGAAAAAAAAAAACTAGTTCTAGGAAAGAAATTGAATGTAATTCGTTGCAATCGGTCTGTGATCCTTTATGGTTTCACCATCGAGTCTCATGTGTTTTCTACCTTCAAGAGAAGGTCTCTGTGGTTTGAAATTACCTGAGCACTTTGCTAAAACGTTTGAAAGATTTCGTGTGTTGTGGCCAGTGAAACGTTTGTAGGGATTAGGATAATGGTTTTAGCAGCTCTACAAAAAAGTAGAGCGTGAAAAACGTGCACGCAAATAGTTCTAGATTTGCTTCTTATTTTTCCACCAGAAGACACCACGATTTTGGTGACTGACTACACCTGGTTGTACGAAATATTTTGAAACAATCGTGGAGCTCAACTAACGCAAACCAAATGACATGCAACTACCATGCTTTCAAAGTGAGGAAGTGAGGCAGGGGGAGGTGTGCGCATAAAGCTCGAGCGACGCCTAAGTTTTGTCTCTTAGGGATTTAATGCAAATTCTCCAATGAGTATCCGCGACCTTTTTTACGTGGGACTCACCCTGCGAATTTTCACTGTCAGTTATCAACCGTTCAGTTCAGCTCAGGGTTAGACAATGAAGGCGAGTAGGGAGTTAAGTTATTTTCCAGGTCGATTATTTTTAAGCGACTAAGAGACCACGATCTTAAACGACCAAATGGTTTACAAGATACTTTTTTGCCTCGTTTCACTGTGCACAAAGTTTATTGATCTGCAAAAGTTTTGCAGCTCATAGTTTTCAGTGGTTCTCAGTTCCCCGCCCAGCCAGCTGAACTTGAGAGACTGGATTTATCATGTACACCAATGATGTTCTCTCCTCTGTCGTCACACAACGCTTCCGTGACAGAAAGAAATGTTCTGGGGCGACTCTAGCTACACTTGTAGTTGTGTCTTATCTGTTCTAGAGTCATTACTGACGTTCCAGAATCTGTGCATTTTCCCAGTTAACCGACGAAGTTACTCACTGAGTAACACGTCTATAGAAAAAAACCAAGTTATTTAATTAATTGAGCCTTAACCAAATATTTTACACGCGCTATTGAGATGCATAAAAAAATTTCAACTCGTTAACTATCCGTTTTTAACTTGTTCTTCTTGGTTTTAAGGTATTCTATATAAGACCTTCCTGCACCTCTTCTTCCTAACGTTCGCAGGTAATTACTGTAACTATTGTATTGTAACGGATTATGATATGCACTGGCTTGCCTCCAACCGGCTATTTGTTGATATCCCAGCTGGTCGTTAGTTTGTGGTACGGCAGAGTTCACTTGAGAAATATAGCCTCGAGGATTTCCAGGTGCGACATAGTGATAATAATTTGCTATTTGATTCTGATGGTATTCAGCAGGTACAAAGTTACTGTGCAGGGGTTGTAGAGGGGAGTACAGAGCTTCCTGAGCACTTAGCTGTGCTAGATTAGGTTGCTGTTCATTTATTGTATTCTGTGTTTGGCCAGTCTGTTTATTATTCGCTATAAATGAGTTGCTTGGCTGTTTTGGGACTTCATTTAATGGTACTACCGATTGGGAAGCAAGTGTCAAGACGGCCGGGTTTGAAGCTGGAGAGGTTGTGTAGGTAACCAGTTGAGGTGCTACGTATTTAACGGGTGCTGTAGATGGAGCTGGAGGCGGAGGCGAAGGAGGAGAAGCAAATGTGTAAGTCGGTCCACTGGGCATTTGATGAAACTGAGGAGGCGCCGACGAAACGGGCACTGGAACCGAGTCACGTGGCTTGTCTGGATGTTCAATAGGTTGATGGTTGGGTTTTTCTTTGGTTCCGTGTAAAATAAGCTGCCATTCGGTTAGCGTACCGTGATTGGGTCTATTATCACCGAGGTCCTTTATCTCTATAGTCCAGGTCCCCCTAGGATCCTCGCCCCACGAATGCGTTGTCATGAAGGGCCACTTTGTAAAGCCCTCGTCGGAGAGATCCTCTTTTCTAGGGGACAGTAAGCAGGATTTGGTTCCCATTGGAGATGTCAGGTACACGACAAGGTCTCCGCGCCTTGTATAATCCAAACTTAGTAGGATCTGTACATGTTCTAGGTAACGAATCTCGGCTCCTGTTCCTGAGCAGCCATTAGAATGCATTGTTATCTTCAATGGCTCGTTGAATTTGATGGGCCTGTCGAGATAAGTCAGTTTTTAAATGTAGATCAGTGGCTTTCTGGAAACACCTGTTTTTAACTCAACTGCTGTTTTCACACTGACTGTCGTTATGAACGCAAAATGGCGCTTTTTGGCGTCAGTCGTCCGTAAGTTCGTGGTGTTTTATTTCTGTTAGCGTTCGTAAGCAATTGTTAGCATTCGTTAGCCTTCGTAAGCGTTCGTTTATCGATTATTTTGTTCGTTCGTTCGACCTTCACTCGTTTGATTCTTTCATTCGTTTGGTCATTCACTAATCTTTGTGCTTTTCGTATGATCAAATGAAGGAATAAATTATTTACTTATTAAATACATTTTGCGGTATTAGAAATTGATCATCGCTCCCTAACTTACCTGCGATCCTGGTTGATCTGTCCTCGGCAAATGGTCTTTTCAGGAACAGTTTTAAACTTAGTAGGTTTGGCTAGTTCAACTATTTTTTCCGCAACTAACAGACCAAACCCAAACTTTCTATTGACATGCAGTCCAACTCCATTTGGACTCCAATCCTGATCGTTTTTAAGAGGTTCCCAGTTTGATGTCCACACAACAATATGCTGGATGTCACGCCATGTAAGACGAGGGCTGTGCGAAACAAAATCAAAAGAAAGAGATTGCTACTTGTAAGAAACTTAAGCGTGTTAGAGTCGAGAGAAATTTCTTGTTAGCCCTAGTTTTACTCGTGTGTAACGTTTGATTGTTTTTTTTCTCAACCAATCAGAAGCGCATAAAACTAGTCCTAGTAAATTTTACGAGCGTTTTATGGGTTGTATATTTTTGTTTCGAGTTTTGATTGGCTATCATCTGATCACGTGTCTTGTGTTTGTGCAAGACATCTCAGACATTTTATTAGTAATCCTTACTTGACCTCCAGTGCAAGAGCTATAATCCCAGCAGCCAATGGGGCAGAAGCAGAAGTTCCCGTATGTCTTTCAGTGCATTCGTTATGTAAGTCGGTTGTGACCTGATGAAGCAAATCAAAATAGTTTAGTGTAGTTTTGCGTAGGAGCAACTGTTGGGTTCCTTGAAGGGCAAAAATGCGGGTTTAATTTTATCAGTATATTTGATATTTGTAGCTGTGTAATCCTATCCTTTTTGTCATTCTCGGAATTAGACACTGAATCGTGTTTCTACCCAGCCTAGATGAATTTGTAACCTTTGATAAGGGTGTGGGGGTGTAGGGGTAGGGGCCACCTTTTATTTAGGATAAAGCACACGTCCCCTTTCGTAGCTCCTGAAAGAGTGCAGTTGTGAAAAGTCTAACTGAATTATCTAAAAAAAAAAGGCAGACAAAGAGTAGAAGTATTTTCGCTACTTACAATTCTTTTCTCTCCGTGTGCTCCACTACTGAATGTAGTAGCCAGAGTAGAGGAGCAGCTCTCTGAGTACCAAGGTGACTCGCCGTGATCAGAGGCTGAACTGATTGACAGAGTGTAAATACTGTCTGTGTATCCATCACAATTACAACTGTCCTCATGCCGACCGCCATTTCCTGATGCCCAGACGAAAATAGAACCCAATCCACCGCGACCCTATATGACGAAACAACCGAGAAATGTTTACGTTATTGTTTGCTACGCCTAAGATAGTATTCGATCTCTCTCGACTAGCTTTGAGCGTCTCTCGTCGTTGCTAATTTTTGATCACCTTAAGTTGTTTTTTCACAATTTCTAGGTCCTTTCACATTAAACACAATGATATTATTTTACTCCTCATTTAAGTTTTCAATAAGCCAAAGTGTGGGTTGCCTAACTACGTGAAATTCGAGCTAATATATGGCTGATCACGTCTTTTTCAAACACCTTTGTGATTCCATTTTCAAACGCAGCAGCTGCCAGAGTTCCAGGTCCCTCCACAGTCGCGCCGTCGTCACTAGGCCCCCAGCTTGCAGAGTAGATGTCGATAAACTGGGGATTAAGGCTCAGTGAGGCAGCTTCCACTTTGTCAGTCACTCGGCCGTCAAGCATGCGCACACCTGCACAAATAAATTTAAATTATTAGAAATATACCATGAGTACGTCTTAAAAATACCCAATCTAATACCGCGACGAGCATCATTATCTGTAGCCTGCGGTGATTGCTTAGGTAGTGGGACTTCACACGGCCGTTATTCAGCGTAAATCAGATGTTAATTTTGCAGTTAATCATGGATAGCACAAATGGTTTGGTAAATGGTAGGTTTTCGCAAGGCCTTTCGCGGTTGGAGCTTTCGGGTTTTGATCGTAGACACTTTTGTCATTCCGGACTTTGCCTTTATGGACGTGTCTAGACATACTGGTTCGATAAGCCAACGGTTTTCTGAAGACACTTTTTGTTAGACGGCAATTCTTTTAGTACGCCACAAAGGACTGTCAAAGACTATCAAGAGTTTCACGATGTGTAAAACCAGTGGCTGTGGATTTGACGTAGACTTTGCTCATAGGATCAAATTTTCATGCGGCGCTCGTGCAGCTCGCGCAGCACCGTGTAACCACCCGAGAGACGCCCGATGTTAGAGTGTATTACCTCCTATCTTTGCATTGTATGCCACACCCACTCCACAGATGGTATTGTTTGCTTGAGCCGCAACCTCTCCTGCACAGCGGGTACCGTGCCTACAACAGAACAAGGACAACAGTTACGCTATACTATTTAAGCAATAGAGCACTCTTCCGGTGTTTACATAGCTTCATCTCAACACGTGGAGGGTTTTGGGATAATTCGAAACAGTTATGCAAACCCGAGACGTGATCGAGAATTCTCCCAACCCTCCGAGTGTTAAGATGAGGCTCTGTAAACACGGAAAAAGTTCTCTATTGCTTTTATAAAATAGTTCTTAAAAATATGCGCAAATCTGAAATGTCACAACCGTGTTTAGAAACTCTCATCTGAACACACCTATCGACCAATGACAGCGCGCGTAGTGGCTCAGTTATTTCATAAACGTAACTTTTCATTTGCCCCGCTGGCCTTTTTCCCTTCTGTGATTCCTTCTTATTTTACCCAAAATAACGGGAGGGGGGCCGGGCCCCTCCCATAGATCCGCCACTGACAGTGCACAATGGCTAAACTGACTTACTTGTTTTCATTTGTGGGATCATAACGAGGAAACGGATCGCCATCCTCGCCATTGACATCCCAGCTAGCTTGAGGATCCTATCAAAATCAGATTCATAACAATTACGCACCGAAGTAAACAAGGGTAGTTAAGCCTCAACTGACTGGCCTATATCTCTCAACGTATACCTCTCCGATATCTGTGACTTTAACTACTCCCCCCTGGATCTCCCGATATTCCGTTACTTGCAAGCTACACCTGACTACATCCAGTCAACAAAGTATGTCTACGGATGCAATGATGTAACATGCTAAACGTACAATTCACTGGACCATTCCCTCTATGATTCCCTGCAGGGAATCTTTGTTTTACATTAAAACAAGTATCCAGCTACGATGGATGATCCAGCTATGATGGTTACAGCTATTATGATCCTCTGCAGGCGCATCTCATAGAGGGAATTGTGCATTTATCCCTACTCACGTAGTTTCTGATGAGATCTGTGTGATTATGTTCAATACCTGAAGCGAAACAAACGAAAATAAACTAATTGTCAGAATACTACGAAAAACATTTCGATTTAATTTGATTGCAGTCTTTTAATCTTTGTCAAGTTAAGACAACCAGGGTACTCTGAATCATTTCCTTCAAGGTTGAACAAGAGATTTAATGTAAACTTACCATCGTCAAGAATTGTAACAACAACACCCTTTCCAGTGATGCCTTGATTCCAGACAGGAAGAACATGTACATCTAAGTCTTGATCTGCTCTCTTGTCGTCCTGTTAAGTGAAAACGAAAAGACATCAAGGATAATCAGTTAACGCTGGGAATGATGATCAACGAAGTAGGTTTATTGCAGTAGTTCAGTACAACCTTTTTTCAAGGGTTCACTCGTTATTATGTTCCCGAACGAAATTTGGTCTCCAGGGACTTGATCTATCCTTGAAAAGTTCCTTTTACGAGATCCTAGTAACATTAGAGAGCTCAAGCAAACCACAACGCCGGCAACGAGAACGCCATGGTTGTGCGCGTGAGTGCGTAGTAAATATCTGCACAACAACAAAGTGAACCGATTAAGTTCTGTGTTATTTGGAAAACGCGAAAGACGTCCGCTAATTTTTCATATTTTCATTTGGAATTGAACACTGGCCCCACATATTTAGCTTGAGCACATTGAAGTTCAGAGACCAATAGGCAGACTAATTAGATCTAGATAATTGCAAAATTCGAAGGTAAAATATACATTCATTTTTGCTATAGGTGTTGTTATCAGAGTTGCTGTCGTTATTGCTTAAGCTCTCTAAAAGCTCAAAACCTCTGTAGGTTCAATCGAGGATTTTTCCGTCTGTGGCAATGGTGGGCTCGACGTTCGTCTTTGTTGCCAAGTAGCAAAGAAGTGACGGAAGCTATGAAAGCAGAGATTTGTCATGGAAAAAGTCTTGACCACTAACATAAATTTGAAAAAATTCAGTTTGAACTAGACCGGATAACGTATCTGTATTTCACACAATAACCGTCTTTCATGCTTGTACATCACGGCTTCCGTGCTCGAAAAAGCATAAATCGAGGAGAAAAATTTTATCATGAAAGATCGCATTTTTTGTTTGCGATGTCAACTCGCCGCACCGCCCTGAAAGGACTGCTCTGCGCGGCTTATTTTTATTATACTTTTGTTCAGCTGCGTGTAAGATCAGTTTTATTTTTAGTTTTTATCTCGAGTGAAATAATCGATATTTTAACGTCATGGTTACTGACCAGATACCACTGAGCATCCCACAGTGGATCCGTGAAGCGAGGCACGATGCCTCTTGCTATCATGCGGTCGTGAAAGTGGCCTCTTTTGACGCGGATTTTCTCGTGTTGTTGTTCCGCCCATATCACCTGCAAAGTAAATAATATTGTTATATAAACCTGGACTGAGTCAGGATATCACATTGGTCATGATAAAAGCTCCGCTAGAAAAACAATTTTAGACTGCAACTAACTCAGTCTATTTTGCCCATTAAGCTAATTAATAACACTCATGGTACTTGCTGTCTTCCCTTTGCATGTGATAATTTACCAAAGGGTAATTAAGGCCACCGATTTGAATAACATCGCCCCAGACAGAACGATCGAAAACATTGTAAAGTTATCGGCTAGAATTCACTTGGGAGTCAATTTCCAAAAGAACGTATGTACTTGTTTTCCGGAATACTGATTTTATATTACGATAATTGATAGAGGCAATGGTTGTTTTTTCTTACTTTAGGGTCTTGTATAAGTCTTTCTGTTCGTCCCTCTGCACTTCGCCTTGAGCGATGTGGTTCTTCTGCATGTTCTAAGTGATAAAAATCCTTCAAGGTGCCGATCTAAAAAGATATAAAGTATACATTAGCTTGCTAACTAGTGTGCGGACTTTGTTGGAAATTGAATAAATCGGTTTACTAGAAATTGATATTTTTTGATCAGTGTTACAGTGAATCCATTTGGAAACAAATTAGTAAGATTTGTTGATTTCTTGTGAAATTAAACTACTATTGTTAGGCCTGGAAATTTTTATTTTGCAGTAAATACTTTTGACGTTCATTGATCTCCAGAACAACCAAAATTACTTGTTTTTCATTACGTCCTTTAAAAAGCAATTTTTTGACAAACCTTAACATGACAGACAGCTTTTTTTACGGCGGTTACCTTTGAGAGTTCCCTATTGATGCCTGTTCTTATCTTTGAATGGAACTCATAAAAACGTAGATCCAAAAGATACTGACTATCGTTTCACTCACTTAAAATTTCAGATTTTAGGCTGAATTTCATTATAATCAGTATTTGCAGCTGACTAAGTTTAGGTTTTAGTCAATATAACAAAACTGCAAAGTCGTCGCACCAAACAATGCTGTTTTGTTTTTAAACAAACAATCTGAACTCAGGGAACAATTGTTGGTATAAAAAGAAGTAAATAGCTATTGAAAAAAAAATCTTATTTGACTTTTGACACTCAGAAAACATGTAATCAAGGGTTTGAGATTAAAATGGTGTCAAGATTTTAGGTGAAAAGTCGGTAATGAAGTCACCGGCTGAATTCAGACTCAGTAAAATGCCGCGGCAGGAACGATAACTTTTTCTTCAAAACTTAATTTTACAGTGACGATGGGTGGTTGAATTATTTCTTGTTTGAAAGACAGATAGTTGAATTAGCTGTTAATATGGAGGTGCAACTAAGTTTAGACCGAAACATGTGGTTCTATTCGCTGCTAAAGTGGAAAACATCACACCCTAAGCTCATAATATTTAATACCCGTTACTTGTGGGAGAGGAAATGTTTGACGATTTCATCAAATTGAGAGTTGAAATTTTCTCGAAATAATATCAAAATATGGTGAGCGAGGCGGCTAATTTCGGAGGAAAAAATTTTATGACCAACCTCTTGCGACAATTGGGAAAATATTGAGATTTGTTGACCGAGTTGGCTGTCTGACCTGCCGGGTGGCCAGTGTTTAAGTTCTAGGCAGGCCAAAAAAACATTATACTAGAAATTTGTATTAGAAAAGACCGGCAAGTACTTGTAAAGCCCCCAGAACAAGCCCGCAAAAACCCCATGCGATCCATTCTTTACTGAAGGCTTACCGGTTCAACTTTGTCAAATCCATGAGATGTGGCTATTCGTTTAGCCGTCTCGATGCCTCCCTCCACCCGTATCGCCCATCCGTTGGTAAAGACTCTTTCTCCTTTGCTATCGAGCCGTTGGGCAGCGACAACTGGTGTCTGTTTGGGCCACGCTGCGATGAAGACACATATTACTATCTTGGCGAGGCCCAAAGCCCGTACAACTCGAAACATCGCATCGCTCCGAACTTTTTCGTGGAGAAACTCTGTCCGAGAGTCGATGGAAAACTCTACCTATTTATTATTAACGTCAACGGATGTTTGGTTGGTTGCGGAGGTCATCTGTCGTGCGACTGGCACCTGTCATTTACTGTTATAATCAATTGATCTTTATCACGGATTAACCAATCACAGCTTATGACGTAGGGACGAGAAAAAGCCAAATGCGACCGACTACGAGTGCCCGGAACAGTCAAGTACTTCCTGTTCTTTGGGAGAGCGAGTAACTGTTTTTAAAAGTCTAAAAAAATCATTATGTCGAGAAGTTAATTCAGTCACATTGTTTTCTCAGTTTGAAAAACACAATGTAGGAGTTTTGTTTTCGCAAATTCTTTGTAGCGCGAGACTGATAGACTGTGGTTTTTACCACGAATAAAATCGGCCAAACAGCTGCAGGCGTTTCTTCAATTCTGACCGAATCATTTACACTGACGCAGAAGTATTGGCCAGTTTTTACGCTGTGTTCCAGCTTATCACATTAACGGGTTTTTCTGCAGATCGGAGCGTGGATAGGCAGCTTGCGTGCGTATGGGGAAATGTCCTGAAATATGCAATAGTAAACACTATATAACATGGTAGAATTACTCAAGAACAATTTCCAATGAAAACCTCAATTTAGGGTATAAAGAAACACTCTGAAACAGGGAATGATCTTTCTTTTGATCGAAAAAACACTCTGGTATAGTGCTTTTGAACTTTGCATCATCACTAGGGGAATATTTATTAAGTAATTTTGTTCGTTATTTATAACTGTGTGAGTCTCAGTGGTTGACGTGGTACAAATGCGTGACAGGAAAACGTCTAGTTTGACGAGGTCAGTATATCAGCAGTATCAGTTCTAGCCATGTGCGTTTGACGCATGAACATACACCTGGTTCGTAAAGCTAGTTATAAAAAAAATGCGGTAGACCGAAGTGGAGTCTGATGCTGAATATGACAAATGTATTCAACATAAGCGTGCGTACACAAGAACGGCTTAATGAAAAGGAGGTAAACCACCATCAGACAATCCATGGCTTGCAGGTTTCATACACATTGCCCACAGAAATGCTTCTCCGATCTGTAAGCCAGTTTACAACCATCTCAAACAATGGAAATTCTCGATCACGCACTGTGTTGTCGGTCGAACCAATGAAATGGAAGATACGCCACCTATCAATCTTAGCCAGACAACCAACTGAACATTCGAACCAATGGCTACATTACGTATGCTTCTAGTCCGGTTGTGATTTACTACAGCTATATAAAACCATTTTATGTAAATTTTTCTTTAGTACCATGCGTGTTTGGCTTAACGCGCCTGAGGTCAAGGGGGAGAAGAAAGGAATGTTTATCGACACCAGAATTTGAAGATGACATCCTGGGCTTTACTCCACCAAAGCATTCTCTTGTCTTACTAAAAGTATTGCTGTTTGACCTGTTTCGAGAGGTGTGTAAAGCAGGGTAAAGCAACTAAAAAACGTCACCGGGTTGTCACAATTTCTATATTGCCGTGTAATCAGGGCTACTTTTCGTGAAACGTACTTGAGTTTCTGTTTATGTGTTTTTGGTTCGAGACATTTTCGCAGTTCTAAAGAGAAGGTAAAAAAAGAAGTAATGAAAAAATAAAGAAAGTAATATCCTTTCCGCCTATGGCCGTTCAATTGATCATTAAGTGTTTCTTCTGTGAGTCTAACGAGATAAAAAAACGTAGTCAAAGTAACAAAGAAATAAGTGACAAAGAAATGTATATCTAAAAAGAGAAAATGATGGGACTGTCCCCTCATTTTCTCTTGATATCTACTCAGTTACTTCCCAAATTTTCTCTTTTGCGGAATCATTGGTCATTTCTTTTAAGGAAAGTTTAGCTCTTGTACGGTGCACTGGTTATAATTTCTGATAATGGTACAATCCTGAAAGCGCACGAAGTAAACTGTTCACAAGACAGGCGTCCCAAACTCACGATTCGAGGAATCGATCAACTATTAATGATTTATGTACGCGTTTCGAGTGAGACGTGACTGACTTCAGCGCGTGGTGTTGTGTTACACATTGGGCCATTGGGAATTAGAGCGCTCTAATAACGAAGGATAGCTTTCTATAGGCGAAGTCAAGACTTTATCTTTAGAAAGCTACGACAAACACCTGAACTCCCCCCCCCCC
>CM042748.1:9874947-9882447 GCA_022496165.2 Catalaphyllia jardinei
TCTATTTTCCTTACATAAACCGATCCTAAGGCGGCCGTTATCCCATGGCTTAACGGCTTCTTCTTTTTTACTTACATTGAACGAGTAGAGCAATACTTTATCGCCAACGACATTAAAGAAGACAAGTAAGTGGCAGTGATACTCAGCCTAATGGGAAACAAAACGTATGGGCTATTACGAAACCTCTCTGCTCCAGCGAAACCATCCAGCCTGTCTCTCAAAACCATCGTGGAAACCCTACAGAAACATCTTTCTCCTAAACCACTGCTGATCGCAGAGCGATTTCGCTTTCACAAGAGAAACCAACTAGAAGGTGAAACCGTAAGTACTTACATTGCTGAATTAAAGAAGTTGACACTGTATTGTGAATTTGGAGCGAGCCTAAATGATGCATTAAGGGATAGATTTGTGTGTGGATTACACAATGAACTTATCCAGAAACGATTGCTCTCCGAACCAGAGTTGACATTAGCAAAAGCGACGGAAATTGCATTAGCCATGGAAGCTGCGGCAAAAGATACCTTAGAGTTACAGGGTGATAAAGAATCTGAAGTTAACAAAATAAACACTGAAGACGAACGAGTACACAATGTGAAACCGAAGCCCCGTGAGAATTGTTATCGATGCGGTGGTACTACCCATGAATCATCTGAGTGTTACTTCAAGAAGGAAACACGCCGGAAATGTGGAAAACTGGGCCACATCCAACGAGTTTGCCGCTCTGGAAGAAATCAGAATGCTAACCGACGAAGAAAGGATGATAAACCCAATCTGCATTCTTTTGAGATGGGTGATGAACGTGATGAAGACAGCTTAGTGGCATCACTAGAAGTAAACAATGTTCACCAAGTAACAGCTGGTGAGGTCATCTGGGTTACTCCAAAGATCAACGGACGCACCCTGAAAATGGAACTCGATACGGGCTCAGCAATATCCACACTTCCATTGCAGAAATACAAGGAAATGTTCGCAGACACACCACTGGTGGACACCAAAGCCATTTTGAAAACCTACTCAGGAGAAAAGATAAAACCAGAAGGAAAACTCCTTGTTCGTGTGGAACAAAACAATCAGGTTAAGAACTTAACATTGTGTGTTGTGGAGACACAAGGCCCAGCCTTGTTTGGAAGAGATTGGCTACACCAGATACAACTCGACTGGAAACAGATCTGCACTATTTCAAAAGAGAAGCCACCACAAGAAACCCAAAAGAAATTAGAGAAACTCCTGGACGAGTATAGTGAGGTGTTTCAAAATGGATTTGGCGCACTCAAGTCCACCAAAGCAAAACTAACGCTTAAGGAAAACAGTCAACCCAAGTTTTACAAAGCAAGGCCTGTTCCATATACCATGAAACCCAAAGTTGCAGTTGAGCTGAAACGTCTAGAAGACGAAGGAATACTGAGCAAAGTCAAATTCAGCAACTGGGCAACGCCCATTGTACGCATTGTCAAACCAAACGGTACAGTAAGGATCTGTGGCGACTATAAGATCACAGTAAACCCCCAACTGCAGTCTGAAGAGTACCCTCTCCCTCGAATCGATGACATATTTGCTAAGCTGGCAGGGGGGAAGAAGTTCACCAAAATCGACCTTAGACAGGCATACCATCAGATGGAGGTGGAGGAAGAGTCACAAGAGTACCTGACAGTTAACACCCATCAAGGATTGTACCGATACAATCGCCTGGTATTTGGGTTAACGTCAGCCCCAGCAATTTGGCAGAGATCAATGGATCAAATCCTGGAAGGAATAGAAGGAACAAGCAGCATCTTAGACGATATGATAATCACAGGAAAAGATGACGAAGAGCATCTCACCCACCTGGAGGAAGTACTAAAGAGGTTAAAGGAACATGGCCTAACAGCAAACCGCGAGAAATGCCAATTTTTCCAGACGAAGATCACATACTGCGGATACGAAGTGGACCAACACGGGCTACACAAGACTCAAGAGAAAGTTGATGCCGTCGTCAATGCCCCAAGACCAGAGAACGTCCAACAAGTCCGTTCATTCTTGGGATTGGTAAACTATTACCATAAATTCTTACCTAACCTGGCTACCACCCTCAACCCCCTAAACAGACTCTTAGAACAAGGCAAGCCATGGAAGTGGTCCACAGAGTGCGAGGAGGCCTTTACCTTGGTAAAGAAACTCATAGCATCAGACATGGTCCTTACCCACTATGATCCAGAACGACCATTGAAACTAGCATGTGACGCCTCATCAGTCGGAGTCTGGGCCGTGCTATCGCATGTACTGGAAGACAGCTCAGAACGACCCATAGCCTTTGCGTCACGTACCCTTACGAAAGCAGAAAGGAACTACTCACAGATTGACAAGGAAGCTTTAGCCTTGGTTTGGGGAGTCAAGAAATTCCACCTGTACCTGTTTGGCCGCCACTTCACGCTGGTGACAGATCATGAGTCTCTGACCTCAATCCTCAACCCCAAGAAAGGGATACCAGCCATGACAGTTGCCCGCTTACAAGGCTACGCATTGTTCCTAGCAGGATTCAAGTACAGCATTGAGTACAAGAACACCACCCAACATGGAAACGCGGATGGATTATCACGCCTACCCTTGAAAAAGGGGTACAGCAAGGAACTAGCTGATCCAGCGGAAATTTTTCAAGTGTCACAGCTCGAAGTGCTGCCAGTCAATGCAGACATGATTCGTCAAGCAACCCAGAGAGATCCGGTATTATCACGTGTGGTTGAACACACGAAACAAGGGTGGCCGCCAGTCGGTGAAAAAGAATTGGAACCATTCTACAGAAGGAAGGATGAACTTACCTTACAGGATGGTTGCCTTATGTGGGGATCTCGAGTGATAATTCCACCTAAGTACCGGGCACAGTTGTTAGAACAACTCCATGAAGGCCACCCCGGAATCGTAAGAATGAACGCTTTGGCCAGGAGCTACATTTGGTGGCCAGGAATGGACAGGGAAATCGAACAAACTGCGAAAGGATGCACTGGCTGTCAGCTCGCCCAGAACAATCCTAAGACCGCGCCACTTCATGCATGGGAATGGCCAGCACGCCCATGGCAACGTATCCACGTAGATTTTGCGGGACCATTCTTGGGAACAATGTTTCTCGTCGTCGTGGATAGCCACTCAAAATGGCCTGAAGTGATCCCAATGACTACTACAAGAGCTGCTAGAACAATTGAGGAACTTAGAAAGCTGTTTGCGACACACGGATTACCAGAACAGCTGGTTAGTGATAATGGCTCCCAATTCACATCAGATGAATTCGGATCATTCATGAGGAGTAATGGCATCAAACACATAAGGTCAGCTCCATATCACCCAGCTACAAATGGAAGCGCTGAACGTTTTGTACAGACATTCAAGCAAGCTCTTCGCGCAGCCTGACTGACTGAGAAGAAAACCCTCTCCTGGAAGCTGACAAACTTCTTGCTAGCGTACAGAACTACACCGCATGCGCTGACTGGAGAGGTGGTACTCCTCATGGGAAGAAACCTAAGAACGAAGCTTGACATACTGAAGCCTAACATACGGGAGCGAGCGGAAGAAAAACAGCAAGACCAAGAGTTGCGATCCAGCCACAAACCTACGCGTGAGTTACCCGTAGGTCAAGCTGTCGTTGCCCAAAATTACCGAACCGGAGATAAGTGGGTTCCTGGAATCATCACAGGTCACCCAGGACCCTTATCCTACGAAGTCAGAGTCGGACCCAATACAGTATGGCGACGACATATCGATCAACTCAAGGAAACTGCAGTAACTCCGAGCGTTAACAAGGAACACTACACCTCACACCTAGATCCAGCTGTGTTAGTAGGAATTCCACCAGCGACATGCAGCGTCGGAAGTGAAGAACCACAACCTCCTCCAGCGAGTGGTATTGAGGAATTACCAACCATAGACATAGATGTGACCAGCCAACCGACCAACTCTTCTAGCAGCCAGAACGAGATCACGACCAGCAGTTCAGCAACATCACCACCTAGGCGATATCCCCTTCGGTTGCAGAAGCCCCCTGAAAAACTAAACCTATGAAGTGAACTGAACTAAACTGAACTCGTACATTTTAGGTTAGCTGTGATTTTTTTTTGGGGGGGGTGGGGGGGAGGAATGCTATGTCGGGCATGCCGACCCACGGTATCTGTCACATATGCACACGCATGCCACGTGCGTACCTTGTAGATTAGAGAACTGCCATGTTGAAATATAGATGTTGAGTTTGTGTCGAGTTGTAGTCTTTCGTCTGACTTAAATCCGCGATACACAACACTAACGGCCTCTTTGTTTCCAAGGTAAACCGAACCAAAGGCGGCCGTTAACCCACGACCTAACGGCTTCTTCTCACTGTCATTATGCTCACCGAACCATAACCGGTCACGGTAATGTGCTCAAAGAATTGGGCCAGAGATATGAAGATGGCAGCCTCCCGTTCAGCGTACATCAGCTCAGGAACAAGTTCAAGAAATGTATATCTGAATGCAAAAAAATTGCATTGACTGTCAAGACTTCGACGGGCGTAAAAATGGTTTAAGATGAAAAGCAGCTGGGAGCATGCATTGGTTTAATCAGCTATTTCCACTGGTCCAAACCAGTAACTCATGTAACCCTGACATGGCAGTAGAGTCTTCTTCATCACTGCAGCTGTCTGACGGGGAGGCAGTGAAAAGAGCTTCAGGTAACAGAACCCCTACTGGTGAGCAATCAAGTGACGGTATTGACCAAGGTGATGACTCTGACAAGAAACAATTTGTGCCTATAAAGAAGGGTAGAAGAAAGAAAGTCAAATCCCAAAACTCTTCTAGTGCTTTGTCCACTGCTGTGGACCTTTTTGAAAAAGTTGTTAACAATGACCCAACAACACAGCTTATGTATTTTTCAAGGAGTAAAATCAGCGAGCTCGTGAGCATAAATTAAAGTTAATGGAACTTTTCATGTCACAAAGGCAGCCTGCAGTTAGTTATTCTGCAGGTTCATCCTCCATGATTTCCCCAGAAAGACGCCTCAGCCCATTTGCAGGACCTAGTTATTCTGGAGGTTCATCCTCTATGATTTCCCCCGAAAGAAGCCCCAGTCCATTTGCGTATACAGCTCAAGGTTTACTCCTCGACAGTGCCAGTTCTTAGAGAGTGAAGGGAAAAGGTATCAACAGTTTTAGAACAATGTTACAGAGTGGACATTTGTATATTTCCTGAAATTATCCATGGTCATCAATGTGAGGGATGATTAATGTTTGTACTCCACTTAAATAGTACCACAGTTCAAGTTTATAACTTTCTGAATTTTTAAAAACTTGCTGCTTCTCTTGGTTACAACATTTATAGTTTAAATTTTAAAGTAAAGTCGATGTCATGATTGAACCGTAGCATTTATTTGTGACAAAATCGTGCATTTTCAACAACAACATAACAAACAGCTAATACACTCAGTGATAACTGAAGAAAACAAAAGAATATCTTTATTGCCAAGCAACACCGTCAGACATTGTTATGTCAATTGAAAATTTCATGATGTAGGTAAAATGTTGAGACACTTGAGCCCACACCACAACATGACAGAAAACGAAACCAGCTAGCAATGGGTAATAATGAACTGGTATCATAACAAGTTAAAATTTCAAGACAAATTATGTTTCCTTGTTGATTATGCACCAGTTCACCTCCGAGTCCTAAACTATTATGAGAACACATCATATCCGGTATATCTCACTGTATCAATCCCAAAGTGATTTTGACAGAGAGGGAACTATTCAACAGACCCCATGCCCTTCTTTCTCTCTCCACAACGTTTCAGAAAGACAATTACGAATTAAAGCGGCTTGGTGACCTGTATCTCGAACTGGTAGACTTCGGGTGATTTGATACAAGTTTCTTATGACTTCCCTGTCTCTCCTTTCCCCAGTCACAGGATCAATTGCTAAATCCATTTTTCGTGACAATGAGTCCCCACGATTTATGCATATGTTATGTAGCACGATACAAGCCATTGTTACAGTTCGCACATTCTTCTGACTACATTCATTCCTTCGATATAGAACTCACCATCGCCCCTTTAGCTGACCGTATGCCCCCTCTGTCACCATCCTTGCTCTGCTTAGGCGGTAGTTGAAATATTTCTGTTTTTCAGTAAGGACCGCACTGGTATATGGTTTCATCAGCCAGGTCTGAAAGGGGAAAGCTGAGTCACCAACTATTAAAGGTGGAACATCATCATATCCTTTATTTAAACACGATAAGGTTTAAAGCTTAGAGCTTGTGGGGTCGTGTGGAAATAATTACAATATGAAACTAAATTGAAATAGTGATAACATTACTTACAGAATAAAATGTAAAATACAAGCATAAAATGTAAAATACAGGCATAAAATGTAAAATATTTAAAAGCATTTAAAATCTAGGTAGTGCCTCGGCAATGACTGGGCCGACTGTGCGCTAAAATCAAGTTCCTTAAAATAAATGTCCTTCTTCACTTTACGATAAAACTCAGTAAACTGGCCCGTATAGTGACTCGAGACAGCGTTCCAAAGAATAGCGCCTCTATAGCTTATAGAATTTTTAAGAAATTTTGAATTAAAACGAGGGACGATAACGTTGTTAGTCCTTCTGAGGTAGTATACAGTGCGAGGTTAATTAGTCAAGGATGAAAGAGCCGCAGGTGCTTCACCTTTGAACACGCTATGAAATAATTTAATTAATCGAAGTTTATAATAAAAGGTTAAAGTGTTCCAGTTCGATTGTCGGTATACTTCGTCAGTAGGCGTATCCTGAGGTAAGTTATATATTATTCTGGCTGCTCTTCGGTGAAGTAATTCCAAAGATTGTAGAAGGTCTGTATTTGAACAACCTCCCCAAACGACCTTCCCATATAAAACAGATGGCAGTATTATTTTAAAGTACAAGTCCAATATGGCGTTTCGCTCAAAAACGAACTGCGTTTCAAGAGATTCAGCTTATTAACAAAGTTTTTTTTTCAAATCTGTAAGATGGTGTATCCAGGAAAGCTTGTCGTCAATAGTGACGCCCAGAAGGCGAGTGTGTTTTACCCATTCGATCCGTGCCTCTCCAATTGTCACAGGAATTAGCGGCCCGATGTGCGGTTTGCTCATTAAAAGCATAGCTTCGCACTTAGCTGGGTGGGGGGTTAGTGAGTTCTCTAGGCACCAGCTGTTCAGTTCAGATAAGGCTCTATTTAACGAAGTGACAGTGTTATCGACACGGTCGCCAATACAATAAACAGTGGTGTCGTCCGCGTACATAAAAATAGAGCCGGAGGTGACAGCCCTTGGAAGGTCATTAGTGTACAAAGCGAACAACGTGGGGCCCAGTACTGATCCTTGGGGAATCCCGCAGGTAACATTTAGCACAGATGAGTGGTGACCATTGACTACGGAAAATTGAGTTCTATCAGTTAGATAGTCAGTCAGCCATGATAGTAGGCTGCCTTGAACTCCATATTGAAGGTTCAACTTATGCAGTAGGATGGCATGAGATACACAATCAAAAGCCTTTT
>CM042748.1:9888471-9890971 GCA_022496165.2 Catalaphyllia jardinei
ACTCAAAATTCCTAATAGAAAGAAATCTTTTCCCTGCTTGTTTGACAACCCAAATTGATCAGTCAAGCCCAGCTGACTTCGTCCTCCACAGACCGTGGAAAGCACCGAAACAACGGTGTAAAAGTTTTGCCGTGGAAAAAAAGATAAAGCTTTATATGACAACCAGCTTCTGGTCCTGTTTTTCCTTGCAAGTTTCTATGTATATGTTGAATGAAAAGGTAATCATGTTATTAATAGCTCAGCCAGTGAAAGGCAAAACTGTTTATTACATTTGTTATCGCTAGAGTTCCGAGTTGTTTAGTTCCCGCGTAGAGCTGCCATAGATCGGGAACCGTGGTTTACCGGTACAATAGAACATAGGTTTAGCAACTCTATTGACCAATCAGAGCGTGCGTAGTATCTCAGTTTGAATAGATATTGCGTGCATGTGGCATTTTTTTTGTTTCAGAATTTTTGGTTATTTCAGCTTTCATTAATATTTGATGTTGTGCCTTGTCTCCCCTGTCCTCAAAAAAGACGAAAGTAATAATACTTTTAATGGCAATTGGAAAAGAATCTTTGAGCAGAACTTCATGATGTGTTTCGGTACATGGAGGGGGCTATTATTGTAACCTGTGAAAACCTGTTTTCCTGAGAAAATGAACTGTAGCTAAACATACCATTGAGCAATAGACATTCCGAAAAAACTGTTTAATAATGTACCGGTCAATTCCAAAACCGCCAATGCCCCCCCCCTCCGGGCAAACCCCGGGGCATTTGACTTTTTTGAAACATTTTGGTCTAATTCCCCGCTATGTTGCCAGTTTAGACGGTCAAATGCCCCACCCGTTAGAGCTTCAAGAGGGTCAAATCCCCCAGCCTCCAGGCATGTTAAAGCAACTGTGGAAACAAGTTCTGCAAAATTTTCAGCCAATACGAATTTCTTGTTCAGCTTGTCTTCGCTGCACATTTTAAACAAAGGAATATTCCAGGATATTGTAACGATTCGGGTTTAGAAGACTTGTGAAGCGAGCAACATCAGAATGGATTTCAGTGCTATTTATTCTATAAGATCGAAACCCCAAAAGTCACACAACAGGGAAGCTACAATAGTGACAGTTAATCACGTGACAATCATGATACATTTCGTGACAGATTTTACTATATAAAACGATAACAACAGAAAAATCCGCGTGGAATCGACAAGAGCAATGACTCGTGAACGCGGCTCACGTGCTGAATCAAAGAATTGCGAAATCCTTTAGCTTTCGACCGCTGACGGATGTTTTGACACTTAAGTCAAATGCCCCACCGGGCGGGCCTCATTTTGGGTCAAATTCCCCACTGTACGGAGCTTAACGCGAGTCAAATGCCCGGGGATTGCCCCAGGGGGGGATGGGTGGTTTTGGAATTGACTAGTACATAAAATTATATATAAAATAACATTTTGTTAAGTACTCTAAACTCTGTCACATCAACATTATGGTATTGAAAATCAGTTGTCTCTCCAACAGCAACTGTTGTAAAGTCAACTCGAAACTATTATGAGTTTGACATTATAGTCATATTATACTTTGTGCAACACTACAGTTAATTTTTTTTATGACATTACAGTAAATAAGCGAACTTCCCATGCGCAGTCTATACGCGCATACGCATAGGTATTTTTGTTATTCACCTCTAACTGTTTCTATTGTGAAGTATTGTTGGACAAAACAATAACTAGCTTTGTTAGGAAAACTCAAAAAGCGAGAGCCGTTCGATTACAGCCAAATTTGCATATTGTAAAAACATTTTCAATGAAGCTATCGTATTTCCAATCTAGTCGAGTAATTATCACTGCCTACTTGCAACGACTGCTTGGTTTTCTCCCTGTTTAGGAAAAGAATATCATCCGCTAAGCATACATTTCATTTTACCGCGAAGTTCAAGGGAGATACTCCGATAAAGTCTAGCAATGCCGTGTAAATAGTGTCACAGCGGAAAAGCCGCGTCACGATCTTTTTATTGCTTTGAGAGCGAGCAATATATCCAAGCGAAATATTGTCTTTGAACAATAAGCTTTCTCCCACCCAAAGGAGTTTTGGTTCAGAAAGAAATGGTTCGTTCGTGGAACACGTTCGCGTCACATTTCGCCGGCTACTATTCCTGCTAAATATAGCGCGAGTTTGTAAACAACACGTCCCTTGCTTTCAGTTTAAAAAGCATTGTTTTCACATCTAAGTTCGTGGCTTTAACACGAGTATCACTAAGTATTGTGAAGTAAATTGACTAAAGCTTTCATCTGTTTCATTCACGGTAAACATAATGAGCCAAGATTCTCAAAAACTTCGTGCCGCTGTTGACCTGTTCTGCTGAGCCGCTTTTGCGTTACCGGAGAGGAAGTGAAATAAAATATCTCGGTTGTATTAATTGGCGTAAATCGGTGATTTTAAACTTAATATCACAAATTGCATTTCGGAAATCAAGCTTTTGATTTCTGATTTCTCAATTGTGGATTTCAGATTTTCAGGGTTTCTGA
>CM042748.1:9893471-9908471 GCA_022496165.2 Catalaphyllia jardinei
TGGCAAGTGAGGACATGGAGAGTTTCCTATCTGTGTTTTTTACTTCTATCAATCAAGCATGCTTTTGAATTACCAGATTTTGGTACTGAAGCTGCAAAGCGAAGTAAATGGAGTGTCGCGACGGCGTGACGTTTCATAAGTTGAGAGCTTGGATCACGAGATTCGTAAACATTGTAATCGGAGACACGAATGATAGTGGAATGGTTTTATCGAGTGAACACGCTTTGTAACACTGGAGGAGAATTAAACAAGCTCTTGTCGAGTACAAATGAGTCATGAGTGTGCGAATTAAGGTGTACCCCGCAAGTTTGGTACAGAGGTCAGCTGAGCTTTTGCTAATGTGATTTTTTCAGCGCAGTAAATTATGCCGACTTTCACAGGGCTGGGCAGATGTGTTTTATCCCCAAACTTTTGAATTGCTCGAAATAAATAGTCACCCAGTCCTTCGGGTTTAAAAGAGTCTGGTTTCCCAAGGGACAAAACATCGGAAAACTGGGAGTCCTGGGAGACAAAAAAGTAAATTACGAATCTTTCGTTGGGGTGCTCGTTCAATGTTTTCGATGTCATCTTACCTAAACTTCGCCTCACTTGAACGTTTCTCTGTTTATATTTAGATGTTAGCCAATTTTACATAATCAGCATTTTCATACGAAAATGTGCGAGGGAAACTCAAAATGTCAGTCATAACTGAAACTGTAAACTGACCTTCAAAAATCGAAAACTTTTGTTTCTTTAGCCAAGTGCAGCATTTACCAAGTAAAACATTTACGTTAAATTAAAAATCAAAGAAGAAGGAAAAAAAATAGGAAAAAAACGCAGTGGCTCGCAAAATAGGCTACTTCGGCCGTGTGGGACTAGGCTGTTGTAGGGCGACGGGGTGTTCAACATCTACGTGTCTTAACAAAAATGGAACGTTGGACGTTTCATACGACAAAGGTTTGATCAATAACAATGATTTCCTTCTCTTGTGTCGATCTTACATCTCCCAAAACTTAGATTTGCCTCTCAGCTGCCTTTAGAACCGCTGTAATTCCAGCCACAAAACAGAATGAGCTAAACACTGATAAAAAGCCAGATTTCAGCACGGGTAGCGTGTTCGTACAATGTGATAAGTCCGAAAATACAAAGCTTTTAATTCTAATAAAATACATTTTGAACAGCTCATAGAAATCTCATAGAAATCATACAAATCTCTCTTAACTGCGGCTGTTCGGACCGATCAATAAAATATGACAGCCGCTTACGATAGATTTTAAAATCGTTCAAATTTTCTGTACAAATGATAGAGAAACAGTTTTCTTCGAACGGATTTTTATCATTGAGTACTTTATCTTCGAACTAGGCTGTTCAAACAGTGAAAAAAGCGTTAAAATGAGAAGTAAATGGCAGTGTTATACTCACGTAGTGAAGAGTACGTGAAACCAGGCACTTTCCCGTAGTAGAAAGCAAGACTACGGCACACGCGACATGACGTCACCGGAAGTGATCTTCACTATTTTCCGTCGTACCACAGCCTCGCCGTACCATATCTTAAAGTCCCTAATAGGCTCACCGCTACGGCTCCGGCTCGCAGGCTCGCACATTAGTTACACTCCATATTTTAATGCTTTTGTGGAAAAAATGCATAAATCTTGAACATAAAATGTGACATTTTTAATGGTTGGTAGTGACATGAACTCTTACACAAGGGTATAACCCCTTGGGATTACAAAATCGACTTCCCTGTTTTCCGAGAAACCGGCATTTTAAAGACTGCTGTCTGTTTTCATATGATATGTTGTTAGTAAGGGATAATATGGCCTGAAATCAAAATAACTGCCGAACCTCGCCTGTTCCGAACGAGAAACCCTTTTTAGATTCACCGTAGAAAGTAAGTCAAGGCCTCCTAGACTCGCACTCTTGAACTCTCAGTTTAACTTTCGCCTTAATTATTTCAAATCAAGCTTGCATTTCGAACAAAGTTGCAATTGTTTGTTGTTTTTTTTTCTGTTTCCATTTTCAAGATGCCATCTACATTGCCATATTTCGTTTAACCCTTTAAACCCTAATATCAAAATGAATTTTCATTTGTTACCTCATACTTTTCCTGCACAAGTTGTGGGGAGACGTTTGTGAAAATATCAAGCAAATTCATCTTGTGCGATCATGTCCTTAATTCTCATAACCACTCTCTTATCATTGATATTTGAGGCTGTTCATTCTCAGCTAACAGGCTGTTATTTTAGAAATATAAAATGAAAACTGAAACCATGAAATAGTTACATGCATTCTGCACTACAACTAACACTAGTGCTTTTGGATCGAGTATCTGACGAGAAATTTAGTGAAGCGTGATCAAACTTCCACGCTGATTCAGTGTGGGCACAACTGGAGAAATTTTAACAGGTGTAGCCCCAAGATTAAACCAAATTATTGAATCTCTGAAGCGAAGAATATTCAACATATTGTTGACCTATGTTTCTTAAATTAATTGTCAGCTAGGCTAAGTTCTTCTCCTTTGCAAATTAGCAAAGTTTGATATTCACAGTTCGAGGTGTCGGTCAACGATAGCAAACTTGCAAGTGTTTTTCTGCGAAAGTGTACTCTGCTTAAAAAACCAAAACAACATTGCAATCACGCGAACTTCTTAGAGATTCGTTCACTCAAATACTAACCTCTGACATGCTTTGTAAAAATCTGATCAAGTCCAACCTGTAAGATCACCGAGTATGCACTTCTTCAGACCCTTATGTTTTCGCCTTTGCAGATCACTGACGCATTGGCTTGGCTTTAATTTCGTTTTGACAAATAAAGGAAACTCGAGTAATGAATGTTAAAGCTATTGTGTTTTGAAGCTTCCGTTTTCGATATGATCACGCCTTTCAGTTTCAGTTACTTTGTGGGGAGTTTTCCCAGAATATAACATGGAACAAACAAGAACAATGTCGCTTCCAAAAATATATATCAGTTAGTTTCTGAAACGTTGTATCGACGACTACGTTTTCACTGTATTCTTTTCAGGCAGGCTTGAAGTTCGACTTTTTTGTTGTTATGATCACTTCTTTCCCTTTCAAACATCAATAACCTTGGTTGGGATTTTTCTTGCGATATAACAAGAAACAAGCAAGTTGTTACTTCTATGAAGCTACTGTAGCTTGTTTATGCAGCATTTATATCGACTTCCCCTATACACTGTATTTGCCACGACAAAGGTATGAATCGATGTGCATTTGTGATATATATTATTTGGTACTCGGAGGACAAATTTAATAGGATGTTACACCTTCAATCAATGTTTATACGAAGTGATTATTATCTCACAGGCGTTGTTCTAAACTGTTGAAAAAAATGAAGATCTTGAAATTTGAAATACTAAGTTATCTAGTTAAAACGTTTTCCTTTTAAAATGGTTTCTGATATGCTTTAAAGTACGCCACCGTGACATGTCGAAGCTACAGCCAATATATTAAAGTGATGGTTTTCTGCGAATCTCATCGCTGATCGATAAATAGTTACGGTTTGTCACAATATGTCGAATGAACATTACATAATCGATTTCCTCTTTTCCGAGAAACGTGTCATCAAAACTCAGATACCGTAAGCCCATCCGTGTATAATGTGTGACAATATGTCCAATGAACATTACATAATCGATTTCATCTTTTCCGAGAAACGTGTCAATCAAAACTCAGATTACCGCAAGCCCATCCGTGTAGAATGCCACAATATGTCAAATGAACATTACATCATCGATTTCCTCTTTTCCGAGAAACGTGTCAATCAAAACTCAGATACCGTAAGGCCATCCGTGTACAATACTCTCTAAATGCAAGTTCCCAAAATTAATAACGAAGGAAGACCCTCCCGCCGCACATAAGATCCCAGAAGCCCCAAAGCACCTGCTATTATTAACAATTTCATAACCGATTTTGTATTGCAAATGCCCCTCCGAATATAGTGCCCTTAAAAATGGCCTTTGAATAATACTATAAGCCATGGAGCTTTCTTTCGGGATTTTGCCGCATAAATCATGGAGCGTGACTTACCTAGTATACTCAGTATTTAAACATATCATTTGATTTCAAAAAAAGATTTCTAGGTTAAAGATTTCAATTTTGGTCTCTACTTGCAAATTCATTTAAATTCTAGGAAATGTGAACAGACTTGATTCTTCGAAATTGCAGAATGGATTTCAGATCGGTCAACGATTACAAAGTTACGTATCATGAGCTGTGCAAAATTTATTTTTTGACTCACAAACCGAAACAAAGCTGTAGCCAAACAAAATTCAAAGAGATACCAACCTCTGACATGCTTTGGCAGAGTCGAACCAGCGGGATCAGTCCTCACAGCTTCAACAACTGAAATATACAAAGCATCTTAAGTTACGTTTTCGCCAGTTTGCATATCACTCATGTACAGGTTAACTTTCGATTTCTTTTTTGCCAAATAAGGCAAGTCTACTTATTACCTTCAATAAAAACTGACCGAAAATTTTCATTTAAGTTTGATATGATCTCACCTTTCACTTTCAGACTGGTTGTCGGGAATTTTCCCAGAATATAACAAGGAACAAAGGAGGTCTCGCTTCCAAACATATATTTTTAGCATCCTCGTACCCAGGGCCCTCGTTCCCTTTGACCAGCGGTCAAGCCATGCACAGTAAGGAACGAAGACTCGAGGTTACGAAATTGATATTTTGAGTTGGTTCATGAAAGGTTTATCGACTACCACGCGTTTACTGAATCTCCAAAAGGCACGCTCAAGGTATGACTTTTTTTGTTATGGTCTTCGGTTACGTTCAAACATTATATACTTGGTTGGGAAAGTATTTTTTTCTAAGATACTACTTTAATTCTTTTATAAAGCGTTCATCGATATTTTCCAGTACGCTGTATTAGGCACTCTTAAGGTATGAATCGATGTGCCTTAAATTTATTTTGTAAGTTTTCGAGTCTTGATGTCACTCGGCAGACAAATTTTGGAGGACGTTACAAAAATGAATAAAGAGATTTTTCTTTAGCACCTATCCAGTCCTGCTCTGAGGATGTCACAAAAGTTTAAAATGCAAGAAACGCAACTCCTTTGCTGTAGCTTCCGTCTTCGATAGGATCTCACCTTTCAGTTTCAGTTACTTTGTGGGGAATTTTCCCAGAATATTACACTGAACAAACAAAGTATCGCTTCCAAAAAGAGCTAAAAATATATTTTTGTTGGGTTATATAACCTTTATTGACGACTACGCTGACTACGTGTTACGCAGTCTCCGCTCTTTGATACAGACAGGCGTGAGAAATGAATTTTTGAATTTTGTTTTCCTTAGGATCTTCTCTTCCACTTTCAAACCAGTATTAACTTGGTTGAAAATTTTCTTACAATATAACAAGATAAAACAACGTAATTTTCTTGGAAACGTATTTAGGTGTTATCTTGGGGATGTGCGTTTGATTGTTTGAACCAGTGGGGTCAGTCTTCACAACTTCAACAACTGAAATTCGTGAACAGTGTCCTTAGGTTTTTCTTTTGTAGCTCACTGATACGCAGGTTAACTTTCGATTTCGCCTTCACAAAACAGGCAAATCAAAATGTACCTACCGAAAACATCCCCAAGTAACGCAACTCTTCCGCTTTAGCTTCCGTTTTCGAAAGGATCGCAGTTCCTCTGCGGGGAGTTTTCCCATTACACTGAACAAACAAAGTATCGCTTCCAAAAATGTATTTTTGTTGGTTTATGTAACCTTTGTCGACGACTACGTGTTACGCAGTCTCCCTTTGATGGAGGCAGGCGTATTAAAGGTATGAAGTTTTGAATATTGTTTTCCTTAGGATCTTCCCTTTCACTGTCAAACCATTATTTTTTCTAAGAAACGTATTTAGCTGTTAGTATGGCGATGTGTAGTCTCCTTTGCAGCCGCTCTGGCCATAGTAACGCAACGCTCCCCGTTTGGCCCCAGCGGCTGCGAGGGAGACTAGGCGATGTGCGTTTGTAAGTGACATATCATTATAATATTTCTTGTAACTCGCGCGGAAGAGAATTTTAAAAGGACGTTACATCTTCACTCAATATTTATTCAAAGTGATTATCATCTCACATGTCATAGTCTATATTCTAAACCGTTGACAAAACAACAGAAAACTTGGGAGTTATTCTCTGAAAATATAGCTTCACACACAGGCGATGCCTTTGTACTTCAAGAAGACTATTTTGCCACGCAGCTTGACTGACATGCCCCGCTTTCTTCAAAGCTCAAGAAAGCGCAAGTTCGGTAAGGATGGTTTTCAAGTCACTTGAAACTTTTCTTGAATCGTTTCAAGTTTCCGGCTTAAATTGAGTGTAGAGTGGCTCTTTAAGTCTCACTTAACAACCAAGTGTAAAGACTGCATGTACCATTCATTTATTTGTCACTGAATTCTTACCCTGGGTGCGAGAGGGTTTTTTTTTGGGGGGGGGGGGGGGCGGATTTGGGCAGCCAGGGTACTGAATTCTTGGAAATTTACACAGAATTGATTCATCGGAATTTCAAATTTAATGCCAGGTCGGTAAAACGATCACAAAGTTGAATGTATGTTTCTTTTTTTGCAAATGGGCTTTTGGACAAACCACAAAAACGCTATAATAGCACAGCGAGTTCGTTCACCCAAATACTAATCTCTGACATGCTTTAGCAGAGTTCCGAAGAGTTGAACCGGTGAAGCCAATCTGCAAAGCTGCAACAACTGAAATATGTAAATGCTCAGCCTTCAAAACTTTGCCTCTACATCTCTTATACAGCTGATTCGACAAAGGTTGTCCCAGAAAAGTGAAAAGCGTACGCGACAATGTCGATTGGCATTATGAGTAGTAAGAGTTTGGTTTTGCTTCATTGAGGTTCAAGGTGATTCAGCAAGAAAGAACGAGAAAGAACGAATACGCGTGTTTGTGCTGTTTCCTTCCACCGCGCTGAAAGCAATCAACCATAAAAACCACCATTACCCATAATAACTTTCGACATTGTGGCGTAAGCTTTTCCCCGTTTGTAAGGCAACCTTTCTCGAAACAGCTGTATGTACAAGCGTTTCTGTTTTGTTTTGCCCAAACAAGGCAACCGTACTAGTACGCAACTCTTACTTAGCTCCTATTTTTGATGGGTTTCACTGCCTTCACTTTCAGTTACTGGAGGAAATTTCCCCAGAATGTAACATTGAACAAAAAGGTATCGTCTCCAAAAATATATTTTACTTAGTTTATGAAACGTTCATCGACGACTACACGTTCAGTGTATCCGTAACAGACACCCTCAAGCCGGTTATATTTAGCCTGCAATTAAACATAGCCGTCTCTCATCAGGGTATGAAGCCTATGAATATCGTTTCGTTTTCGTTCGCTTTCAAACACTATAAAAGGTTTGTTCCATGAGGAATAACAGGAATAATCCCACAAAATACTGAACAAGAAACGAACAAGGTATTGTGACCTCTGCGAAGCTACTGTAGCCAGATCATTAAGCGTTTATCGACCTCGCCCTGTATACTGTATTAGGCAGGGTATGAATCGATGTGAATTGGTAAATATATGTAAATCGATGGACAAATTTAATAGAACGGTACATCTTCCCTCAATATTTATACAAAGTGATTATTATCTTACAGGCCTTGTTGTAAACTGTTAACAAAACGATAAAAACCTTGAAATTTCAAAGTTATAAGTTATTTTGATCGTTAATCGATAATCAGCTGAAACACTCATAGTTTTCACCTTTTTTTTAATTAATGTTCCACATGACTAACACTACATTGCACTGCATTACACTACATTACATTATATTACATTACATTATATTACATTACTTTACATTACATGACATTTTATAACCTTAATAACATTACATTAAATACGTTACATTATATTACTTACTACGTTACTTATGCTACACAATACCAGCTAATTACGATACGTGTTAAAATTAAACCTAATACACTCTCCGAGAAACTAAATAATCTTATACGTTACATTACAGAAAGGTGATAATTGGCTTCCACTTTTCATCGTGAATTTTTAATTTGTTATTTTTAAGGCGATAGATCGCTCGATGGATTCAACATACTTTATCTTTAAAAAGACTTGAGGTAAAACAGGAAGAAAATTCTTAAGCCGGTTAGAGTAAATGACCTGTTTACCAATAATAATAATATGGTTTAGAAAGGCCCAATTGAGATTCTGTTGAGCTAGGCCAAAAATAATGTCGTAGTCACTTAAAAAATCAATATCTATGTTTATGGATTTTAGCCAGAGAACAACAGACTTCCAAAAGGTCATGCTATGCTCGCAATAACAAAAAAGATGCTTGAGAGACTCTTCTGACGTGTGACAAAATGTACAGAGGGGAGAGCTGACTATTTTCATTTTGTATAGAGATTTACTGGTATATAATATCCGATTGAGAATTTTGTATTGGAACATTCTTGTATTAGTGTCGATTGTAACTACATGTGGAATTAGATGGATTGTTTCCCAGTCTAAGCTATGATTGTGAAATAAAGTTGTATATTTATGTCGTGCGGAAGGGTAGACTTGGGTCGTCTCCACCAGCTCCCAGTATAGTTTTTTCGAGTTCATTGAGTCAAGCAAAACGCTTTTACCATTTAAAAAGAGGGTATGTTGCATTACAGGCGGGCCATGAAATACGATAGGAGTCCCATTCGAGCTAATTAGGCTTTTCCACGGAGAGGGAACAGAGTCAAAAATACCCAAAAGTGAGAAAAAATCTACAAGCATAAGTCCAGTAGCCGCAAAAGAGGGCCATGGTTTTAACTTGCCATTGTTGGTCAGAATATCAGAAATGAAAACGATACCTTTTGAGAATAGTCTTCTATTAAAAACGGTTTATCGTTAATGCGTACGAACTGATTGTTCCACAAGATTTGTTTCAAGACTTCCTCACGAGATTCAGCAGGCTTAGCCGTTAATTTGGACCAGACATTAAGACATAATTCTCTGTAAAAGCTGGGAAGGTTGTCTGATAGGTCGGAAGAATTGAAATTACAATATAAAAAAAATTTTCCACCGTAGTCCTTAAGAAAGAAAGCAAGAAAGAAAATGTTTCCATGGGCTTTCGTAATCCTCGATGTATTTTTTAAGACAGATAATGCGCTGAGTATAAATAAGAGTTTTAATATGAGGCATTCTCAGACCACCATTCTTATAATCGCTGATTAGTGCTAAGCGCTTAATTTTGTCACGTCCTTTCCAGATGAATCTGTAGATAATGGAGTTAAGCTCTTTCATAACTTTTTTTGTGGAGCACATTAGTGATGTACGAAACATGAATTTTGGTATTACAAATGTCTTCACAACCTGGATTTTACCGTTTAACGTCAAGTTCCGCCATTTCATCCTGCTAGGGTTTCAGAAAGCGATCTCAGAGTTTCATCATAGTTGAGCTCTTGTTTTTTCTTCAAATCACAAGTAAAATGAACGCCAAGAATTTTAATTGGTTTATTAACTTTGTCAATATCAACGAGAGGGGGTTGGTCTCTATCGTGGCAAGTTCCTAGCCATAGAGCTTCGGTTTTTTCCGCTTTGAGCTTTAAGCCGGAACACATTCCAAATCTCTGAAGAATTACGGAGAGGTTTTCGAGGGAATTAACGTCGTTTAGAAACGTTGTCAGATCATCGGCAAAAGCTGCAAGCTTGATTTCTTTATCAACGACGATATCTTTTATACCCTCTTCGCTTCTGATTTTAACAAGCAACACTTCGAGGGCAATGATGAAGAGGTATGCCGACAAAGGATCCCCCTGCCTGACAGCTCTTCGAACGTCAAAAAGCTGAGAAGAAAAACCGTTATTTAAAACACAACTCGATATGTTACAGTAGAGTACCGAAACCCAACGAATAAATGATTTCACCTTGCTTCTTTGCAGCCAATACTTCGTCAAGACAGAATCCCACTGAAACGAATAATAAATCAGGACGAACGGTTTTGTCACAATATGCCATATGAACATAGATAATAAAACAAAAGCATTGACGCGTTTCGGAGGATTACATAATCGACTTTCCTGTTTTCCAAGAAACATAGGTTGGTTACACTATCTGATTTTTAATTGGCAGTATACATGGTATAATAAGGTAGATAAAACAGGTTATGTTTGATGTACGTACGGTATTAAGGCTAACCTGGATTTAGAACTTGATTCAATCTGGACTTAAATTTTCTTTCAGAAATAGATTTCTTTTTCTTTCTTTCCTCGGGGGAGCAGGGTTGGCGCAGTGATGAGAGCACTCACCTTCCACCAATGTGGCCCGGGATCGATTCCCGGACTTCATGCCATATGTGGGTTGAGTTTGTTGGTTCTCTACTCTGCTCCGAAAGGTTTTTCTCCAATTACTCCGGTTTTCCCCTCTCATCCAAGACCAACATTTGCTTTGATTAACAGTCTCGCCAATAGCCCTTTTCACGGTTAACTCTGCCATTTGCATTACAATGAAATCTAGCATGTATGTGAGGCAATTTCGGGCTATTTTGTCCATCATTTTCTCTTGTTTGTAGCTATAGCCCGAAATTGCCTCGCATCCAAGTTGAATTACATTGTAATACAAATGAGAAAAACTAACCGTGAAAAGGACTATTAGTGGCGCACATGCTTGTGCTCAGCTAAATGACCTTGAGACTTAAAGAGATTATTATTATTATTATTATTAATAATAATTATTATTATTATTGTTATTATTAATAATAAAGCAGATTTTTTTGTATCTCATTGGGCAAAATATAAAACGAGTAACGTGTTTCCTTTTCTCCAATTATTGTGCTTTTTAGGCAACTAATATGGGAAACGTAGAAACTTCAACTTATTCTCACGTGGAAGGTGAAGGTGCGAACTTATTTTCAGTTTCTTTGTTTACAAGTTTTAACTCTGTTGTCTAATTTCTGAGGAAGTGCAGGAAAGCAGTTTAAGCTAGATATGTCTTAACAATTCAGCTTTAAAGCTTGCTACGTAATTTCACTGAACGACACTAGTTTCATTTATTGATGGTTTGAGCAACTGAAAAAAGGGGCGTTCAGCCAGTGTTTGGCCAAGAAAGCGTTCCCAGAAGAGTTTAGAAGAGAGTATAAAAATATCTTTATTACATTTCTTTTGATTCTGAAATTATATAAACGTGCGGAGCATGAAACGCATGGAAAAGAATCCATGATGTAATCTGAAAGAGTGAAAAACAAGTAGGATCAGAAAAACAGAATTATGTAACCGAAAGACTAATATCAATGCTTGGTGTTTGCTATAGGAGTCGATCCAGGAGCAGAACCGGAGTATCTTCACGAGATATTAACAGACTATGTATCAGCATACGGGTGTAGTGCGAACAGCGCCCAGGAAAATGTAGAAAGAGCCCTCTCCAGGGTGAAAGTCTGCAAACCAGAAGCAGTTGCTGTTCAGAACAGACTCAGAAATGAGTACTTCTCCGAGTGGGACGAGACCTGTGAAGTCATAGAGGCAACAGAAATGTCCGTTCACAATCTAAAAGATCTTGTTTCCAAACTGGAGCACCAATATCGCGGTGTCAACTTTAACATCAGAAGGAAAATTCAGGGAATACACTGGGCACCATCTTGGTCCCACAAAGTGTTCGAGTTTACATTTGGTGACAACATTGATTCTGGAGAGGTGTATTTTGGAATAATTTGCGTCGCCAAAAGCCCCGACGGCCAAACAGTCGATGCAGTTAGCTCTCTTTATAAACTTAACTTCACTCTAGCCCGAGAAAAAGTTGTTAAAAGAGAGACTTTTAAGCTTTTTGGTTTTTTACCGATAGATAGCACAACGACTGTTCATTACCGCAAAAGGAATCTCGGATATTTTTCAAAGAAGCAGATCTCAAATTTTTGTCGTATGAAAGCCATGGAAGCGTTCAAAAGTAAAGGTTTCATTCATCGCGTGCCTTATGTAACATCGCTTTCAGCTATTGATAACTAGTATAGATAGGCGACATTTTCCAGCTCAGTTATAGTTTTATTTTGGTAGTAAAAATTTTGCTGTGTTTGCTGTCACACAAGGTGAAGATGTGTCAAATGTAGTTGCGAGGCCGACCTAACGCAATAGTTTGATTCTGTATATTATTTGAACCTTCCAGACGGTTTGAAAATAAAGCTGTTGTTTATGTTTAAACCGTTTTCATTCCCACCCCTATCTTCGCTTGTAATGCACCAGTCAAAGTAAATCCCGATCGACCCCCCCCCCCCCCCACCCCGGGATATAGGTGGGGATTGGTTTAATAGCTTGCAAAAAGCGACAAATGCCTCACCATGCGGAGCAGGAAATAGCAGACAATGCCCCACCTCCGGGGCAACTGAAGATGTTCCTGATGAGTTTGTAGTTGAATAATTCATGATCATTAATTTAAGAATGCCAATTTCAGAAATTCCACACACTCTCAACCAGATTCCAGTGGAAAAAATCTAGAGTCCAATGGAGACTAGTCGAAAAATTAAATCGGAAGTACAGTCGAGTCCATTTGAGTTACGGAAGTCTAGTCATAAGATGAAACCGGAAGTGTAAACAAATTTTGAGATTCTTTGAGGAGAAGAGTTGGAAAGTAGTCCGATGGGGTGCATTGGATCCATTGAAAACACAACGATTCCGATGGAATCTGCAGAAGTCTAATCGTACCATGAGTCAAAACAATTCAGATTCTTTGAGGATCGGAGAAGGGTTGGAAAGTAGTCCGATGGGGTCCATTGGATCCATTGAAAACACAACAGTTCCGATGGAATCTGCAGCAGTCTAGTCGTGCCATGAGTCAAAACAAGCGCATTGCACGTGTCATAACTCGTTCTTTAAGTCCTAAGTCGAGACTGGCAGGCTAAACTAACATCTCTTGTTTTCATGTCTATTTTACTTTATGCATGAGTGTAGCTATTTTTTAAATAAGTGATCGCCATTTGACCAAGTGTCCCGATCGTTTTGCGATTTTTAAAACAACTCGCACTCGTTTGCTTTCTTACATAAAATATGCTATTACTGAAAGGCCTTAGGATCAACTCTCCGCCTCTTCAGGTCTAAGGCTACTGTTATTAACTGCTTCACAGCTCTGATGTCCTACAGATGTTTTCCGGGGCTTTGAACACTAGTCTCTTCTCCCATAATCACTTATAATTTTTAGCGAGGCATGAGAGTAATACAACCAGTGACGTCACTACGTTGTTTTGGCCGCGCCAAGGTGGCCGCTAAATTTAGGCTCAACCCGGCGGTCAGCTTCGAACGCCTGAAAAAGCAGTTTTCGCTCAGTTACCGTATGCGAAAAAAAAGTTGTCAGTATTTCTAACTGAGTAAGGTTCAAACTTTATTATTATACATTGGGCTCTCTAACTCTTGTCTCATTGGCCGAAAGCGTACAGTAAATTTTCGAAATCAGCGTCCGTGACATCATAACTGCAGATTATACAATTACAATTATCATGTCAAGGACACTCAAGGTCACGGGTTATCATGTCATGTATGACTGCATAGCATGATTTTCAAGGGTAATCATGTCAACTTCGCGCGATTCGTGCTGCTCGCCGTCAGTGAACAAGTAAAAACATGACTTCCAAGTTTTTCCGTTCAGTGTAGAATAAAACAATTATTAGATTCGGTTTTTGTGATATCCAGAATAATCAAGGTCTCGGTAAGGGTTATTAGCCTAGGCCTTCGGCTTCGGCTGATAACCCCTACCTCGACCTTGATTATTCCGGATACTCACAAAACCTCATCCAATAGTTGTTTATTATTCAGCAAAAAACTCACATGCGAAAATTTCGTTTCAGTAGCACTTTAAAGTGATTTCAAATTACCAAGCGTGAGTTCTGTTGTCGGCGTGAATCTATTCCCGACATTATTTTCATTTTGTTTATGACATGTTCGCACCGCACTGAATCGAAGTGGGAAGTTCAATTACCAGCTGCATTGTATTCGAGAAAAAAAAGGATTGATGTACAGAAATATCGGGATATCAGGCTTGCAAATAATGTCATAAAGCAGTACAGACACTTTACACATCAACCAAAGGAGATAAAGTTGGCTGTGATGATATGGCATTTAGTAATGACTGTCTCTGGCCTCAGAGCTAAATACTTACTTCTTTACCGGACGTTTACACACTATAAAAGATCTATAAAATATATATTGGAAGTTTCTCGATCCGATAATAAAAGGACATAGAGGATTTTAAATACTTTAAAGAGTTGTCTCGTAAAAGGTCTCTCGATAAAATTCATTGACTAACGCGTTTCAGACACTCGTCACATTTTGTTGTGGGTCTACCATGTATTTACCAACATGGGAAAGTTTGTACATTCAAGGTTTTCTACCGAAGATAAACGTCTTCGTTCTTTAAAGACAAACGGAGATTTGATATTCCAGGGCCTTGGGCCTGGCGCAGTTTACGTTGCGCACGCGCTGTACATGCCAGAGGACGATCCGAACATGTAAAATAAAAAAGCCGAATTTATAAATCGGGCATTCTAAGTAGCCCGAGTAATTAGAAGTGTCAGTAATTCATGTTAGTCAAAAATTATTTGATAGAAAGCTTGTTGTCCATATTTTATCCTTCATGATTCAAAGAAAAGGTTCTTCAGAAAATTGCCTCATCCTGAACTCCGGTGAGAAATTTATTTCGTTGCGTTTTACGGTTCAGTTTGTTGTTCGCACGCACGTAGTGTCGAGCTTAACTAATTTGCATATGGGGGTTGAAATTTTGATATGCGAGCTGTTTTCATATAAGATGACAGAAAGTTTTATCTATTTTGTAACTTAAGTGTACATTCTGGCAAATGGGGTGAGGTAGCCATAATTTTTAACGTAAGAAAATATTTGTTTAGTCGTTCAGAATTAGCCTGAATTTCAGCCGCCTCCTCCTCTCGCTAAGTCTTAAAAGCGTCTAGACAAAACCAAGTTTTGGTGGACGTCAGTCATCTCCGCCTCCATACCACCGTATGCAAAATTGACAAAAGAAGTCTTTAAACTTCGCAGCGGTCCACTCGTGAAAATCATAATTTTACT
>CM042748.1:9915971-9920393 GCA_022496165.2 Catalaphyllia jardinei
GTCCCTCTTTAATATGATCGAATATCAGTTAATATTTTTACTGCTACTGCTGAAGATCACAATGGTATTGTAAATGGTAGTCATAGTTTTGTCAAAAAGCTTGATGTGAAAATGAATGGACGTGAAGTTTTTAACTGTTCAAATGCCAACCATGTTGCGAATATCAAAAACTGGCTTGAATATAGTCCTTCCTACGCTCAAAGCACAGCCGTTAATGAATGTTTCTATCTTGACACAAACAGAAGCGCTGAAGAACGATCTGCTCTGGCGGCCTTTTTTTCATGTCTTTTAAAAGGAGGAGTAACGGTTTCAAATAACTTCGCTAAACGGCGTCAGAATGGCTCTGAAATCGGCACAAGAGACAAGTTCGCCACACATTTGAGGTAGGAAAACTTTATTGCAAATGAGATAGTTATTTACACAATTTTTTTTTTAACGATCGGCGATTTTCCCATACAATTCTCTATATACACAAGCTGTCGGACACACCTCGTATTTTGAGATTGGGGAGCCTGTGGTATATCACCCAATAGTCATGGTGTGATGCCTCAGAAAACGGCAGATGATGCATCTTTCACTTTGTCGTGCCTAAAAAAGTGATTTGTCTTCAAATATATTTTTATAAACTATATGTTTAAAATTCAGTGTCAGCAAGAAAATCATTTAATTTACCTACAATTAAACTAAAAAAATTTCTTCTATTCATTTTAAGTGATTCATCTTAAGGTTTTTTTAATCAATTTGAGCATCTCTATATTAATTTTTTTTTAATAACAATCTTGTTATTTTAAAAATTCTATTATATATTTTGAATTTTTTTTACAGTAATAAATTGATACCAGAAGAGAAAAAAGTATTTTTGTTATGAAAAAACGACTTTGCGAGATAGGGCTGCTGAAGCCATGTTGTTGTTCACGAGGGAGCAAATGGTGGGGACTTTTTGCCGTTATGCGTTAAAACCTACTAACGAGCAGAAAGAACGCATTACTCTAGAAAAAATCCAGTTTCAGTGCCTTCAATACCATCAGACATAAAAGTGACAGATGTTACATGTTGTCATGTATTAGACGAAAACAGTTGTTATTCACAGTCGATGTCTGCGGTTTCTACCTATGCCACCTCTCCTGGATTATCCAGGAGTCTCTCGGATACAGACCCTAATCTTCCAAACAGCCACCAATCTTTATTCTAAGTTTTTTATTATATCACTTGATGAAACAACTTTGCAGCTCTAAAACTCAATGAAGCTGTTAGAAAGGAATATGAAAGGCCTTAAAGAAAAGGGATGTGGTTTGTAACGAATAACATCGATTAACATTCCATCAAGTGAGCCGTTATAATGTTTATAAACATTAGGATGCTGGGATGCTCATTAGGTTTTTCAGACAGGATGGCTTAAATGTGAGTTGGTCAATAGTAATTTGCGCATGCTCGAGATTAACGATAATATGAAATCAATTCTAAAAGTCTCACTTGATACATTTGGTTTTCAAATTTTCCGCCATTTCACTGTCAAATGCAAAATTCGATCAAACTTTAAGAAGCTTTGTCCCGCATATAACGACATGTCAGTGAACGATACAATAATTTATAACATGAAGCCCCTTTGTAAGAGATGCCCGAAAAAAAAATAAATTTGCTCCAGTCAAATAAATAATACAAGACAACCTACGCTACCCATGTATACACGATATTCATACAATATGGTGGCTTCAGCGACGGATTCTCGCTATTCCTACACTCCATTGTTCTTCGGCCTCAGACCCAAAATTAAGAAAAAGCCACTAAATTACATTACCCCTTACATATGTTAACACAGTTTCCACAAATTTGATAAGAAAGCTCATTTACTGACTAAGAAGTTAGAACCGTGGTCAAACCTCTCCTTGGAAGAAAGCACGTGGAAAAGTACCCAACTTAAACGATCGCCGGGTATTCTGGGATATCTTTCCTCCTTTAGCCCAAGGAGTTGCAGTATTTCTCGCCTGCAATGCATGGGTTTTTCTGGAAAGACCCGAGTTTTCAACCAGTCCATCCAATTTTCAGAATTTCACCCACCTCCATATACCTTCATCAATCTTCATACGCCTCTACGGACCTTCATCTACCCCTATTCACTTTCATTCTCCTTTAGCGACCTTCATGCACCTTCACCAACAGTCATCTACCTTCAGACACCCACAATCTACGGTGTTTGTTTCTGAAATCCGCCGAGCAAGGAACTCAATTTAAGTTATGCAGAAACCAACTTCCCACTGGCTAGAAAAAGAAAGAGACTGTTCACAGTCCAGACATAGACATCTACTTTCATTGACTCTCACTGAGACACCTTCATCCGACCCTCACCTACCTTTACAAACCTTCAAAAAACCTTGTACCTTCAACCTTCTAGCTAGCTCTACACCTTTGCTCACAAGTAAAGCGAGTACCAGCTTATATTCGAAGGAAAACTCACACACTGACAAGATTATGGTCTTGGCTTAAATAAGGTTTATGTCAGTATCCTCCACTGATACATCACAATATATGGTATAATTATTTCAACCATGATTCAAATTGATATTTACAGGTCAAAAAGGTTTTTTCATCAATTCATTATCTCAAAAATCTCCCACTGCTTAAAGTCATTACACTTCTTTCTAACGACATCCCTCTTTCCCCAACTTACTAATGATAATTATTCAGTAAAACCAAAGATAAATGAATGCTATTTACATGTAAAACATTTATAAATATTTATAAATACCACTGGTACCTACTAATGACCAGTACTAACCGTATTCAGATAAATAGCAAACTAGTTGTGAGTTTTCGAGATGTTACTATTATAAGATAAGTTAAGAAAAACAGAAGGTCGCCATCATCGTTGATGAACGCCGACAACAGGTAACATGGCCCGCATGTTATGTCAACATGTAAAGCAAAATTTTTACATGTAGGACAGAATAAATGTTTCCATTGGATGAATAAGAATTGCAATTTCGTGAAATCACTATAAAAGAGCATTTTTTTCCTGATGACGTTCAATTTGTACTCATTCAAAAGGATGAATGCATCTTCCAACAGGAATACAGTTAATCATAATCATTAAAGGAATTCTTAATTCCATCCCGTCTAAAAGCAACCGTTATAACGTCCATTTTCACCACTTTGTAGTCTGTTAAAATATGTTAAAATACGAATAAGTAACCCTTACAGTAGTCGCGTGTAATTCGTTACGACTAAATAACTTAAAACCCTGATCTGATAACAGAATATATGAATTATTTTGACTATTTTTGATATCTTCATTGTCATATTCATTTACAATTAGAATGATCATAACATTTGCTTTTTGTATTAATTTCCGGTAAAAGAGATATAAGTGTGTAAAAACATGACTAGGGTGAAAATTCCATTTGTTACTATCTAACGGCACCCCAGAGCTATTGAAGGGCACTGGTGAAGAGTAATGGCCACTCTTTTTTCGCTCTCTTAAACTGATACAATTTGTATCAGTTTTGCGCATTATAAATGTTATTATTATTATTATTAAACAACTTCTTAAGGTTTCATTCAAGTTGACGCCTTAATCATCACGACTCGGCTACTCAATGACCTAAATACGTGGAGGTTCAACATCTTATTGCAGAAGTGTAGCAGGTCTCGTAAACTAGCAATTCTTTTGCTAATTAGCAGCTGTTATTGTTTTTGGGCTCGGGACATTGATTCTGTTGTTTGTTCAGGCTATCAAGCCAATCATGTTAGACCTCACTAGAGCTGCTGCACGACCCATTATCCCAGGGGGTACTCCTATGCAAAAGGACGGGGTACTCATCAGGAATTTTGATAAAAAGCCCTATAAAGCGCTATAAAGATCCTGTTTTGTGGGTGTAGCTAAAAATCTTTTTCATCACTAAAAGCTACCAATTCTAAAACAACAAATTAACTGCCATTGACGTTTTTCGGTTCAGAATCTAAACATTACCCCTAAAACTCCTGGGCCGGGTTGCTCAAAGCCCTACTAAGCCAATCCGGGATTAGCGAGAGATTTGATTTGAGATTTGTCTCTCCGGTGAGGTTTTCTGTTTATATTATTTGTCCTTTAGTGCTGAATTTGACAAGGAGGCTCGAAAGAGTTTTTCGTCGCTGCAGTGTTTGTGAAACAATGGAAGATTACAAAGAAGGATATTTAATGGTGTGGGCAAACTGTATGTCTCCTTGCAATTCTATTGCTGGGTTATACCTTGAGGGTACTTGTGACGTCATATCAGTTACCATGGCAACGCACAAGGTGTACAAAAACGTCCAATAAATTTCAGTTTTTGTAAATTATCTGAAAAACTAATTCGGTGACCTACCATTTTTATTTCTTTGCTGGAAAGTTGCCTAAATTCTTTAACTTTTCCGACAATATGGAAAAAGTTGTCTAGTAGAATTATT
>CM042748.1:9951475-9964411 GCA_022496165.2 Catalaphyllia jardinei
CCTAGATGTCAGCTTGGGTCCTTATGTAAGCCTAGATGTCAGCTTGGTCAAAAAATCCTCTTTTTCTGGGGTCCTCATGTAAGCCTAGTCTTTACAGCTTGATACTTGATTGACCAATATCTACTAGGTCAACACAAAAGAACGAGAGCAGAGTCCTAGGTTCAGAACTGTGAGAGCTGAAAGAGGCGATGTTGTTCAAGAACTAAAAGAGAAGAAGGCGTTTTCGTCAATTTGTAAGCAACAATTAGTTTCCCCCCGACAATCTAGTTTTTAAGTACAACAAGAACAAATGCAAAGGAGAGTAGTCCATTTACTCAGAATGGAATTTATATGGCCTGCGCTAATTCTTCACTCGCGAGAATGTAAATTAAGGTAGTTCTCTTTCTGTGATTAATTTTCTCTAATCGCCTCTTAATACAAATCAATTACTGTACTTCAAACTGAGAACAATATGTAACAACAAGAGGAAAAACAAAGAAGTTACAAAAGCGAGACACTGCCTGAAACATGTGGATTGACAGTTGATGTTTCGAAATCCCTTAACCAGGGGTGCTCCAGTACTTCATTAAGAGTGATTCTTTCTCTAACATTAGCTGTCAGCATTTTTTTTATCAGGTCTTTTATCTGTAAAAGAAAAGAGAAACAGACAACATGAAAGGAAAATAAAAACCCAACAGGTTACCTAACCATCGTTCCCAGGGCCGTTACTCTGGCTTGGGGACCGGGGCAGGTGAAAGGCTCTGGAGACTAGGTTTCAGGTTACCCGGGCATCAATTATAACCCTGAGGTTCATTCCTGAGACGTGATAGTGATAGGAAGGAAGTTGAAGGAGGTTGGCACCGAGTTTGAAAACTGTATTACCTGGGCTGAGAGCGGAGAAGCCGTGATGGGATATTCCAGTTTACCAGAGGTTGTTTCCTCCAAAAGCTGTTTAGTATTAGAGTCATCAAACGGGAAACGGCCACAAACAATGGTATATAGAACTACACCGAGACTCCACACATCACTAGCCAAGCCATCATATGGAATACCTGACACAAGAGATACGAAGAGGGAGCTGTTATACTGCAGCGAGTGGCCTTTGGCGTTCACGATTTTACTGTATTGATGAATTTAATGCAACCTTGAGGCTTAGTTAAAACGTCGAACTTTACATGTGCCGAGCCTAATACCAATTTGGGTCGAACTAAAAAATTAAGTTCGGCAGTTGATTCAGACATCGAACCTAATTAAGTCGAACTTAATTGCAAAAATTATGAAAAGAGACTATTGCAATAGACGCCGATTATTGCTGACCAAAATGGCGGAAAATAATATGGGAAGACAGTACAGATACCTGACGACAGTACAGATACCTATTAAGACAGTACAGATACCTGACGACTACAAACTTGTGTCTTTTGATGTGAAATCACTGTTCACCAGTATTCCACTTCAATTGGCGTTACATTGTACTGAGACCGCTGTACAACAATCCACAGTTAAACTACCGTTACCGACAGAAGATATTATGGACTTACTGAACCTTTGCCTTACGTCGACTTACTTTCAGTACAACGGTAAATACTACAAACAGTTGCATGGAACAGCTATGGGGTCGCCCGTTTCTGTTGTTGTCGCAGAAATTGTGATGCAACACGTAGAGGAACGCGCCCTTGCAACTTGCCGACAAACAATACCGCTCTGGTTACGCTACGTTGACGACACCTTTACCGCCGTTCACAAAGACGAAATCAACGCTTTCCACGACCACCTTAACGAACAGAACGCCGACATCCAGTTTACCAAAGAAATCGAAGAAAATGGAAAACTTCCTCTTCTAGACTGTTTGGTAAGCCGTGACAACAACGAACTGGGAACAACAGTGCACAGAAAACCGACGCATACTGACAGATTACTTGACGAATCATCCTACAACCCAACTTCACACTAAGCCACGACTATAAAGACTTCGACGAGGCGAGCGCAACTAGTTTGCGATACACTGGACAGCTTACGTGACGAAAACAAATACCTTGAACGTGTTTTTATCAAAAACAACTACAACGCTGACTTTATTAGACGAAACATTTTCCGACCTACTGAAACTGACGCAACGAACAAGAATCCGACACCTGTTACTACAGTGACTATACCTTACATTAAGGGAACTTCTGAGACTATCTCACGGATCTTACAGCCCTACAACATCCGCGTAGCCCACAAACCTACAACTACGTTACGGCACTTACTGACCAACGTTAAAGACCGAGACGAGCCCAACAACAGACAGGGAGTTGTTTACAAGACCAAATGCTCCGACTGCCAGGCCTCCTACATTGGTGAGACTGGCAGAAACCTTAACACGAGACTGACTGAACACAAACGAGCAACGAGAAATGGTGATGTCAACAATCACATTGCTGTGCATCATCAACTGACAAACCACAACATTGACTGGAACTCTGCTCAATGCTTAACCTACAGTAAAAACTATTTTCAACGACTGACTCTGGAAAGCTGGTACACTAACTTAGAACAAACGCCTCTTAACAGATGCCAACAACTACCGGCACCTTACAAACGACTTTTCCGCGACGAAAACGAAACCGACAAACGGACTTCTAACAGACCGGCTTAATAATTTTGACTTACAATAGACGGACTCTAACAGACCAACTTGACTAACAAAAGACGGATCGAAACCGAACAATGACTGATGACTAACTTTACATGTGTCTTCCAGCCAGTACCATCATGGCTTAACTGACCAATCACTATCAACGGACCAGACTTATAACATCATCGACTGACAAACACTATTCACTTGACTCTGAAGATGACTTCCGCTCAGGTTGTCGAAACGTCAGTCACCAACAACAGTTCTTTTCAGAACTACACTCACCCGGACGATCACACAATACGAACTACTGATACTCCTGGGTTCAAACCATTTACTATGAAGAGCTTGCTTTTCTTGCAAGTGCTATAAAGGAGGGTAGAACAAGCCCCTGGTTCAGCTTCACTCTTATGGATCTTGCCCTCAGAGTACTCTTCCACCGATTCCAAATAATATTCGACCGGATACGACTGACCTTTTCTGTCGCAAATTGGAACGAAATTAACAAATGCAATCAAATACAGCCCGGGAATTACAGCTGTTTCCATAGTTAACATCCCAAAGCCTAGGCGATTGTGTTCGTATAAAATAAACAAGCTCCTCGTGAGTCCAAACGAACGTTTAAATAACATCATTGCTACTCAGCTTCAAAATTCCACGGCAAAAGTATCCAAGGCTACCTCTGAGATCGAGAGCACATGGGAAGAAAGTCCAAAGTTTACACGGCCTGCTCACGTGCTCACATGCTCGTCACATGTTTTATCACATGCCTCAGTTACGGTACCAGTTTACTGGCCGTGACCACAGTTAAAAACTTTGCCGTGACATAGTTAATAACTATGCCGTGACATGCCCCTGCAAAAATTAAGCGGGGTGGCCATTTTTGTGCCCTTACAGAAATGTGTGTTTTCCAGAACATAACCTTACACAGGGCAACCAACTCTGCAGAGTCACAGCCCAAAATTAGGATTGCGTTCCACTTCGTCGAACGCAAATATGATCTGTTCCGACACGTAATTACAATAGAAGATGCGTGTGTCGAATTAAACATCTTAAGCGAAGCTCAAAATCATCCAATTTGGTTTGCCTGATATTATCGCTCATTCCCAAAGGAACATCACAGTTCCTCGTCCAGTTCGTTCCGGTCGTCGGTTTCTTCAAGATTCATTTATTTTGTCATATTTTCTCAAAAACATGACTCAAGGTACGCCATAACCTGCGATCAGGCATTCCATCTTTTTTTTTTTCGCGGCAGGAAGGAACCTCCGCCGCGAAGAAAAGGATGGAACGCCTGATCGCAGGTTAGGTACTGCCTGCTTTGTAACCCGCCACGGTCTCATCGTTTCCAAATACGACACAGCGCATACAGAAGTGGTTTATGCGCATCAAGCAGTATATTTCGTGCTCTTGAAGTAAGAGGAACTCATATCGTCCCGCTCTTCCCTCCATTTTGTTCAAAAAGATCAAAACAAGCCGTTTGGGCATAATAAAAATAGGAAACGAGCAGAAATCTGGGTAAAAATTAATTTATTCAATATATGTTTTAATACGTATGCATTAGGTTCGGTACATGTAAAATTTGACGTAGTTAAACTGATCGACTAGCCATGTCGAACTTAATTCTCGGGTCGTCCCACATAACAGCTGTCAAACTTAATTGAACCAAACGTCGATCATTGCTATGTACTCAATTTGGGGTGTTAGGTTCGGCACATGAAAAGTTCGACGTTTGAACCGGGCCTCACATTGCGGTTTGAGCAACAAAACGACTTTGAAAGATCTGGTTTTCGGAGCTCTCGTTTCGATTTGTGGCCGGTGTAGGCTCTCTGAACGAGATTGCAGTGACATGTGATGATTTTGCGCAGGCGTTAAACTTGTACTAGTATTTTGGTCTAAAAGTTTCCTCTCCCTCAGTGTAACGTTATGCGACCACCAGTTGACCCAGCGAATTACTTTAAGTTGTCAACAGGTAATGAGACATTGTTAAGTTGAAAGAAAAGTCAAATGGTGTCAAAGGATACCAAAGAGGATTCTTCACTGAGTTCATAGCAGTATTCGTAAGGTTGGCACGTCAGTAGATTCTTGTAGACCATGCACAGATGTTTCCAAGCCTGTTTGATAACCTTTTTCAAAATGCTAGTTGTCGGCATACACGCAACACAAGGTATGCATGGAAGCAAAACTTCTGTAAACCGCGTCCTCGTACTAACACTGGAAAACAAATGTTTTCCTATCAGGCAATAGACCTCTGGCGCGATATCCCTTATTACTTGAAAGATCTCAGTACATTTACCTTCGCCAAAGAAATAAAACATTATTTACTGTCAGAACAATACTCTAAGAAATTTGAATAGTAATCCACCATTTATTACAACTTCATTAAGCATTTTTTTTCTCTCCTTGTTGCTCTTTTCCTTTTTCTTTTTTATTAAAATAACTCTAAATGGTTATAGGGGCTAACTCGAAAACCTTACGGTTCCTTTAGCCTCTAGGCTCTTTTTTTAACAACAACTTTATTAATTAATTATTCTTTTATTAATTTACCTAAAATATATAATAATTTAATAACGTAAAATAATTTGTATGCCAATAAAGGTGATTGATTGATTTCCAAGAACTCGCATTTTCAAGACTTTCCCGTAAACTGATTTGAAGAATCGTTCCGGTTCAAAACATATCAGTTTGCTTCATCAAAACTGCATGGTGGTTATGTAGTTTAATACTTGCGAAATGCATTCCTCGATAGCAAGGCACGACTAGTTCTTACTACAACAGTTATATGGAGGTCAGGTAGAAGAATCTATCATTTTATCATTACCTTGAAGTATCTCAGGTGCCACGTACGCGAACGAGCCACAAAACGTTCTACTTCGCTGTCTTTGACTCTCTTTGCGACCTATGTAACGAGCGAAGCCGAAGTCTGTCACAATAGGAAGGTTGTCCTCAGAAAGAAGAATGTTTTCAAGTTTGAGGTCTCTGTGAGTCACTCCTGAACGGAAAATATGCAACACTCAGATTTAGATTTTAACCCTAAAACAATGATTCTGGGGGTGGTGGGGGGGGGGCGTCTTGATTTACTTGCCCTGCTGGCCTTTTCCCCTTCAGTCATTTCTTATTTTTTTACCCAAAATAAAGGGAGGGGGCGGGTCCCTCCCCTAGATCCGCCACTGCCAATAATTGTTTATGGTAAGCTCTTCAGACAACAGCCATTTCCATTCCGCTTTCATTAGTGAGGTAGTTTTTGATACATGTACGTACCCTGTGTGTGGCAGTAAAGAACGCCATCTACGATCTTTTTGAACAGATCCCTGGCCTCGTCTTCTCCCAGTTTGGAGCGCTCTTGCAACAAAGAAAGAAGATCACCTTTTGAAGCCAATTCCATGACAATGAAGAACCCATCAGCTCCCTCAATTACGTCGTAAACTCGGATCACATTATCGTGGTTTAGCCATCTCAGAATTTCTACTTCTCTCTTTAAGAATCTGTCATTTACCATTATTCCACTCTTTAAGAAATAAAAGGAACAATTTCATGGTAAGCATTGCCATATAGCTGCCGGAAGAAGGCACTTCGTAAATGACCGAAACAAGTGCACGTGGCAAAGGCTATACTTATGAACCGTAATAGAATTAATCTTATGCAGGAAGGGTGAGAGAGCTTATCCCCACAACAAGCCATATTTGCTAAGTTATCCTTCTCCCGAGTTTTGGACACCAAAGGCGGGTCTAGGTACCGCTAACCATGCTGTGACGCAAATTGTGCTAGGTACCATCAGTCTAAAAAGAACTTGAGAGAGAGTAACTTATAGAAATAAGACTTATAAGGAGTTATAACTCTCTTGACCCTTTTTCCTCTCTTGCTTTTTTGTGTTTGCTGATGCCGTCCTAAATCGCATAGCGACAGCTGCACATAGTCTAATATAAACAAGAGAGGACAAGTTGTTGAATTAGAAGGTTATTTAAACCCTGACAGCAGGCAAAGTTTCTAAAAAAGTTTTATAACCTCACCTTAATTATACATACTGTTCATTCGGTCCCAGAGAAACTAGAATTTGAATAGTGTCTATCTTTAGAATAGAGATACTACTGAGGTTCGAATGTATTTTCGAATCTCGAATGTTACCATGTAAGAATGAAGGGAAATCCAGTAAAATAAGTAAGCATAAAAATAGCAACAACAAAAAAAAACACTAAATGGGGACACAAACATAAAAAATTAAAATAACAAGGACTTAATATATTGTTTAAAAAGCCAATAAAAATAGTTACAATATAAAAATATAAATAAGATAAAAATGCAGAAGATATATATAAGATGAAAATATGTAAAAGAAATCAAAAAGCACATAAAGTGCAATTACTGCCGCAACTATCAGTCAAAATATCCAAGTCAAGTTTGCGAATATTTTTCTTAAGAATCTGCAACTTAGGCCCAGTACATCTTCGCATGGCGTGTTTCTTTTCGGAGTCAGCATACACCTTATTCCAAAATGGCCGCAATTTTAGTATTCTTTTGTCTACTTGCAAATTAAGGGAAGATATTCTTTTGAATTTCGAGGCAACAAGGGCTAATTTGCAAGAAAACAAAAGAATACTAAAATGTCGGCCATTTTGGAATAAGGTAATATACTTGGGATAGTCGAGTTAACGTGACTTCGTAAAAATTGCTATACAACCAATCAGAAGTCGCGTCATACATCAGCCTCGCTGCCGTTAAATATGTCGAGGCAGTGATCACTGACAGCAAAAGGGAGCAAACGGTCAAGTTAAAAGAAGTTGCAAAAACAAGAGAATATAATTTTTTTGGCATAAAACTGTTCGTTTTGTAGTTCGTTTAGTAAAGAGAAAAAATCACAAAGAAATCTCAAAGAGAAATCACAAAGAGAAATCACAAAGCATTCATAGAATCGAAACTTCGTAGTGCATGTGTTAAATAATTTTAAATCATGGTTCACTGAGCCCTGCGACAGATACAAGGTTTTTACCTCTTTCATTTTGTTGACAATTTTGACAGCAACCTCTTTTTTGTTGTCGATGGAGTAAGCTTTCCTCACGTTGGCGTAGGCTCCTTCGCCTATTTTCTCTCCGATCTCATACCCGTGGCTCCGTAGCAATTGCAAAGCTCTTTGATCCAGTTCGCTTTGAATGCTATCACTTTCGCTACTTTCTAAAGGTCTCCGCCAGATTCCGAGAATAATAAACATGATAGGTATCATAATGCAACCAAACAGAATCGAGATAAGAGCAAGCCAAATCATGACCTGAGAGCCGCGCGCTAAGGCGCATTCTCGTCAACCGTACTTGCCTATGACGAAATAAAGAATAGTTCTAATTAATTAACTCTGGATAATTCCCATTAGTACATTAATGAATTTTCGGTATACGAGTTATTATGATAGTTTCATGACTTTGACTGGATGACCATCGGATGGTCATCCAGTCAAAGTCTGCTCGTCAGTCTCAATAAGTCATTTTATTAAATGGCTAGCTCCGCGAGGGGGCAAGATGACCCAAATCGCGCGCTGTGATTGGCTACCCGAGCGGGCAAGATGGAGCCATCTTGCCCGCTCGGGACTACCCGCTGTATCCCGCAAGAAAAATTTCCCCGAAAGCCATATAATAAATCCTTTATTTACCAAGTTTGTTCGGTCAAGATGGCTGGATATTGGCCCCATTCTTTTTTTGCGAGTTTATGGACCTCGACTTCGTCTCGGTCCATAAACACGCAAAAAAAGAACTTGGCCAATATCCAGCCATCTTGACCTCACACTTGGTCAATAACCCATATGTAATGTAAACGTTATCACAATTCGAGGTGCGCAAGCCGAGCCCAGAAAGTGAAAAATGTCTGCGAGACTCAAAACGTAGTTTGAGTGCAATGACAAGCCAATGAAGTTTAGAGAAGTTGTAGCGAGTCAGTCTCATGATACAGATGTTTAACTTGGTTTTTGATATCTCAAGGAGTTTAAGGCCTGGGTCAAAGGCGTTTTACTGATGGAAATAATTTATTAGCTATTAAAAGTATTAAAAGCAATGGAACCAGATTTATATTCTAATTCGCTGTCCCGCTCAACCGAATATAAAACATTTATCATGTAATAAGAAACCACTCATGTATGGGGTGTGTCAACACGAGCCGAGTTTGACCCTCTTTGTTATGTCTTCTTGATTAAACTACATAGAATTATAAACAATGTCTAGTGCAAAATAACGAAAACTGAAAGTACAACTGAACAAAAACACGTAGTGTATAGCATACGTTTACAATAATCTGAACATAAACTAGTATAATGTAAAATTTAATACAAAACATGAGAAGCCAATACTAGAAAATACTAATCGAATTTAGTCATTGGGTATTTAATTTAGAGGGCGAAGAGGCGGTCGTACGACTCGAATGAATACAAATGAAGACAACGCGATATATATACCGAGGCTCCGCTAATGAAGCATTGTGACAAAGTGTCACCAGGAGCCCATTACTAGGAGCCTGCAACTCCCGTAATGAGCCAATGCAACGGCATTTTAACTGAAATAGGCCAGCTCCAGTCTACGTGAGCATGCTTCTGTCAGGATAAAACAATGCGGCCTCACGCGTGAACATGTCGAAATCATTTCGACATGCCGACATTAGTCCGTGCTTGTGATTGCAATTGGTTACTGAGGTTCCCGTGGGGATCTGAATTCAAGATAAATTCAAACTAAAAACAGATCGGTCTGTGAAAACGCCGGGACAGAAATATGGGGTAGTTGCAGGCTTCAAGTAATGGGCTCCTGGTGTCACATAACATGCACTCAAAAGGAGCAACACATGATAAATACATTTAGCACACAGTTAGGTTTTAACGTGCTAAACATTTTAAAGTAGAATTGGTACTTCTGACAGGTCTCGTGACATGTCACGTGACGTTTAGCGAAAAATAGCCATTATTTGAGGAATTGGTGGCGGTTTTAGTTATATCATCCAGCAAAGACGCGTCTTAGATGCAGGTCAATTATCTCTTGTTATATTTGTTTTACCAAGACTATACCAAGCTGAATTTTTCCCTGATTATAAATCTCCACGTCCTGCCTTGCCTAACTCAGTATTATTTTGACCACGTGACATGTCGCGGGATTATTTTGTTGAAATTTGGTAAACTAGCGAATTGGTGACGAATTTCCATCCTATTGATCAATAAATTAGCGTTTTCGATGCAAATTTAAATCATCTATCTTGCTACTTTTGGAATGATATTCCTTGATTTCGTTTTTAGAAGATATAAATGATCAAAAGTCGAATATTGTTGAAAAAAACGACCTTTCACCCTGTAATTTTTTTCTGTGAAAAGAGGGACGGTCATTCCAAACGTGAGAGGATTGAAATAATTCAACATTACATTCCTAACCCAGGCTTTAAACAGCTCCAGATTAAGTACACTGGAATGTTTTCTTCTAACCATTTCTTTCATTTAAAATACACAATGATGAATTCGACTTTTTTTGAGCAGTGCAACACAAAAGCTTTCCTTCTGATCGTCTGAGACCTTAGCCTGACGCACGGTCGTACGAACTGACTGATTGGAGATAAGTCAACGAGAAGATAGTCAACGAGGCGCAGCCAAGTCGACTATCGCTCGTAGAAAACGAGCTAGGGCGAGTAGTTTAATTGTTTTAGTATAATTTTACCGTAGTCTCATTGCATAAAAAGAAAAAATGTCAAGTTACGAATAGAAAAGAACTGTCTTGTTATGTTACATCAGGTTCAAATGTGGCGCGCGATGTGTACTGATGCGTGTAGAAAAAGGATCACGTGTACTATCACGCGTGTTAGTTAACAATTAGATCATGTTTAACAATTAGACAACGAGCCCGAGTTTTCTACGAGCATATAGTCAACGAGGCGCAGCCAGTTGACTATCGCTCGTAGAAAACGAGGGCGAGTAGTCTAATTGTTTTAGTATAAATTTACCGTAGTCTCATTGCATAAAAAGAAAAAAATGTCAAGTAACGCGTAGAAAAGAACTGTTTTATTACGTTAGATCAGGTTCAAACGTGATGCGCGATGTGCGCTGATGCGTAACTGATGACTATCAGCAGATAGTCATCAGTAATTTAGCCAATCAAATTCACGGATTCACAATAGACTACGGTAAATTTAAAGGGGGTAAGTTTCTAAAGAAAACTGTCATATGTTAAAGACAGTCAACACGCACTCCAAATTTTTCGCGATTTCAATTTCCTGGGCGAAGACAAACTTATTTTCACTATGGATATTACATCTCTTTACACCGTCATCCCCAATGGCGAAGGTCTTCTAGCCCTCAAACATTTTTTTGATTTACGTACTGTTAAGGAACCAAGCTCGGAAACACTGCTCCGCTTGGCTGAACTAGTTTTAACACTAAACTGTTTTTCATTCGCCGACAGTTATTATAAACAAATCAATGGTGTGGCCATGGGTACCAAAATGGGACCCAGCTACGCCAATCTTTTCGTAGGCTACATTGAACACCAATTTTTCAATCAATACAACGGCCCCAAACCTGACCTCTACCGTCGCTACATTGACGACTGTGTCGGCGCCACTTCCTCTACCAGAGAGGAACTCAATCAATTTATAACTGCTGTTAATTCGTTTCATCCGGCTCTTAAATATACCTGGGAAATTTCCGACACTTCTTTAGCATTTCTAGATATTAAGGTTTTTGTCGAAGGCAACGGTTTATGCACCAGTGTGCACTACAAACCCACAGATTCTCATAGTTATTTGTTGTATTCATCTTCACATCCATCACATGTCAAGAATTCCATTCCTTATTCTCAGTTTCTTAGACTTCGTCGCCTTTGTAGTGTAGACTCTGATTTTTCTTTAAAATCAGAAGAAATGTGCGAGTTTTTCGACAAACGTGGCTATCCTGCCTCTGTTGTTGAAGCAGGCCATCATCGCGCCCAACAAATTGATCGGCAGTCAGCACTACAAACGTCTCAGAAGGAGAATAACAATAGAATTCCATTCACTCTCACATTTCACCCTCACAACCACGCAGTTAAATCCATCATTCTAAAAAACTTTAAATTACTTCAAAATGATCCCGATACTGGCAGAATCTTTTCGCAACCGCCATTAATTTCATTCAAACGCGACAAAAACATAGGTAACTTTTTAGTCCGAAGTGCTTTTCAAACGAGTGAACAACCCGGTACTTTTAAATGTGCACGCGCACGATGCAAAACTTGTCCTTTCATTTGCAACGTTGAAAAATTGTCGGGACCCAAGCGATCTATTAAGATCACTGATCATTTTACCTGTACCTCAGCCAATGTCATCTACTGTATAACTTGCACCCTTTGCAAAAAGTTATATATCGGCGAAACAGGTAGACGACTAGGCGACCGATTTCGGGAACATCTTCGTGACGTAGAGAAAGACGACAAAAACGCATCTAAACCAGTCGCTAGACACTTTAATCTGCCGAATCATTCTACGCAACATATGACAGTCTGCGGCCTCTCCCTACATCAAGGAAGCACAGAAAGCCGCAAAACTCTAGAACAAAAATTTATTTTTCAAATCGGCACTCTTAATCCTCATGGTATCAACGAACGTTTTTCATTTAACTAATTTATTCTGTTTTTCACGTTGCCAGGCACCAACCAATAGCGTAGCTCCATACTTCTGTATATAAACCACACACAACCCACAATTCCTCGATTCGCTCCGACGAAGGGCTAGCGCTCGAAACGTCAGCTTCTGAATCTCTTTACGGTGGCTAATTCACATTATCAACTCAGTTGATAAAACCAAATTATACGGTAAATTTATACTAATAACAATAAGATTATGAGCTCGAGATTTCTATCGCGTTATAGTTGACGAGGGCGCACCAACTATCACGCACAGAAATCGAGAGCGAATAATCTAATTGTTTTAGTATAAATCTTCTAGTCGTTGAAAACTACTTTATCTAAATCCTTTTCTCAGGCACTTCGAAAACTCCCAGAAACGGCATTCATTTTGCCGACAAGAGTACACTGCTACGCTACTCACAATCTATCACATAATAGAGAGTGAATAGCGTAGCCAATCAGAGAACGGCATTCGTGATAGAACGCTAGTAGATTTATACTAATAGCAGATAGTAAACGGTATTATAGCCAATCAAATCCACGGATTCACAATAGATTACGGTAAATTTATACTAAGAAGATTTGGATGAAAGTTTTGAACGACTAGTAGATTTATACTAAAACAATTAGATTATTCGCCCTTGATTTCTACGCGTGATAGTTAAAGTTGACTCGGGCTGCGCCCTCGTCAACTATCATGGGATAGAAATCTCGAGCTCATAATCTAAT
>CM042748.1:9982238-9992541 GCA_022496165.2 Catalaphyllia jardinei
ACCGGTTTTGGAAAGAGTTTAATCTTTCAACTCTTTCTAGGAGTAATGTCTCCGATGAATGAAAAAGCCGGCACCATCCCACAATCATGGTGGTTTGTCTAACTTTCAAAGCCATAATGAAAGACCAAGTTGAACAGTTGAACAAAATCAGCGTTGTAGCAATGGCAATAGGTATTGACGAAGAAGCACTAAGGAACTAGAAAGTGCAAGATTGTGTGTAAAATATGAGTTCATGGCATCTGTACATTTGCCATTCTGTTTTCAGTATATCAACCTTTCGCTTTGCAGAGTTTGACACCTCTGTGCAGTGATTGCCATGTGGTATTTATACTTTGTTTAGGCCTATTTGTAGTACAAGATATGTTTTAAAGTCTCTAAGTATTGACATCAAACATGATCAAAGACTGGCTTTTTACAACCTTGGACGAAAATTGAATTGCACATGCCATTTACTGTATTCAAATGCATGCTCATGTGACGGCATGTATCGTGTGCAAAAAAAGCAAGAGTAAATTTTAGGGCATATTCATTTGGGATCAATCCGGAATAAGAGTAATAATTGGAATGATGCGAGTAAACGTTTGTTTGGGAGCTATTTACATTCCAGAAAACATGGATTACCATTCCAGCTATTTTGCTCCCAGGAGCAGAATATTCTTATTCTGGAATATCCCAAACAAACGCACCCTAAAGTTCTTTTACTGATTCTTTACCAGGCTTTTTTCACGCTCACGCTCACGCATGAGAGTTTCTAAAAAACTGCATGTAGTAAGCCACCTTGAATCCTCGAATTAGTGCCATCTTTCAAATAAGTGTCCCCTTCGAACAGGCACCCCTCACATTGGCCAAATTTCAAAACAAGAGCCTCCCCTCGAGTAAGCACCCCTCTCCTCCCCATTTTAGGGAGGAATACTTAGAGAACAAAGGGTGTATAGTTTTGGTCATGTTCATCATAAGCAGGTGATTATCAACTCCTTCAAAGGCCTAGACTGGCTAAAGGGGTTATATTACATGTATAGTTCATCTTTCAAGGACTTCTGAGAGACAGACATATACATAATATTACATTTACAAAAACACCAATTGAAATAGAATGGTATCTGACCATGATTTGGGAAAAATAAAATAAGCCCCCCCCCCCTGCCCTTCAATTAAGTGGGTGTCCTCCCTTGAATAAGCCTCCCTCGTCTCCTCCCATATTTGAAATAAGCACCAATTTGTGGATAACTTTACAGTTCATGTGCCAAAAATAAAATCTAATAGAAATTAATGTTACAATAATACTGTTAAGTTAAATTTCAATAGGCAATAATCGGTATCATAACAAACCAGTAGTTCGTTAGATGGATTCCTAACATCTCCTCTTGGACCAACCACAAATAAAGAGACCTGAAAGACAAAAGACACCACAGCTTCTATAAAGAGATTAACAGAATATCAGTGAGATGAACCTACCTGAGTTTTTTACAGTCATGTGTAAATGCCAAGTTTAATAAAAGCATTGTACTTCATTATATCTTTCAGATAACAGTAGAATATAATACATGTAGAAACATGTATGTGGTTGCATTGGTCATTTTTTAAGAATGTACCCTCAGCTGACAGTACTTAAAAAGGCTTTTCTTTCTTATTACTTTGAGGATGAACATAGCGTATCAACAACTGGCAAATTATTACAAGATTCAAGGGTTGATCAAGTATTCTTAGCCATAACAGGAGTTACATGTACGGGTTAAGCCTTGAATGTGGTATCCCCTAATGACAAATCATTGACAACTGTTAACCAAATCTCTCATATGTTCTCGCAGATAAATTAGCTAATATAAGTTTAAACATTGTAAAACATTGTAATATGAATGGAAAAATCTTCAGTATAAAATGATTATATTAACTTCTTACCACATCATCTTGATCAACTCTTTTAGTAGTATACACCATACAAAGGACTTGATCTACTCTAACTGGATTGTTGACAACTGGCATATTAAACTTGTCCAGGCATTCATTGGGATCAGCAGTTGACACAAAGTAATGCCATGGCTCATAAGTCTGACCATAATCACTGGACTTGTAGAAGGCAAGTTGGCCAGGACGGTAGTATTCACCAAAACGAATCACCAGCTTGTTTGCATAATAAAACTAGTAGAACAAAATAACAACATTAACTGACACAAAACTCTTAGATTCACACTGGGTGTTAGTGCTCTTATGTGCACCACAGCACTAGGGATCTTATCTATGAACCACATAAAAAACCCACTTTCTGAAGAAACTTTTCCTTAGCATCTGGATTGTTAAGGAACTGTACAGTACAGTTACACCACGTAATTTTGCCTCCAACTTGTCGCACAATTTTTAATAGCACTGTTGCAAGACAAGTTGCATTAAACATTGCATAATGTAACATCCCTTAGTTTACTTCAACAAAAATGTTCACCTCTGAGATGATACAGTACATCCTGTGCCCCCAAAATACTGGGAGATATAAAGCTGCATGAAAATTTGCCTGGTGTTGTTACAAAGTCATCACACACACCAACATGGGTGTGGGTTCGAATCCCGTTGAAGCCCTGATTTTTTTTCAGGCTTCTTCTTTCCAGTTGCTTAAATTGGAAAATTTACTGCGAGGATCATACTTCACTTGCATTTATAACCGCAGTTCAAATATGAATTATTTCATATATATACATCACATAACTTCACTGCACGGGAAAATATGAACTCAATAATTTGACCTTGCTCCCAATGTGTGGCTTCATAGCTCAGTTGGTAGAGCATCGCACCGGTATCGCGGAGGTCATGGGTTCCAATCCCGTTGAAGCCCTGATTTCTTTTTTTTTTTCAGGCTTCTTCTTTCCAGTTGCTTAAATTGGAAAATTTACTACGAGGATCATACTTCACTTGCATCTATAACCGCAGTTCAAATATGAATTATTTCATATATACATCAAATAATCAATGTAGTTTGTCGCTATGGTAACCGTAACAGAACTGTTAAGCTCGTATTGTGGAGCACATTTAGTACAACCTTAATGCAAAGAATCAAACATTTGCTATACAAAATGCCTGAGATATCTCTTTTCATCATACAGTGTATTTGATCAAAATTTGGTTGAGTATATGGCATTATCAGTAGGAGGTACAGTGGCCTCATGGTTAGTGCACTTGACTCTGGAGCGAGCGGTTCGGGTTCAAGCCCTGGCTGGGGACATTGTGTTATGTTCTTGGGCAAGACACTTTACTCTCACGGTGCCTCTCTCCACCTAAGTGTATGAATGGGTACCGGTGAATTTAAAGCTGGGGGTAACCCTGCAATGGACTAGCCTGCCATCCAGGGGGGAGTAGAAATACTCCTAGTCACTTCATGCTACAGAAACTGGGATAAGCTCCAGCCTGGTGGGCCTCATTGGCCCGGGGGAGTACTTCAGAAATTTCTGGGTGGGGATGTGCCACTGGGACCCTGGAACCCTTGGCCTATACCAGAGCCAATTCAGCTGAATTTTGCAAACTCAGAGTAGCTGTTTTCCAGAAACTGAGTTCACTAGCACAGTCTAAAGCAAAGCAAAACAAAAATGTTATACCACAATCGCTTCTCTCTTAAAAAAGGATTTATTAATGCTGAGCAACGCCGAGCACGTACGTGCACATTATCAAGACAATATTGTTTAATTCTAACCAGTATTAATACCACCGATTTCCGTCTGAATCCCAATTTTTGACAGTAATAATATCCAGTAGCGTTTTGATAGTCAGCTTTCAACGCTGTTGACGCTGAGTCGTGAAAATTTAAACTTGCCGATTTCACTTTTTTATATTTTGAGTAGCAATTCCTGGTTTCCTTAGCCTAGATAAAATCGTCCGCCGACAGGTCAGTTTCGTGTAAAATGATACCCAATTCTAGATCTAAACACTCTGATTTATATACCCTATGCTAGAGTAAACTGCTTGAAAACCATACCCTTCACAGCGGCACATACCTATATAGCCCATATATGGCAGTACCCCCCCTCCCCCAGGCTCATTGGCCTGTATGCAGACTTAACTTAATATGATATCATCACTTGGCTAATTTGCATATTTTAAAAGCTTGAATATCTCAGGAACAAAAGGAAAGAGATAATTATTTGAAAATAGAAAACAGCAGTTTTCTTGACATGCAGACTACTTTTTACGGGGTTGCTGTAGGCGAACCCAGTCATAAAATGAGAACGGGGCTGTCTCCTACATCAAAAAGATGACTAAATTGCACAGTACATAGCGTACGCGTACTTTGTTTTTCCTTTGTCTTTCAATGACAGAAGAGTATATTCTTGGTCGATCAGAAGACTTTGTGGTGCCAGTTTTTAGAGTAGAAACTTCAGGTTGATTTAACAGTGAAACAAGTGCATTCAGAGAGAGCTTATTTCAACTGTTGTAAACAGTACTGTTGGTTGATTGGAAGAGCTTATAGTAGAAACCTTTAGAGTGAAACCTTCTGAGTGAGTTCAGTTAGTGCTTTTTATTGGAAGCTATTTCGCTACATAATTAGATGAATCTATTCAACAAAAGTGGAATCGGAGAGGTACAGTGGTTATTTTTAATCCAATGCCAGATACTGCATAAGTAACGATGCCTTCCCGAAGAAACTGAAACCAGATAACATGATAGGAACACTCAGTTGAAATGGGATTTAATTTTAAATGTTTTCCCTGGTAATTTGCTTTTTTTGTCTTGTATTTTATTACATGAACTTATGTATTTTAGTGGTAGTATTTTGAACTTGTTCAAAGCCTAATATAATTTATACAGTCAAAGTTGTGGAACCTAGCAAAGGAATTGACACTAAGGGGAAATATGACGGCCAACATGCTTGTGAAATTTTTATACAACCAAAGTCCTGAAAGGCCACTTGATGACTTGCAGACTCTTTTAGGTAAAATCATTATATGCCTTAAAATTCCACATTTACAATAGAGGCAGTCATTTTGCCTAACCAACAAGTACATCAATAACACAGGTAACTGCTTGAGTTTAACTTATCAACATTGACAAAACCAATCAGCTTTTCCTTGATTCTTTCATATTTTGCCATCTTCTATTTTTGCAGAAATTTCAATATGTATAACATTATTTAACTGAACCGAAGATATTAAAGATGAAACAACAAACACATGATAAATTAAATGTTTGGAGAACTCGGAAAAAATCTGAACCCCAGATGCTCCCATCTGGGGTTCAGATTTTTTCCGAGTTCTCCAAACATTTAACCTAAGATATACCATCGTAATATCCAGGTTTCCATGCACTATTCACAATTCACCAATTTCTTTTTCCAATTCTGAAATATTTATTATCATAAATGCAACACAGTTACGCTTCCCTAATTATAAGGTGTCTTGTTATGTGATGTGATTTTCGTATTACCACTTTTAATGTAGGTTTTAAATTAACTTAAATGGGCATGAAGGACATACATGTATGTAAGTTAAAACATGGAATTACGTAATTACGCTTAACTAGCTAGCTGAGTCCACCAGCCTTACACTATTTAGCGACAGAGGAATTTGAATGTAACGGTACCAATGTAATTTCAGAATGGATGGGTGATCAAATCAGAACCTGAAGATAGATGAGTATTGAAAATTGTTGCGATCAACACAATTCAACTTAATTCAATCTTTCTTCCAATCAATCATTCAAATAAAAAATTTAAGAACGAAGCATCCCTAATGAGAAGACAAAGAAGTGTTTATGCAGGACTATGCAATCGAATCGGCTTTCGCAATTGCACAGAAAATTTCGCTGGATCGAAGGTTCTCAGTTAAGCTTACCTTTTGATGTTCTCCTCGCAGATCAATTGTGATCGAGACGTTATCTACTGAATTCGGTGCCTGCCACCAAGTCGCTAAATCACCATCCACCATTTTCGATGCGTTATGCGACAGACTGGCATTTGATGCATCGCAGTAAGACAAGATTCGATGTCGAGGATTTTGTTTTCTAATTTCCCCAACGCTATAATACTCTTCCACTTCAGACAAACCACAAGTTGCGCTTGCCGTAATAGGCTTAAAGAGAGCCACATTTGCTGCCCAAGTTATCGTACGGTAATGGATGGCAACAAATACCAAGGTAATCCAAAATATTTTCCATGTCGCCATCTTTGACGTTTGGCTTTCGATCTTTTGGAGACGCTTGTTTCGCTGCTAAGGAAATGGAATTTGATAGCTTACATAAATTATGCAAATGACTCTTTGAACATAATCCAACGGTCTAAGTTTCCAAAAGTCACTTCTTTAGCCTTTTCAAGTCTGTCGTGTTCATCTTGAATGGCTCTACTTTCTTTCGAAGTATTAACAGGGTACACCCAAACCAAATTTGTGAAGATTCTTTTCTCCAGTTTATAATTAACCCGCGCTTTTCACTGGAAGTAGAAGGCTTGGTTGCCAGGCCAGTTTGACAGTTCGCTGTGTCGAAGCATTGTCATCTTTGCCAGCACTGTCTAATACCCCATTCACACCAACTAAACCAGGTTTGGAAAAATGAAAACTATTAAAGAAAAACTGCAACTCAGGCTTTTATGCAAGATTTAGATGAACTTAAACATGTTTTTTAATTTGTGCTGAATTTAAAGGAAAAAAAAACACAAGTAAGCAGCTTTTATAAAGAAAACAATTTTAAACCATGTTTAACTAAACAGCTTTTAAACATGTTGAAGCTTTGGTGTGAATGAGGCATAAGTTTTGGTCAGTATAAAACTTGGACTGCGGACTACCGTGGGACTACGGACTACGGACTGGGTATAAAACAGGGACTCGGGTATAAAACGTGGACTAAGCATTACGGACTGGGTGTAAAATACGGATTCAGGTATAAAACGCGAACCGAGCATTACGGACTCGGTATAAAACACGAAGAAAGGTTCCACATTGAATAAATTCTCGCACGAACGTTTTTATAAATAGAAGCTACCTGTATATTAATTTTTCTTTTCTTGCAAAGTTTCGATTTGGGTTAAGAGAGCACACGAGGAGATGTAACACTGTTGAAAACATTCACATTTACAAAGTTATCGGTCCCCCCCGTGAGACCGAGTTATCTTCATCCGAGAGACTGAGGCAATTATAAATAAAGTGTAAAGTATATATGAAATAATTCATATGATGTGAAGTGTATATGAAGTAATTCATATTTGTACTGCGGTTGTAGATGGAAGTGACTCACTCACTCACATTTTGATCTACAACCGCAGTACAAATATGAATTATTTCATATACACTTCACATCATTTCACTGCACGGGAAGATATGAACTCAATAAATTGGCCTTGCTCCCAATGTGTGGCTTCATAGCTCAGTTGGTAGAGCACCGCACCGGTATCGCGGAGGTCATGGGTTCGAATCCCGTTGAAGCCCTTTTTTTCAGGCTTCTTCTTTCCAATGGCTTAAATTGGAAAATTTACTGCGATGATCACTCTTCACTTTTATAGATAAACTGCCGTTTTGTTCCTCATTTCGCCATGGCCGTATTTATGTGTATTTATTTACATTATCGTATAAATAAACAGCGGGACACGTCGTTCGAATTCATCTCAATTCTCTCGGCAGTTGATCTTTCAAAACATTTATCAAAAATTCATACAGCTCGTCAATTTTGTGACTTTCAGTGTCTTCTTTTTTCTTTTTCGGCCATCGAGTATGGTTTAATAAACCTGTATGAGCGGGCACTTTCGAAAAATGAGACTTCTATAATTACAGGTAGCTTCTATTTATTTTCCCCGCAGGGTTTTTGGCCCTAGAGGGCCAAAAACCCAAGGCGGCACCTTAGGACTCCCCGCGTAATATAGAGGAAGACTTAAGAAGAGAGACTGTAAGTATTTCCGGTAGATAGGTGGAAAAACTCTCGATCTGATCGCTTACACGCCCGCAAGGTATCCACGTTTTTCCCGCAAATGCTCATGGGTGGCCAGCAAAGAGACACGCGCCCGAGGACTTGAGGGATCGGCGTCTTTGCCACGAGCTTTGTCCTTGGTTCAGATCTCGAGTTCAAGCGTCCCTGAAAAGTCTCTGTTTTTGCCGCCCTCCATTACTGTTTCAGCGCGATCAAATAACTTCGTTTCGAAATGGCCAAGATTATGATCTAAAACAAATTGAAAACGCTTTCAGAGATCCTGAAGATGGATTTTGGGAGAAAAACAGCTCAGAGGGTATCGTAGGAAATTCTGAAGCATACTAGAAATTCTAGGCCAGTGTGGTTCAGTTGCAACTAAATAGCTAAATACAGTACCCTATTACCTAAAGATAACAATAAGGTAACAGGCCTGCGTGACTCCCATCCACGTGTAATAGCCCCTTAGGAAGTTTTGCTCGAGCTAGTATATTTTTAGGATCTGCCCGTTTTGTATGGTACGGGGGATCTTTGCGGAATAGTTCGCTAAGCAATAATCCTGTGTTTTCAGCAGGACATTTCGTCAGAGTAAAGCCGTTAGAGGTCATAATTATCTTTATGGCTTCCCCTGTTATCCGCGTGTAATTTGCAAACTATTAATACAGTACACCCAAATCAAAGACAAAAGGATATATGAAACAATTTGTGAAGATTTTTCGCCAGTTGACCCGCGCTTTTAAGGTGGATGGTACCAGTTTTCAAGTTTTTTCACTATGTGAACTTTGAAAGGAACGAACAAAAAATCAATCCAACATCATAACAAAATTTGTGTATGATTCGATAGCAAATTTTGTTCTCGTCCAAAAACGACAATTAATGTAACAGAGAATTAACTCTGAAGTGTAAATTTACATTTCAGAGTTAATTCTCTGTTACATCATTTGTGTTCATAGTGCTACGCGGCACAACATTCAAAAACGACAATTAGTTCATCATCAATTGTTACCATGGCAACGATACTTGATGATTGTTCAGACCTACTTTTGAGCTTCTGGCGCTTATAACTTGAAAACTAACCTGATGACCCACATTTTTTTTCACGTTGGTTTCTTTGTCATTTGAAAATGAAACTCTATGATCATTTAAAAAAATTTCTACGAAGCGGATTTTCTGTAAACGTTAAAAACGGCAGTTTCTTAGTAATGAAAAATTCCTATCGTCTCCTTTCAGTGAGGGGAAAACATCCCAACAATAAAAATATAGGGTCACCGGGCTTGTTCTCTTGCTAAAGCCTTCGCGAGTTCAACAATTTCCACGCGCGTTACCGCGTAGTTCAAAATCATGACCAATCTCGTTCCCAGAGCTTCGTTCCCCTTGACCAGCGGTCGGAAAACGAGAGCCCAGGAAGCAACCATTTCAGGTATGCGCCATAGCATGAAATAAATGCAGACTGAGACTGCGCAGTAAACCGGATAACCAGGGGTGCTTACCATTTATAAAAACCATCCGGTTGGAAATTTTAGGCATAAACATAAACACTTAAATGCGACGTTGCGGGAGAGGGAATCGCAAAAACGTCTATCCACATCAGCTAGAGAGACTTAAAAGAGCAGAAAAATATCAAATCAAAGCCCAAATTTTCTGAAGCTTCCCAAACGGAATGGCGCGAACCATTTGATCTTCCAACTGGAATTTCCGGTTTTCCCGTGTAAATGGTGAGTGCCCCCCAATTCGGTTATTTCCCATTGTTATTCCAAAATGGATGCTCCCAGAGCTCTCGTTTTCCGACCGCTGGTCAAGGGGAACGAAGCTCTGGGAACGAGCTTGAATCTTGACTTGTTGCACGAACCTGGGCAAACGACTGCAACATCATAATATACAAATGTTGCATGAAAAATCTGACCATTTTCAAATATTTGAGCCAACAACACCCAACATGTCGCAACACCTTATAACACTTCGCAACAGGATCGCTAAACGCGTGCAACATGTTGCGCCCAACAATGTTACGAAATGTTGCGCTAAAAAGTTGTGATCGTTTAGCCGGGCGTTACATTGTGAAAGTAGCTTTGGATGCACCACGAGACGCACACTACGCTCACTGTATAAATTATAAATCCATTTATGTCTCGTCTTATTGACCACAAAAATTAGTCGCTAAGCGCGCGAGAATTTCTGCAGTTATCGTAAAAAAATTATGCAACCTTAGCCTGCGTAGCTGGCGGGATGCGTGAGCGGGCGAGTGGCGGCGGAGCCGCCATATTCCTTCGCGGACGAAGCCTGCGATGAATTCGCGAGCGGCGAAGTTGTCCTCACCAATCCTCTCACGACTTCGCCACTTACGTTCACGGCTTCGCTACCAAAACAAAAGCACTCGCTAACGAAATCCCGCCAGCTACGCAGGCTAATACAACCTATACTTCCCGTGTTCTGACCT
>CM042748.1:10012395-10039895 GCA_022496165.2 Catalaphyllia jardinei
CATATTCTGACCTAAGACTCACTTGTGTTTTATTTTTCTTCAGAATTGTGAACATCTTCTCAGGACGAAGCAGACGTGTATCATTGGCTGGAGTGTCACCTGGGCGAAACGTCATACCCACGGATCTCCCCACCACTCCACCCCCCACACTACCACCTCCTACTTGTGGCAGCCCGTATCCACCCCTGCGGAATTTAACTGGAGAGGCCGAGGAAGCTCGGTTGGAAGGCGATGAATACATCGCGTTTTCTGTGACTTCGGAAGTCTTAAACTTTACTAGAAACCGGTGAGTGGGCATCAAATTAGTACCTCGAAATTAAAACCAAAGTAATCCCAAAGCTAATTTTCTCAGCACCATTTGACATTGTAAACCGAAAGGAATTTTAAGTAAAGGTAACCGTTACAAGAGCTGTGTAGCTATCAACAGCATTTTTTGTAGACGCTGTCTTTAAGTAAATCTTACAACGTTGTGTGTTTTTTTTTCTTGTCAGGTTTGTGATATCTGTCACGTTCCGCTCTCTTGTGCCGAATGGAGTTCTTCTCTATGCAACCAATGACCTGCAGAATCCGACTCACTTTATCAGTCTTCAACTTGTTAATGGCCGCTTGGTGTTCAAATACAATGCAGGATATAAAATAGTGAAAGTCATGAGTACACTCAGCAGCTACGCTGATGACGGACAACAATACACGGTAAACACACTATATCTTCCACATTCTTTGTCTTCTAGTCACTGCCACCACTGTGAACTGGAAAGAACTACATCTAGGGGGAGTACCCCCCCCCCCACCCGGAGGGGGTGCTTAGTAGTGGAACTGGTGACACTAAAAAGAAATTAAACATGTTCATTGTGGAAGTGTCTGGCGTGAGAGGTTACCATTTAAAAAACTGAAGGAAGAACAGGGTTTTAAACGCATTGATGAGTAGCATGTTGAAATTTAAAGTTTAAAAAAACCTACGTGAATAACAGGATGAAATTGTTGTTGGAAACTTTCTTGACAAAATTTTTTTAAAAGCAGTATAAACATTGCACTTCTGTGATCTCTCTGTAATGTTAGGAAAAAAGACCCTATATTTAACCCTGTCTTGTTACAGGAGGCCACTTGAAGCAGCTGTATTGTTTCCTGAACAGTTAAGCCTAGTTAATACAAGCTACATGGCGTCATAAGAAGGACGTTATGTCGTTTGTTTGCATTGTGAACATCCTGACACAATAGCAACATAATGAACATAACGACACTTACGTGCTTATGTCAATATTTACATTGCTGACATAAGCATTGATTTTGTTGTGTCGTTCCTTGTTTTGCATCAAAGGTAACCAAGAGGAATTGTCCTATTGTGCTAGTAACAATTACAGTGTTTCATGTGTCGTTTATTCTCAAAATATTTCATCTGAATATGTTATTGTTGTTGTTTTTAACTTACAGAAAGTTTCTTTTCCTTACCTCAGGTCCAGCTGCTAAGGATTGATCAGTTCGGCGCCATGTTGGTTTCAGAAAATAACGACTATGCTAGAAAACGAGCAGGAGAGTTGAAACCCGCTATGATTATCAACAGTCCTTACTACTTTGGAGGGGTACCACAGGGTACTAATGTATCCGTGTTAGAGGTAAAATCTACATTCATTCTAACCTTTTGATTTAGGTGGCTCAGAACAAACTCATGGTGAATTGCTCTTTTTTTGCATTACCAAAAGACGCATTTTTGGAAAAGTTTTCAAAAAATCTGTACCCTTAAAGTTTTGAAAATCTAACTGCTGGAAGCTGTTTTGAGCCACCTTAAAAGCTTTATACGCACACGAAATTTCGTAGGGCACGTTGCTACGCTGAGATCGTGAAGGAGCCCAATCCTTGTGCTGATCTGGGGAAGTGAAAATGCTACTTCCCTCACTTCATCATAAAGAGCCGCTGAATAAAGGTTGTTACGAAACCAGATGTGTTATCCATTGAAACGTGATTTGACTAGTGAATGGCGTTATTAGTAGGGAGCTTAAGCACGCGCGTTTTTGAGACGCGGACGGCAACCGGAAGAGAACATTTTGCGTGCTAGGAAAGTATTATCTCCCAGAGTTTTATGCTACTCATCTCTAATGGAGAAAAGATTCTTAGCAATGTGAATGCAGTGGTGTGAGGGCAAGTTAAAAGTGAAAACAGCTCACTTCCGGTTACCGTCCGCGTCTCAAAAACGTGCGTGCTTAAGTTCCCTAATATCTCTAGCCAACAACCTATGCGTGAAAATTAGTGAATTGATTGCTCTAAGATAACCTAACATTTTGCATTTTCTTTTCTTGATAGAGCAACGGAGTTGGTTTCATTGGGTGTCTTGGAACTCTCATAATTCAAACAGCAGACTCCCGGACCAAAGTCTTCAATCCTAGGTATCAACTCTAACATGTCATAACAACCCGGTATCAGGGTCGTAATGAGAGAATATCGGCCCGAGGTCTTGACGTTACTAATCGCGCGCGGTCACGGTTCATTATTCTCCCCAACGGTCCCGAGCGAGCATGGCTGATACGAGATTTATTGCACGACCAATCAGAGGGTATATGGAGATTTCAGTCAATATAAGCAAATCCAAAACAAATAGGCGTCTTCTGAGTCGTCTTTTGCCTCTGCGTCAAAACGAGTCTACGTGCGTGACCATTCACATGGTTCTTCAACAGATTCGTTTTTATGGAAATCAAACTTATAATTAGTTTCATATAAAATGATTTGCACTTGGACTCGTTTTGAAACAGAGGCACGAGGTGACTCGGAAATGGTCTGTCGTGTATTCGCGCGTTCTTCGTATTCTCGCCCTATTCCACTTGCTGCGCGTTTTGCTTCCAATTCTGATTGGCTGATTACACTGTTTATGGCCGAAGGTGTGTTCAGCAGCCTTCTGAAAGTGGCGTAACGCTCATGAAGTAATCAAGCGTTGATTTCCTTTTTTTGGTTCTTAGCACTGACAGAGACGAGAGGGACTCTAACTACGACTACAAACCTTGCTACAGCGAGATTCAATCACAGGCTGGTTTCTATGGTGACGGCTACATCGTGAATGGTAAGGAAACAAGGCTGACAGTTGGTGTGGCATTACTGACTGGTTCGTCGTTGTTTATGTTGTTATTTATTTACTTTACAGATGCAAACTACACATTGCCTGCTAAAACCGAAATAGAGATTTTCTTCCGAAGCACAACTCGTTCCGGGCTCCTCTTGTCCATTACCAACAGCTCGGGAGCTGGGTCTGTTACTGTGGAGCAGCTGGATGGGCAGGTGAGATAAGACACAGTTTGGTTGATCAACGAACAATTAATTTTTTGCCTCGTCCTTGGAGTTCAGGACTGACAATTTATCACTATCCCATCCACTTAGTAGTAGTTTTTGGGACAGTACATGTAAAGCTTTCCTTTGGAAAAATTACTCACCATTACAGAAGTTCTGAAGTAGCCAGCATTTCTTGCACTAGATGGGGGTTTTGCGATTAATATCGTCATCCACTGTTTGAACAAACGGGCAGAGACGGTATTGATTTAACGACCTAAAACAATTGCTGCTTTCGTTGGCTACCAGTCATAAAGCGCGAAAACGCTTTAGATAATTGCGTAAGAGGCCCCCACCGCTTAGCCAGTCTACCTTACAGACGTTCCATTAGTCTCTTCCGCACCCGTTTTTTTTTTTTGGGATGTCACGCAACGCTTTCGTGAAGATGTTTGTAGCATCCCAATTCTAATGTTCGTCCCAATCCTAATGTTCCACTGGCTCATCCTGGAATCATTCCTGGGGAGATTACGTGACCGGTCATGAGAGAGTTTGTGTAATGCGTGATGCTTGTCTCGCTAAGCCATTACTTGTGTTTTCAGATCATTCTCATTTTCAACGATGAACGCAACTCGTCTGTGATTCGCTGGACCGACCCATCTATCCCAGTGGACGGGCAGTACAATGCTTCCTTCCAACTCTGTGATAATAAATTTCACCGAGTTCTCGTCAAAAGGAACATCAGTATTGTCGAGTTAACGGTTGATGATCACTCGCCAGTGGCTGGTGAGGTACCACATGGTTACACACTCAAGTACGGAACCTTTCACATCGGAGGCGTACCAGGTAATTTAAAATAACAACGCACTAAGAAATGTCTTGTGGTCTCTGTGTTTACTTTAATATTAGATTCCTTTTTGCGCAACTGGTTAATTTTTTCGCTCATTTCTTATTTTATCCCACAAACTCGGCCTAGTCTTCCGACCAAGTTATGATAATAACTGACCTGGTTGCTTTGGGTTTCGCTTTCTGAAACACTTTTATTACGAAAACGGTTTTAAATCGACTGAGGAAAACAATGTTTAGGTATTATTTAGAGACTGAAACAGATTTACTGAGTAAGACTTCAATTATATCTCACGAGCAGAGTTTACGTTTAGCTGTTCCATCATTGATTTAGCGCCTGCGCTTATTACAAAAGGAAGGAAATTGTAGACGAGGTCGAGAAAAAGCCTTAGAGTCACTGGATCCATAATCGTGCTTACATGAATGTTTAAATTCTTGTTGTTGTGTTTTCAGACGGTTCTGGTTTTGAGACGCACAGTGGGATGTCTCATAAAGGACTCACTGGATGTGTGCAAAAGCTGATCATTGACGGACAGTCGGCTGGTTTTATACGAAGTACACAGTCACGTAACGTGCAGAAAGGCTGTAATGCTCCTCGATAAACTTAGTGGAAGAGCCGTGAAAAAAGTGGCAATTGAAATTATTTTTATACAGTTAAGTAGGAAGAGAACTGTTGCTTTTGGTATTAAATCGTGTTTAAGATTGCCCTGTAATATATTTGTTTTCTCCTGGCGGTAAAGAGATGTAAAATGTAAACTGCTTTTTCTAGAAAGAAGACATTCAGAAATAATATCGATCGTTTGTTTGATGCTATGATTTGGTTACACAACAGTGAGGTGTTTGAATGCTCGCCCGACCATATTTTCAAGAATGGCTTGATTTATGCTACACAAGGATCATCCGTCGGACTAATTATCCACGGTAGTTCGTCTGTCAGGATTAACTACTGTGACAGTTCGTCTAAACAAATAATTCGTCACAGACGAATTATCAAACCAGCTCCTGTTCCTTTTTTTATCAAGTTCGTCGCAGACGGATGATCCGTGTCTCTAATATAAATCGGGCTATCAATAAATGACCGTATTGTTTATTTGGCTAATATATTGTATTTTACTTGACGTTTTCCAATCCCGTATCCTACCCTTTAAGTAATCTTTACATGACGGAAAAACTCTGAAGGTTTTGACGGTTAACCTGGTTTTAGATCAAGTCGTTTGAATGAGGATGTCACCAATGTCACGAATATCGAGTGATTGATTACAAGCTCTCTGTCACCTTGTTCATCCAATCAGATTACTTTGTGTCTTTTCTAACGATGCTATGTAAAGCGTTATTTCAAACTCCAAGTCGATTTGATAGTTCAGCTGCAAATACTGTAAACGTTTTAAATCATTTACCGTATTTGAGTAGAGTTTTTTTGTAATGATGTACAGTGATAATTTCAATTAATTTTTTTGAAGTCTGCGTAGGTCTTGCCAAATGCTTGGCAGAGTGTATTTTGTTTGAAAATAAATAAAACAACAATTTAACTAAGCGTTGTTCCATTATACTATCTGCGTTTTTAATAGACCTTGAAAAATCTTTTATTGTCTGAAAAGCACGGCTTCCTACATGTTATTTCATTTTCAGTAACGACTATGCTATGGGGTGAAGGGTTTGGGCGTGAAATTCAATTAAAAATCACTCCCTCACTTTGTTAGGCAATTAATTTATGCATTAAACCTGGATTAAACACATTCTTTCATATCTCCCCCTCCCCGACAAGTTTGTCTCACTGTTCAAAGTCACGCCATTGTCTCAGTGTGCGTATTTGGAAGGAGGTACAAAAGGCGAGAATATGTCCAACTACTTGGACAGATTCAAAATGGCGTCCTGTCCCTTTTAAGCGTGATGGGTTTGTGATTCCAAACCTGATCGGAACACACCTTTGTGGAGCCAAAAGTGGAGAGAAAATATGCTACAGAATACTCGACTGTAGAGAAGTGGACGTCGAAGTGCTAGAAGCGACGATAACATGAACGATTCGTGCGTGAAGAGACCGCGAACATGGAATAAGCTTACTGCAAATAGGTTAGCGTTGAACTTTGTTGATTTTTGTTTCACCTGGACGACCACGAAAATTCAATATCCAAAAAAAAACAGTAATGTACCAGAGTTGTAAATCACAACAATTATAACTTCTGAACAACAAAACATTTAATAATTACATTATTTTATTGAATAATTCCGCTTCAAAATACAATACAATACAGGTTTATTGTGAAAATACACTTACCACAATGACGTGTCCTTACAGACGGAACCTAAGTCGGGGTCTGCGAAAGCACGTTAGCTAATTTACAGGTATTCCACAAACATAATAAAATTAAGAATTAAAAATTAAACAAAAGATGGAATATACTATAATTAAAATTATAATGCTAAAATCTTAATAATTATATCTTAAATCTAAATAATTACAAAATTCAATAAAAAAAATCATCTAGATTGTAAAAATTGCACTAGGTCAACTTGTCTAATAGATCTCTTAAATGACTTAAAATTCGTTATGTTTCTAAACATGTTCGGAATTGAATTCCAGAGTTTCGGACCAATATAACGAACTGAGTTCAAGCCGTATGTAGTAGACTTTGGCTTGGGTAGCGAGAGAATATAGTCGCCTCTTAGATTGTAGCTAACGTTCTTCCTGTGAACTATCAGGTCTTGTATACTTTTGGGCGCTAAAGAATTGTGGACGGCATTAAAAATACAGTGTAATTTTAAGTAATCTTTGTTGTTTTTAAGTTGAGAGGCCTAATGCGTTAAGAAGTTCCGAGTAGCTCGTGTACTTATCCCTGAAAACAAACCTGATCGCGCGCTCATTTAACCTTTCCAATTTATCTGCACCACTTTTACTACAAAAATTCCAAGTTTCACTGCAATAATTGAAGTGAGGAAGGATAAATGCTAAATATAGATCGCGCCTTGTTTCGAAGGGAAGCATTTTCTTCATTTTTTTAAGAACGGCTATTTGCTGTGAGACTTTCCTACATATTTTAGCAACAAAACTGTGTAGTTCCATGCAATGTTTTTATGATCTGATGAGATCCCTACCATGTAAAAAAGCATTTCCTATGCTTTGCGCCCACTCCCCCTCTGTCAACTCCTACCATTCTGGCATGCATCTAGTATTCGCTGCATGTACCATAGAATGACAAAGTAAAAAATATTTTTTGATGACATTAACATAACAGTTTCAAAATGTTTCTTCAACAATAACAGCCTCTTTGTTAAGAAAATAAAAGTATTTCACATGTCTCTACTGCAACAACAGTCTTGTTCAAAAAATCAAACTATTTGTCTACCAAACAATTAAAACAATCATTAACAAACAATAAACATACCAAAAAAATCCATTTTCCAGCAGAAACGCCTGTTTGCAAAGATCAGCAGATTGACTATTTTATGTTGATTAACAATGTTCCTGAAAAAATGCCCTTTCTGAATTATATATAATAACAATCTTTTCCTCAACAGTAACTCTTTTTGAAGCAAGTCCCTTCTTACAAACAACAATAGTGCCAGCATTTGTAGCCTACAAACAAAGGCATAAACTTTGCAAGGAACGCCAGATCGCAGGCTGCTCAAGGGTGCAAACATTTCATACCATGAGGTTGCTCTAAGGAGCCTCTGATTAATACAGCTACAGCAGAGATATGTGGCTACTTTCTCTGCCAACGTTCTTCAGGTTGATAGCATTAGCAGTGATTTGAACAATTAACAGGCTCATGTATGCGAAAGCTCTATCACTTAATTACATAGCCACGCCCACCTAGGCGAACTTTAAGAATGTTTTATATGAAGTGTCCCAAGTACTTTCTTTCTTTAAGGTGGTGCCACAAAACAGAATGAAAGGGTTTACGGGTTCCTTCTGTGAGTACCGGAGCACAGATTACGTAAGCGTACGTAAAAACAAAAGAAATAAAAGACAGGAAACAAAAAATCTCCAAGTAAATACTAATTGCAAGTTACCAAAAATACCAAGCGTTTCGGTACCTGCAGAAAGACCCGGTTTACCCACGCGTCAGAGTATGATATGCATGGTTTAGAATATTAATAGCGAGCAGACGCATAATAATTCATTATGCCATTGCTTTCATTGATTTTGCCAATCAGATCAAACTATCAGGGCAGGTGTCCTCGCGGCGAGTTTGAAATAAAACATTGAACTACAAGGTCTACAAGTAGTTTATTTATCATGAGGAAGATCATTGTCGCCTGCCTGACCATTACTGTTAGTGCTGAGTCTGGCTTTACAGGTATTGACAACAAAAGAGAGGTGGCCAGAAAACCAGCAATTCTGATCATGAGACGAGTAGAATCAAGTTATTTGAAGACTGAAAGAAAACAAGCGTATAGGGAAAGTAACGCCCTACATGAGTCAGCGATTTTAGTCATGTTCACACGACGGGAAGGCGAGTGTGTTACATTGCTTGCGTAAATCTGGGTAATTTAATGAATTTATAATTGCAAATTTTATTTCATTACTATTTTTAAAAATCCAAGACTCGATCAACTTAATCCAGTACTTGAGTTTTGGTCTTTTACCAGTTTTTGATGCTAAGTAACATTTGGTCTCTTGCGAAAGAAATTAAAGCGCTGTTAGCTACCTAGGTTGTAAGTTGGCAGAGGCATCTTTGCTGTGAGCCTAATCCAGCTGTAACCTGGGGGAGAAGAGCTGAGTGAGTTCTGTGCAAATCAAGAATCACGTGATATTGACTTCCGAAAGGATTAGTGAACCATTGGAAAAGGATGACGTCACGAGATGTCTGAATTCACCGAAGTACGTAAGCCCTTGCAAGAGGAAAACGTATGCCCTGGAAGCATGGAATCAGCTGCTTTGCAGACAATTTGTCCAAAATTTCTATAACTTAGTCAATCATTTTGTACGTTTTGTTTTCTTATTTTCTATTATGCCTAAAACATATTAAAAGAAGTGTTGTTTTCCTCATGCAATTCAAATGTTCTCTAACTCTTCTCACTAGAAATTGATCCTTTTTCAGTACATTTCAAAATTTGGAAATCTGACCCTTAACATATCAATTTGTCTATAACATAGTCAATAATTTTGTTCGTTTTGTTTTCTTATTTACCTATTTTGCCTGAAACTTCATTATCTCAAAATTAGGACACAAAACACAACAATGTAAAGTATTAGAAATGTTACTCAAAAACCGATTTTAGATGCAACAATCTAAGTTCTTGACACTTTGTCGATGATTTCTTTAACGTGGCTGGAAGGCTTCCTGTCACAAGTCATTTACATTTCGTTTGTTTCATTGTAGTGCTCATCTGTAACCAACATTACCGCTTCCCAGCGCAAAATTCCCCGAATAGTAAATGTACGGATTGGTGGAGTTTCGTACTGGAAGACATGCGCCTCGTAAGGTCTACACCAGCCCTTTTGGAATCTATCATACTTCAGAATGTCACCCCAGGGTGGGCGCCACACCTTAAATCTTATTTTAATCTTCCTGGCATTGGAAGGGATATTAATATACTTTCCACTTCCACTCACTGTTTTGGTGATTTCTTCTCCGTTTACAAAGAAGCTCGCAATCATTTTGGAGACCCAGTAGCCTTTGGATATGTATCTGACCTTACCATGGAACATTTCTTCAGAGATGGCTTTCGTTACTGCATCGCGCCATTCTTGGGTTAGGCCTAGGTCATCTAGGGAGAACTCGTCGGGTATTTCATTTTCCACAGAATCTTCAAGGTGCTTTTCAGTGACAACAGCCGCTGTCTCGATCACCACTTTCGCGCTCTCTGCAGCTAAAGGACTTGCACTTTCCTGGGCCAGACGTTTTACCTCGGACGGTTGAGAGCATGCCGGGTCTCCGATTGCTCCCTCGACTGTTGCAGAGACTGAAGCAGCCTTGTACTTGGCCATCGCTCTGGTAACAGCAACACCTGTCACCCCTGCAACTGCGCCTGCTGTCGCCTCAACAGCTGCGTGACTCATTGCTTTACACCAAGTGACATCCTGTTTATCAACAAATTTTTTGCTGGCGTCGGAAATCAGAGATGGTACAGCTCCACCTAAGGCGCCAATAGCTGCTCTACAGACCAGGAACTCGCCCACGTTGAGGGCTTCGGACTCCAAAAGAGCTACTCCAATTGCTACACCACCAGGTATTACTGCAAGTAAGTACCCAATCCCTGTCTTCATCAACCACTTTTTGACGTCGGACCCATCTGCAATGGCCTCCTTGCTGATCGACTGCCGTAACGAGTGCAACCCGCCTATGATACTGGTTACAAACCATGGGGATGAAAAACCAGCGGTTAGAACAACTCCCACAATGCCTCCAATTGTAAGCCCAACTGACAAAGCTAGCAAACCCATTCTTTTCAACCAGGCTAACCTTTGCTCCATAGTTTCGCACTCGGGCCAAAAGACAGCTTTGAAGCGCTTCACCGGCAACCGTCCACTGTCGTAGTCAGCCATGTTGTGGTACCTGGCTCGTTTCTCTCGATCTTGAAGAATGTCGTACGCCATTATCACCTCCCTGACTATTCCTTCGTCACCATCATCGTTGAATTCAGGGTGCCATAATCGTAGTTCTCGTATGAATGCGGTTCTTATTTCTTCATCCTGTTCTTCCTTTGACATGGCACGTACTTGTTGCATGTCTAACCTTAGTATGTTGTACAGATTACATCCCCCACCATGCGATTCTAGTTCTTTGTCCCTATGCATTTTTCGAAGGCATTCATTTTTTTCTTGTGGATACTTGGCAAGGTTGTCCTCTACGATCTCGAGCGAACACGGTGAGCCAGTGACCTTTATTAACTTGTCTTCAATCCACTGCTGAGGCTTCAGGAGAATCTTTTTCGGTCGTTTGTCTTTAAATCTTGCGACGAGTTCGAACTTGCAATGTTTGTCGCTAGAATAAAGGAACTTGGTATTCGGCTTGATTTGTTTAGATGTGTAAGGCAGCCAGCACACAACATCCCAGGTGACAAAAAGATTGAGGGTGACCTGGGCATCGGCCGAGTCGTTGATGATTAGAAGAGATTTTGGTTTTCCTTCCATTTCTGACGGAGCCGAGTAAAGATGTGATGAGATCCTGTCAGAGGACAAATAGCAGTTTTAAATTAGATCAACTGCCGACAAGTAGGATTGGAATTCCTCTGCAGTGTCTGGAGGAAATAGGATAAAGAAGGCAAGAATGAAAAACAACAATATTGAAAACTACAATGTGGTTAAAGCAAGATCGGGAGGAACTTGAATCGGGTTTAGGTTGATTCTTCATTAGGTTGCTGGTACAAACGTAACGATGGTAACGGCTTGTGGAAGGCCGCATAACTAGAGGTTTTTGTTTGTTTTTTAGCCTGCAATCATCCCAGTTACAGCCTGTGAACATGCTCTCCAGTGGAGGATGGGGTAAAGAGAAAGCGGAAAGAAAAAGGATACAAGAGAGCGGAGGAAAGAAAGAGGAAGAGAGCCTGTAGACAAAGTATAAACATGTAAAAACTTATTTACATGTCGTGCTAAAAGAGCAAGGCTTTATATGGAAAGCCATAACTTTCTTATGTGTTTTTTTTATCATTATTTTACGTGGTTTCTTCATTATGCGTTGTAGTTACTACATTATGTTTCGTGGCTTCTTCATTATGTGTTGTAGTCACTTCATTACGTTTTGTGGTTTCTTCATAATGTCTTGTAATGCAGTCCTGACGTGATGTGTTTTTATCATGACGTTGTGTGATAACTTCATTATGTGGTGTGGTTTTATCATGATGTGTTGAGGTTGTTATGTTATTCTTTGTGTGATGTGGTTGCGCTGTTATGTGGTCTTGTATCGTCGTTATGTGGTTTGATCATTTCGTGGTGTGGTTTGATCATTAGCCTCTCTTGCGATACCAAGCTCTAATACCCAGTCTTGCTCACTAGCACGAACGTGGTTAGACCGGTTTTTAGATGGGTCCCAGTTCCTTCTCTTCCCCGGCGGTTGAAGACAACAAAATGGTGGAAACAGACAATTCTATTTGAGGCTAAATACAGGAATCGATACGACTTGTCATTGGACAAGTGGGCAAATGAGTCTTTTGTCCTCTTTTAGCACGTCCCACCTCGTTTGGAATACCACTAGGACATCTGTAATCGATCGCCCGCTTCCAGTAGAGATCGATCCTCGTACATAATTAGAAATACGGTCAGTATAAAATATGGACTACGGACTACGGACTGGGTATAAAACACAGACTTAGGTATAAAAGGCGGACTAAGCATTACGGACTGGGTATAAAACACGGACCGAGCATTACGGACTCGGTATAAAACATGAAGAAAGGTTCTACAATGACTGAATTCTCGCACGAACGTCTTCATAATAAAAATAGAAGCTACCTGTAATTATAGAGGTCTCATTTCCCGAAAATGCCTGCTCATACAGGTTTAACCATACTCGATTGCCGAAAAAGAAATAGAAGACAATGAAAGTCACAAAATTGACGAGCTGTATGAATTTTCGAATGTTTAAAGTCACGATTAAATGTTTTGAAAGATCAACAGTCGAGAGAGTTGAGGAGAATTCGAACACGTATCGCAAGTGACGCTAAGAAGACATAAAGACGAAACCACATCACGTAATGATCAAACCACACCACGTAATGATCAAACCACATCACGAAATGATCAAACCACATAACGACGATACCAGACCACATAACAGCGCAACCACATCACATCATGACAAGAGCACAAAGAATAACGTAACAACCTCAGCACATCATGATAAAACCACACCACATAATGAAGTTATTACACAACGGTATGATACATCACGTCAGGACTGTATTACAAGACATAATGAAGAAACCACAAAACGTAATGAAGTGACCACAACACATAATGAAGAAGCCACGAAACATAATGTAGTAACTACAACACATAATGAAGAAACCACGTAAAATAATGATAAAAAACCACTTAAGAAAGTTATGGCTTTCCATAGCTTTATGCGTCCCACGGTACGAAGGACTGATGATGCTCAAAAAGAATAAACACGTTACCGGTGTTCGGGATGTCCAAAAACACTTGAGCTAATACACAACATTGTTGAAGTTAATGTGTTAGAAAACCTGGAATTTTGAATCCCACAAGACTGAATCAAGTTGGGTTTTTCCTACCCGAGTTGCTGTGCTGGGTATGATATCATAAATCCCCAAATTAGCGCCTGCCGGGGTGCTTATTTCAAATTTAGGAGAAGGCGGGAGGTGGGAAGGGGAAAATATTAAAAGTTTCCCAAATTATGGTCAGATGCGATCGGGTTTTTGAGATATGTGAGTTCCTCAGAAGTCTCAGGAGGATCCTGTCTTTGTTGAAGAACTACGTAATATAACCCCTTCAGCAGATTGGGCTTTAGGCAATAAGATAACATCATAACATTAGGCAGATCTTCACTACCATCCGTTGCGGCTGTCAATGCGCAATACTTGGACGAGTCCATATTTACTTGCTTGTCATTGACTTGTCATGATGTGCTGACCATGCACACTTTGTTATCTGAATACTCTTCCATACAACAGGGGGAGGGGAGGGGGTTTTTATACTAGAGGTGCTTTTTTAATTTTTCGACGATTGGAGGGGCGCCTATCTGAGGGGAGGCGCCAATTGGAGGATTTACGGTATCACGAACAGCTAATGTACAACGGTCTCAAACGGTAGGAGTGGTGGAAGCCTGTCAAGTCCAGGTCAAACTAAACTTTTTCGCAAATCTGGTGGGAAGGAATTCGAAAATATCCGTTTTCTCGGTTACAGATCGCCAACAAAGTTTCTTGGTCTTCTTTCAGCTATGTAACACATGAAAAATAAACTAATCGCTCCAGCTCTTTGAACAGATCATCTCTGTTAACTACTGACCACTATACGCTACTAAAAAATATGCAAATTTTTAATGGATCCGGTGGCCAAATATGATATTATATTGCAGTCAAACCTGTCAACATCAGTAATCCAACCATCTAGAGGTTGCACAACGGGTGCCTTGGAACGGCGGCATATACAATCTTTTTGTCGTGATCACGGTCACGCTCCAACAGCCACTTGAAATAGTGGAAAATGCACATGCTGCGTGTGACATTAAATTACAAGTAAGATTTATTTCTACACTTTAAAACAACTCTACTTGAGCATATTTTGGACTAAAGGGATCTCCCTTGCAGTCTATAACACGTCAACAGACACATACCGAGCTAGCGCAGCCTGTGCTTAACAAACCTGAACAAGCACTTCGATATATATAATTGAACAGTAATTTTTTACCAGGACCATAACACGTGCGAATCAAAAGTAAATGCAAACGCATGGTCTGCGTTTTGGGGTGACCTTATGGTTTATTGTGCCAGTAAACTCATGGAGAAATCGTGCGTCTTCTGAACTATTTTGTCTATTATATAAAAGTTGTGGTCTATAAGGCTTTTGCTTAAATATTCAAATCAACTCCTTGTAACTCCGTTACCCGTTACACTGATATGCGTGTCACCAGTACTGCATGACTCCTCACAAATTCCGAGACACACGATCTCTCTTGTATTCCAGAGCACTGCATGCTTAGCGAGTTCTAAGAATTGTATGGCTAAGAATTGTCACCCGCTGGGTGATTGTTTCATGGAGACTGCAGATAACCTGTGATCAAGCGTTTTACAAAGCTTTGCTGCCAAAACAATTGCTTGTCTGCTTTACCCAAAGACGTCATCGACAAAACGCAACAGTTTGACAAATCATAAGCTATAATACCTAACATTTGCTCAAGCTTCATCACATACAGCATACCATAAGTTAAGTCCCGCCGTCACGTGTCAAGAGTTGAGAATGTTTATTTGAGGGATCGAAGGAAATAAGTCGGCGAACTCTTTACTTCTCTTTTTAAAGCAATTGTCTGGGTAATTTTACCTCTCCATACTATTAAATTTATGGCAAATGAGATGAATGTTACTTGGGTATACTCATTACATTCACACCAATTCAAGAGATAAGCGCATCCCTCAAGATTACAAAGTACTGCTAGTAGTTCCAAGAATGCGGCTAACGAGGGGAACATTCTTTACAATTTTGGCAATTTTTATAGACAATTGGTGTTTCCATTTCTAATCCAGTTATACCATTGGGCATCTAGATGGTATTCCATGTTAAGTATTTTAGAATTGTATGACCGTTTTGCAGTTAGAACCACCGCGCAGCCTTACAGTGACTGAATGGCAAGTGTATTCTGCATAATATGGCACTAACACGATCACTCTGAAGCTTAGTGGCTACGATTCCCAAACTAAACACGAATCAATTAAAGATACACAAGATAACGTGTACTAAGTGTAGATAGAGTTTAGAATATGTATGATCATGACTTAAACAAAAAAAATGTGGGTAAATTCGAATGCGATTTTTGGAGCGAGATAGCCCGACTTTTGCCCCACATCGTTGTCCTTCTAGGAAATCTTAAATTACAGTCCCGTAGTAACAAACTAATAAACTTTCAAGTTAGTATTTGCATGGATATCGATCATCCCTTCACGCGATTATTCCATTAAAACAAATTGCCTTACCTTAACAGTCACAGTAAAACTGAAGAACTCTCAGAATCTAGCCCGATCGATCGCCAAAATTCCTAAGCCACTATGTACGTATTGCGGGGAGGAACTCGTGACAAGCCTAAGAACGTCTGCGTGGGAGGCTGTTATGTCACAGGTAGCCCAAGCTCTCTGGGCATCGTCAACATGACATTGCGTAACAGCATTATTATAAGAGTTTGTATGGGAAATATATCGAGCGTACAGAATAGTTCAAAATAAGGGGAAAAAATAATAAAATCGACTTACCTTTTCTTGTTGTGTGTATACCTTCTGTTTTCATGGCGTTTGGAGGCGTTTCAGAGCGATTCTAGCGAGATTTAGCTTCCCTGTATTGCTCTCTCTCTATAATTCCTCAAGGTAGGGCACTCAAGTGACGGAGCCCAGCAGATCGCCCGAAGGAATCCAGCCATAAATTCGCCCCAAAGGATCTGATCGCCTCAAGATCCCGCCTAGAGTAACGTTAATAGATGCTCTAACCATTGCTTCTCTTTATGAGATTAAAATGTCCGCCAAGGAGCAATTTTTCAAGGGCTTTTCCATCGATAGCCGTCAAAAGATGCGGGAACTCTATGTTCCGTGCACCGACCGTTTGAAATTAGCATAACGACGCGACCTTTGGGTTCAAATTACCTGCTAACCGGGTGGGAGAAGGGATAATGTCCACCGCAACTGTAAAACATATCTTAACTTCTCCCACCGGGTCAGCAGGTAATTTGAACCCAAAGGTCGCATCGTTATGCTAATTTCAAACGGTCGGTGCACGGAACATAGAATGCCCGCATCTTTCGACGGCTATCGATGGAAAAGCCTTGAGAGATCTGCACGCTAAAATTGCTTCTTGGCCTGACATTTTAATTCCATAAAGAGGAGCAATGGTTAGAGCATCTATTAACGTTACTCTAGGCGGGATCTTGAGGCCCGATCAAGTGCCAAGCGTGAAAGGGCTGCCTCATGTTTTGATAAATATATACATAAATCGTTTATTAAAAAATACAAACCTAGCAGTCGTGCGACTAAATTTACGTGAGGAATTGACAACGCTACTAGTGAATAAAAAATCATGCAAATAAATTACGTCAACACAAAGATATTTATTCCTGTTTGTTCACTCTCAGAAAGTGCGTTACGGTTGCCTCTAGTTTTTTGAGAAATTATTGTCTACAACTCTTTATCAAAAGGGTTTCCTAGAAAGGATTACCACACAGTTTAGAAATCCAGGTCTTCCATTTAAGGAACGTTTACGCTTCTCCATATCTTAAAGAGACACTATCACGATGAATTACGGTCATTTCGCCACCACCAAGAGTTACTTCGCTCCATACAGAAGTTACTTCGGTCCATGTAGGAAATCTTTTGATGTTGGAGTTAGACTGATATTGAACTTATGTCAGTTCAGAGTATTAACTAATGCAGCTTTCAGTCACGTTCGCTTACCCTTGCTAACGGTAGCCGGCCGTTTCGCTAACGAGTCGTTTCGCTAATGTCTTGTTCGCTGACGTACTGAAACGATTCGCTAACGCCTTCAGTCGATTCGCTAACGTCTCGTTCGCTAACGAACTGAGACGATTCGCTAAAGTTCTCTTCGGTAATCATCTGCATCTGCATGCGACCATGTTGAAACGAACAAGTTGTCACTTTCACTGAGAACCGAATGAAAAGAGATGAAAATGTTTATCGAAAGTAACTTCTGTATGAAGCGAAGTAACTCTTGTATAGGGGCGAAGTGACTTTTGATGAAATGACTGGGGGCGAAATGACCAGATACCATCACGATGTAGCGCACGGCGAACTTGACTGGTTTCTTTCATCGGAAAACAATATAACTGTCACTTTGTCGCGTCATGCCGACGCGACAAAGTGACAGATAAGCGCTATTTACATCCATTCGCCACTCGCGTTCATCTCTCAATTATAGGAAGAAAGGTCAACTCGCTCAACTAGTCAGGGAATTAAAGCGACGTGTTTAACGGCAAATAAAAACTGTTTTGACCAATATAGTGGTGGAACACGTGAAAAGCCGCACGAGTAATGCAAAAACAAGGCAACGGTAAGTCCGTGGTTCATAACAAGCCTGAATATGCTGATGTGCAAATGTTATGATGGAAATTTTACTGATTTTATACACGAGTCCTTCTCATATGTACAAAACTGTCCTGATAGCTAAAAACAAATAAATCGGAGTCAATCTCGCAGAGTATACCTGAGCGAAGAGAACCTGATAGAATGTCTGAATATCGAGAAAGAAAACCAGCGAGTAAAGGTCGCTCGAGTAAAATGTCAACAAAGAAACGCTCGCACGAGCGCGATCCTTTCAGTCTTTCCGAAGCCTCGTGAATCGGTTTTTTTGCAAACATCCTGCTATGTTGCTGGTTCCATTACTTCTCAGTCCTTTCCCGATTTTCTAAACCTTTCTAAAAGCTGCCGGGAGAAAGCCGTCTTCGTCCAGCGCCATAACATTTCCCTCCACTCGAAGTTCCGTCAAACGTCATAGAAATATTTACGTTTTTACATTATGCAAATGATGAAAAGTAATGACGTCATAGGTGGTTCTAATACACCGAGTTCATAATGGCGGACGGCTCGGGTAAGCCTCGGAACGAGGACATGGAAACTGAAATAAATGTAGCGACAGGGAAAGTTGAAAAGACTGACCCCCGCTCCGCGGACTACCCAACGGACTACTCTGCGGACTACCCTACGGACTACCCCCACGGACTACCCTAAATAAACAACCAAATTTACTTTAACAGGGCAAAGAGACACAAGAAGCCTACCAGTTCCACCTACATGATCATAACTGCAGTAACTGTATGAAAAACTGTCGCCATTTTCTCTTTACCGACTTCCTCGACCCAGTCTTTTTTTCACTTTTCAACCCATTCTTCATCGGCCACATGCCAAAACCCCGTTTTCTGAATGGATTGTTGAATACTTTTTTTAAATCTGCTGAATACTTTTTTTAAATATGATGAATTAGATGAAGATCCTTCTCTGGCATGTACATCCACTTTGCAAACTTGGTATAAAAGAGGCAGAGGTGATTCAATTCACCCCCAGCCAGTGATGGATTTAGTTGTAGCAAAAATCAAGCCTGATGATGAGCAGTCTGGCAAGGCAAATTTGTCAACTTTATGAGGCCAGAAAAAAAACCCTAGTATGGGAATTGCCACTCTGGCCTCAAATACACCCAACAGTATGGTACAAACCAAATTTGGTAGTAGTCCTGTTGGTTCTACAAACAGTTATCAATTGTCTTATACAGAGTCTAACTTTCCCGTGTATGTCAACAGGGCCTTACCTAGGATTTTTTGTCTGTGGGGGCAAACTCCACAAACCTTCACAGGGATCTCCCGTATACAGCCCAACAAAATCAAATACTATGTTAGAAAAAAAATTAGTTTTCTTGGCGGGGGCAACTGCCCCCCCCCCCCCTGACCCCCGCTTTGTACAGCCCTGTGCAGTGCAGTTACAAGATGCCCTGATCCAAATTTTGACATAAACAACTACTCACGACTTCCTTTGAAAAAAAAAATACAGCTAGGGTTTATCCAGACACTCTTTCTAGTGAAGAAAGAACATTTTTATCTTTACTTGAGGTTGATGAAGAAAATACACTCAACAAAACGGAAGCAGAAACAAGAGAGCAGGCAAGCAGTGAGAGATGGAGAGAAGAGAGACAGTTCAGGTTCACAGCCTCAAGGTTTCATCTGATTTCTAGAAAGCAGAGAAATCATAGCGATGCTCGAGCCTTCTTCTCCCTGTAGGGTAACCAGCTCTGGGTTTAGGCGGAGGTCTCTTTCTAGGTGAGCTTCTCTTCCAAGCAAAAACAGATGGAACTGCTCCTTCAACGTACGTTAAGCACCTAATACCAAACCTCTTCTTGAGGTGTTCATCTTTAAAATGAAGCGAACAAACCTTTGTGAAATCCGCAACGGGGAAGTGTTTCCCCAGCTCTCTTCGTATCGCCTGTAGCCATTGCTCCCTCAAATGCTTCTCGGTTGGAATACTAAAAAATCCAACTTTCTCGCCGTTTGGACCGGTGGATCCTTTTTGATCGCAAAGAGGAACACAACAATATCGATTCTGTTAAGATTGACTTTTATTCCTAGTGAAAAAGGCAACTAACTTTAACAAAATCACGTTTTTGACTCGCCTTATTCCCCGTACACTCTTCTGCAAGTTTTCGACTCCATCTTCACCCGCCTCGTTTTCATGTCCTCGTACCGAGGCCTACCCGACCCGTCCGTCATTATGAATTCGGTGTATAATCAATCAAGAATATCTCTAGAAATATAAGAGCGGTGTTCTTCAAACTTGGCACCAGAATTGAGCATCACAAAAGAAAGAAACTGACACCTGCCATACTGTTGCCATAACAACAGCTATGCCGCTGGTAGGCCTTTATAGATTATGCTAGCATAATTTTTAGCATAATTTTTGGCATAATTTGAGCAAACTGGCATAATTTCTGCCAAGTAGCAATGCTAGCATAGTTCGCATATTTTGATAATTATCGGATCATTTTTGTTGCTTCAGTTTGATCATTGTTCATCTCTACTCCCAAGCACTTGGTGGCGTTATTCGATGTTTAAAGTGTAGCATTTTTAGCTAACTGTGAATCACTGAGCGGCGTCTGAAATGGTCTGAGCCTGGGTCTGGGGTGCGCCGGAACCGGAAGTCACATTGTAGACCATGTTGGCCCCAGTACCTCTCATCAGGCAAGGCTACAAATTATAAAATTGCGTCGGCCATGCCTGATTGTTTGCAAATTTTTCAAAGGGCATAATTTTAAAAAAGGGGCATAATTTGGAAAAAGAGCATAATTTTAGCATCATTTCGCCAAAAGAAGCAATGCTACTAGCATAATATGCTACTTTTATTAGCATAATCTATAGAGGCTTAGCCACTGGTCATGTTTTAATTAAGACTATGGGTGCGTTTCTTTAAGAAAATCCATCTCTCAGCCGGTGGAGCCTTGGCACGAGAATCGAAGGGCCCTTCAGTCGTGCCAAGGTCCCGCCAGCTGAGAGATGAGAATAGGGCTATGGGGACGAGAATGCCCTCGGCTATGTGGCAGCGTTCGATTCGGCTACGAACAATTTTTTTCCGACCAGAAAAAAAAGAAAAACACTAGTGGCAGTGTTCGGCTGGGTAGTTAATTTAATTTTGATTTGGTTTTATTTATCTTTGGTTTCATTTTATTTCTATTTTACAGATTAATTTCACTTGCTTTTATTTTAAAATGAAAAATGACAAATAAATCAAAATTAAAAACAAAATAACAAAACTAATTCCTAGAAATTTGAATATTTTTAATGGCAGTTTTCGGCCACCATACTGGACTCTGCTTTCTTGTTTATTTTATATTTTCACCTAGGCTTTGACATGTTAACCGTGGGAACAACTGTATTTGATTGCATTTGTTTATTTAGTTCCAGTCGCGACAGAAAAGGTCAGTTTTATCCAGTCCAATATTTTCGGAATCGGTGGAAGAGTACTCTGAGAGCAAGGTCCATAAGGGTGAACCTGAACCACGGAACGGAAATGTAAATACTGTCTACTTTATTAAGGTGGTATGTACCTCAAAAATATGGCGATGCTCAGGAAAAATTCCACTTTTTAGATAATGTAAGATTTAGACCCTTGAACATTGAAAACATTTTGAAACAACCTTGCCGAATTTATCTCTAGGCGAGTGTGAAATTTAAGGAAAGTACACAGTGGTAAAAGTTTTTTTACGTAGCAACGGCCATAGCAACGGCTGTTTACAGTAAGAAAATGACTAAAAGTATAGATTAGTTTTAACATATATCAGCGAAACTTTGTATTAAAGCTGTAAAGAGATGCACAACTCGATTGGTGTAATTATTTGGGAAAAACTTTGCTTTATTTGCCATCATAGGCCCATTTTCTTTCCCTTCTTTTTAGGAACATTTCCTACAATTGCGGAAACTTTTTACAAAATAGAACAACCATTACATCCCCTCCCCGGAGATCCAATCTGCACCCCACTCCCGCAATGTTTGGCTTGTTAAATGCTTAATCCATCATGTAAGAAACTTAAAGTGCAGTTTTCTCCAAAGTCTACTTCTGTACCAGCTGACTTCCCTGTAACAGTTTTACTTTGGAGAGTATTAAAGAGTAATTCCTGAAATTTGGAGTACTTTATGACCGATAGTTTCGTTATTCAATAAACTAAAAAAATCTTAACATTTTAACCTCTGTCACGTGACCATAGATTTTTTATTGACTGGGTTTGATGCAAAACAAGGTAATTTCCAAATATAGCCTGTAAAAACACTGAAAACGACAGCTAGATGTCAAAACTGTAGTTTATTGTATAGAACGACACAGAAACATACAAGATATGCTTGTTTGAAAATCAAATCTTGTTTCGTGAAAGAGCAGGAATTGTTACTGTATTGTTACAGTTGATGCTATCAGATAAAACCTCAAAAGACTGTGGCTGGTTGCCATAGCAACCATTTTCAGGTAAACCTTCAAAATGTATTTTCTATTCACGAGTGCGATCACTCACAATTGATCTTTCTCCACCATCTTTAAACAAACTTTTTGGTATATTTTGAGGTACATACCACCTTAATCAAACCAGAGGGAATACTCGAATCAGTCGCACGGAGTTTGTTTACGATGAACGAGCACTTTATTGCAAATGTTTACTTATATTGGAGCTTCACGGCTCAGAATATGTTCATAAATAATATATAATATTTTAGTCCTATTAAACTTGTGAGTCTACGGAAATTGGCGCCATCACGCAACGTAGTTTGTACCCGGACCTCTTCAATCAAATAAACAAATGTTGATTTTATCAATAGCCAGAGATTTAAAGTTAGATAGGGAAAACATTTAAGGTATCTGTATTAAAGTTACGGCGTCGAACGCACTATCATAATCTTTGATTACTACTAGTATAAGTAGTAGCTTGCGTGTGTAGCACTTTAGCTGTAATCAGTAGAATTCTAAAGTTTATCCTCTGTTCAATGAGTAGCCAATTAAGTTCCATGAGAAGAGGCGTTATGTGATCGTACTTTTTGGACTGGTTCACTATTGTGAAGTATATATGAAATAATTCATACTTGTACTGCGGTTGTAGATGAAAGTGCAGAGTGATCATCGCAGTAAATTTCCAATCTTTCCAATTGCTTAAATTGGAACATTTACTGGTTCACTATTCTTGGAGAGCAATTTAACGCTCACTGGAGCCTATGTACGAGAATCCGGCATTAGTGCCGGTGGAGACAAGTTACTGAGACACCAATCTCTTTCAGGTCTGCAATTTTTGTTAATGGCAGTTTTGTAAAGACGGAGATTAGCTTTTCAGTAACAACTATATTCTTGACGGTTTAACGTATTTAGCTATTAGATTTTATAACCTGTTCGAAGAGTCCCCCGGTAGCCCAATGGGTTATGCATCTGACCTGCTGTGCGGTCGGAAGGGTATCTATACGCTCGACGCCACTCGGGGGGCTCCGCTTTTGTAACTTTTTTTCTTCCATTTGTCAAACGGAATAGATTCATTTTTTACGTGGTCTTCTTTTTTCTATTTATAGTAGGTTTGATGATTTTTAAAGAAATGGCATCCAGGTCAATTTAGTCATACCTAGAACTAGAATAAAATAAAAAAAACAACAACAACAAATTTCATTGAAAATTGGAAATATGTATAATAGCTGATTACATTACTAAAAACCAGTATGGTGAAACTGTTAAATAGAGAAAAATGTAAAATGAAACATGGGAACACAAGGAATGTATACATTTTTAATGGAGTTTTTTACTGTTGCTAGTTTGCACCTAATATTCCATTTATGGATTTAAATTGTTATTTTAGCTTTTGAACTTTGTATTATAATTTTATAGAGGACCCTCCTGAAAACCACTCATATATAGTGATGGTGGCCTCCTCTTAAAATATGTAGTTTATTATATATTACTATTATAGGTATCAAAAACTGTGTTCAGACACCCTAACCTGGAAGTAGTTTTGCATATATGAAGAAAAAGAAAGGAAAACTGAGAATATTTTTATTTGATGTTTAGGCAAATATTAATTTAATTTATCCATTACCCTAGTAATAAAATTCATTGTTGACATGCAGTGAGTTCATGACTGCCTAGCTATATATAAGTTGATGCATCAAAAGTGTTTTTTCTTTTGCTTGAAGTGATCTATAGATTAAACTGTTTATTATTAGATGGTACAAATTAAATGACCGTAATTTTTATTAATTATATATAATAGATAGCTGCCTAATTTTTTCTTAGCCTTATGGTTGTTATAGGTAGCTCAGTATTACAATTTTATAAGCTTCAGGTATTATATCAAACACGTGAGACAGTGTTTCATCGTCATATCTAACACCGAGAAGAGAGTTGAAAATACGACGCGCAGCACTCGGAGTATTTTTGACGTCATTCGAGGTGTTTGGATAGCCGATGAAACACTGTCTCTAGTGTTTGATATATCTTCTCAATCTAAGCAAAAACTAAGGAGTAAACGGAAAAGCAAAATCGTTAAAATTTTTGCTAATCAAGGCCGGGTGTTTAAACCTCCTTCAAGATTATGATTTTCTTTGTTTTGACTTGATGAATTATTAATGAGTTTGAGAAATTATCTTCTTTTTCATTTTTTTTCCTTTTTTGGTATAGATAAAATTTTGTTATTGTTAAAGATCACTGCTACTGAATACCGATCTCATTAGGTTCAAAAAGTAGTAGAGGAAAATGTGCGAATCTACAATGGCAAAGTTTAAAAGCAGAACATTAGTTCTATTCTGTGTGGTTTTTTGAAAATACTTATTAGTACATGTAACATGAATCCCTAAAGGCTATAGCAGAAGATTAAATTTCTATAAGAAAGTGTTCCACCATGATGTGTCTGCACATCTGTGTCAACAATCTTCATGTGTTGAGTATACGTGGAGGCTTTAAACACTCTAGCTTGCTTAAGAGCTTCTGCCTGAGAGACCAGGGTTGGTCGATAACTCGATTTCCCTTAAAATCCACACACAAAGACTCATGTACAATACCAAAGTCTCAGCTTTATTGATCGTTTTCCACCGGAATTCTGGATATCAACCCGGGTGGACCAAATGTTGATCACGACCTATCGATACGTGGCGATCCAATGGAAAAATGTTTCAGACCCTTGGTGATACGGTTCCCTGACTAATGGAATAAAGCTTACGAACAACTAATATAAAGCGTGAACCAATTGAATACAGGGGCGATCTAATGAAGCGGAAGTATGATCAATATTACACACGTCATGATATAATTGCATTTTTGTCCTAGATACCCGTCTATCAACCTCTTTCTCAGGCTCCCCTTCCTTTGCCAACGTTGTAAACAAAATTAGATCCTCCTGTTTGGAGGGCGTTAAATTAAATTGTCCCAAAAGCGCTCTTTCCCATTGGTTACTTCGAGATCACATGACATTAAAAAATAAAACTGTTTCCCGCCAAAAGCCTCTGAACGAGCCACTTGTTACAGTGCCCTGTAACCCGTGAAGTTTCCCGACGACCGCGCTGTTGTCCTGTTAACTGGTCCCTCGAGAAACCAGTCCATAGTCAGTCCTGCGATCAGGCTCTATTTTCGTTTCGTTGGTAGACCTTTGCGCCGACATAAGAAGACATAAGAGCGATGGTACAATTGGGCCTGATCGCAGGTTAAGTCAGTCTGAGGTCGTCCAACTGAACAAAGTACTAAGGCTGTTTTCAGCTTAAAGTCATCTCAGGTGGTGCTGTCTCTCAAAATGAAATACCGCTCGGATATTTGTCCGCGGACATTATCTGTTCCGAGAAGCGAGTTTTGAAAATTGGGGTATATATAAACAATATCCTCCATTTGGCGCGAAAATATTTAGTAAATAAACCCCTTCAGGCGGCTGGTATGTCGGCTGATAATGTCCGAGGCTGAGAGATTGTCCGAAAAATGAACATTTGGCCGAGAAGCGAAGCTTCGAGGGCAAATGTGAAATTTTGAGGACAATCTCTCAGCCAAGGACATATCAGCCGACATACCTGCAAGCCAGAAAGGGGTTTATTTATTTTACAACCCTTCCATTAATTTTCATTTCGCAATAAACCACTCGTAAACGTGGTAAAAAAAAACAGTTGTGATCTGATGGCGAATGCGCGTGATTGACGTGAGGAGGCAAAGTAAATTTGATTGGTTTAACTAACTTTATTTCCACTGTGATTGGACCAAATTTGACAAGCTGTCATGTGAAATTAATTCTCGTAACGCCCCTTAGATCAAAAACTCGAAAACCTGGCGCGTTTGGTTCATGTATTCCGACGAACTGTTCAGTAACTTGACTAGAAAGAAATGTGTTTCAGTCTCAGAATTCAATTCATCTGCAAAACACAGAATGTGTAAAATGTGTAGCACTTGAAGGTGGACTGATTTTTCGTCGCTCCCTCGCTTGAGATGAAGTACTTCAGCCATCTTGTTGTTGTTTTGAGCTAAAGGTCACCGGGTTTCATCTCGCCTTGGTTTTCACGCCTCTCTTTCCGAAGTACGGAATGGTGTCAAAACATGCCAAATTTGAAAAACTTTCTGGAGCATTCAGACCCAGCTGATTTGCTGCATAGAGGACTTCAAGGTCTTCGCTGGAAATTGGACGCTTGTGCTTTGTGAGAGAAATCAATCTCTGTCGCGCAAGATCTTTCAGTGATAGATCTAGAGCTACGTTTGCCGGCTTGAATACCTATCCCGAATAATGGAAAACGGCCTTCTTTGAAGGGAACCAGAAAAAAAATCTGTCCAGCCCGGAACGAATTGGCTTTCACAGTGTTGCGACTGTATGGTTTTCCTTCCACTGGCTTTTCTGACTTCTGCGTAAAAAAAGATTTCAACATGGTTGACAATTCTGCCGGCTCCAAGTGCGACTGAAATTTTTCTCTCCTTCCTCCACGCTACAGTCGGACGTGAACGGTTGGTTTATTTTATACTTAGTTATCACATTGTATTAAATCTTCATTTTTTAAAATGAATCGGTTTAAATTTACATAGGACTAAATATTAAAAGTCTACTCGTGACTTTCTCCACCTTGAAAGACATTGCCAGCGTATTTTGGTGACTTTTTTGTACTTTCGGGAACAGCACTTGCCATTAGCTTTTTAATGTCACCATCGCTAGACAGGTTTTGTTTCCTTCCATATTAAATTTAAGAAAAGAAAGGTTGAAATTCTTGTGCTGATTATGTTTCTCCTCGACGGAAACAATCGGAGGACAAATATCGAATCGGGCGGGGGTTATTGCGTGATAACTACCCGGAGATTTATACCACGTGACGTAAAGTAGCCAAAAAAATCACTCAAAAATTAATGGGTGGGTTATAATCTCGGATATCCCCCAGTTTTAGCTGGGGGATATTCGGTCACATGACGTGTTTAGACCAATCGCGCGCGAGCGAAAAAATTCGATGGATTATAAATAATATGTAACCTTAGTAAATTCTCAGCTCCGACTATTGCATTTCTAGCTTTTCGATTGGCTAAAAATCTCCGACTATGAGCCAATATTCGGAGTTTTAGGTCATATGGAATTTAGTACGCCAAGTTAAAAAATTTTCCACACGAAGTTTTAAACTTCAGCCCTCTATAATGGCCGACACTGGCAGAAAACCAGCGGCAGTTGACCCCTGGAATGCTGTCCTTAAGAAAAACGCCACAAGGTGTCGAGTATTTTGAGTTGAACAGACGACAGGCTGGTTCACTGCCCAGCACAAAAAATCATCAAGGCGGCCTTGGAGACT
>CM042748.1:10042395-10044895 GCA_022496165.2 Catalaphyllia jardinei
TCTCCTTTCCCGATTCTTTCTATTATACTAAAAAACAAAAAAAATCTGTACGTGGGAAGTTTTAATTATTTCTCATATACTATTCAAAAAGGGTCGAAGGTGAGCGTGACTTAGAAGTTGTATTTCTTGAGGCTAATTCTACCTGATTCAATCATATATGTAGCAAAGATCTGTCCGATAGGCCAATATATGCTGTGTTAAACACACAAAACATAGTTACGATTCTTCAACTTAAATATATGCCGATAGCAGTAGACCATGCCGATAGTAATGAATCCGGCCAGAATCGCCTCGAGTGACGTGAAATCCTAGAAATGCTATAGTCTGTGCTATGCCGTATCTTTAAAACGAGTTTGGTGACCCCCCCATTTTTTTTACGCCTGTTTAATCTGATCTTATCATTTTTCTACCTGCAATCAAAGTTGGGAAGTTTTTGGGCGCGAACGTCCTTAAATACCATGATGTGACGTAAAATGCCTTGAGAAAACTGAGGCTATAATTGCAAATTCCGACCATAAACACATTAACTGTTTGCACAATGGCACAGGTGCACCACATGCATTGCATTCACCTGATGTTTCTTGTGAAATCTCAAACAGAACGTCATCATCATAATTCTTGCTCCTGGGCTATTGGGCCGGAATCTCAGCTAATCCCTCTGTGAAAATACCTGCTTTTAATTTTTGTCTTCTTTTCGACTTTTCTCTCCGCACAAAGCAAAATTACTATACATCTGTGGTTTCAGTATATTTCTGCCTTGGCTTCCATTGTCAGTTTGGTCGCGTTAAGTAAATATCATCCCCAGTGAACATAAGAATTGCTTGCTTTGTCAGCTCTTCCGTGTAGCGAGACATGTATCATATCAGGCATGCCCGGTCTTTTATATGAGAGATATGGGCTTATTGGTCTAGATAGATAGTGCGGCCAGAAAAGGCATGATTTTTGGCCGTTGGCCTGAATAGGGTATAGTTTGTGTGTAAAGTGAGGCCGACCGCACACTAATCTTGTGTCTCGTGAAGTTCGCACATTTACCATTTATTTAGCCTGCGTGACAAGCCGTAGAAGGAGAGGGAAAGAGTCAAAATATGCGCGGAAGAATCGACCCCTCTATCACGCTCTTCGCGAGCTCGAACCTTCCGCGCTTTCCCTCTTTCCCATTCCCTCCCCTTCGGACGCCTGGTCCCTGATAAAATCATACAAAAATTACCTTTCACATTGTCAGAACGAGGAAACTGGAGGCTGGCAGGTCTGAAATAGGGTATTGAGTTCTTGGTCAGGTCTGAAATAGGGTAAGGGTTTCGGAAGGCGGGCTGCACACCCCAACCTCCTGGTATGTGCTTACCATTAATTCGCGTATTCTTCATTGAAACTTATGCCCTGTTAAATCCATCAACATGAAAATGGTCTTGGAAATAAAAGCGTCAAAAGCTCCAGGCCACAACATGAGCTTTTGCGGTACCTATGAGGGCACTGAGCCGAAAAACTATGACAGGAGATAATATATTGTTTTAGAATTAGTACTTTTTAGGGGTTAAAAACATTTCAGACCGCGCCCACTAAACAGGATCTTGGTTCTTCTTAGAGGTTCTTTTCAAAGTGTCCGACCAGTATCCCCGTACATTTCATATGGGAGTCCCTATCGCTGGGCGGAGAACCGCAACGCGATCTACATTCTGCCTTTCAAGCTTATAGTCTTCCATATGTAGAGTTAGAGTCCGAAGAACCAAAGTTAAATTGAAATACACTTCTGCCGCAGATTTATCAGCTAACAAAACGAGTGTGAGCTCCTCGGGGGGAATCCCATATAAACTGAAGAAGGAGTGTTTATTAATGATATATATAGACAAACTCTGCACTGGCGAGAAATTTCAAACACAATCTAGTCTCATACTAAGTACTGATTAAAAACACACGTACGCTGTCTTTTTATTAGCAAACCAAACCCAAGGAAGAGGCACTAATCTGACTTTAAAAGCACAGAGGCCAACAAATGACAGAAGGTATTATTAAAAGATTGTTATGCTTTGCCTTATCCATTTAATAAGTGTAGGTTAATCGATAAGATACCTCTAATTAAGAAATAGAAAACATGTACCGTGTTTCTATCGAGTTGTACAAACACGAGTGGAAGTTTGGAAGAACGAGAAATGTTGTGGGAACACGAGCCGCGGGCGAGTGTTTCCACAGCTTATCGATTTTGGCCACTGGTTGTCTGGATCTACTGAGGACGCGTGGTGTAGATTGTTCAATACCTCTCTAACTTTCAACGCAAGCGAAAGAAGAGCGTAAGGAGAGGCGACTGAGGCGGAGAGGCGAATGAAGTCAGCCAAATGAAGAATAGAGGGATTGTAGACATCTTTGGAAAAAGTAGCTTTATTTTTCACGGTCCCCACACCTTATACAGTCAAGTTTGCGCTGGTGTCCAGTTCTCTCGATATTCTATCCGCGCGTTCAGCGATGGAATAAATAGACTAGAAATGAGAGAGAGCTATGAACCCAT
>CM042748.1:10051864-10065668 GCA_022496165.2 Catalaphyllia jardinei
GACAATAGGTTTATGTTTGTAGATGCTGCTTAGTTTTGTTTGTGCAAATATCTAATAAATTGTCTGTTGAGAGCTCGCTGATGCGTGTTTTACCCAGCTAGTAAAACATGGCAAATTGGACGTCTATCGAACCATAGTCAGTGTCGGGTCTCCTAACCAGTCCCCCACCACTAAAGGCGGCGAAATACGAGATACTAAAACCCTCGACTTGTCGCGCAACATTGTTCCGTTGCAAGTTTTCGTCGATGTTTCCCGTTTTTCACCTTGTGTGATCAACTTGTTGCGCAACAAAAACATTTGTTGCGGGTTGAAGAAAGTTGTTGCGAAAAGTAGAGCGGGGGTCTACTTTGTTCAACAAATTTTGGCTTTGTTGCTCGTTTTTCATGAAACTCACAACTTGTCGCGCAACAAATTTGCTCGTGCCCTGAAAATCAACCAATCAGAGCGCCGCATTTCTTCAACCCGCAAATGTTTTTGTTGCGGGTCAAGTTGATCACGCAAGCTGAAAAACGGAAAACATCAACGAAAACTTGCAACGAAACAATGTTGCGCGACAAGTTGAGGGTTTTTGTAGCTCGTATTTCGTCGCCTTAACTATGATCGAACTCATATAATAACTCTAGTTTTGAATATGTTTAAGGTTGATTAATGTTTGAGAACATATTAAAAGCTTAGCTGAAAATATGTAAATACAGCAGAAATAATCAGAAAGTTACGATGACGCTTTTTAATAATCAACTTGATTAAAGATTTTGATTTAATCCATTGAGTCAAAACTCCTTGTCTATTTTATTTTCGCAGTGTAAAGTTTCACTATGTGAAAGAAACACACGTGATGTTAGTAGGCGTTTGACGAAAGTTGATGAAAATTGTTGTAGCATCTCAGCACAAAAGACAACGAAACAAATTGTTGACGATCTGAAAACACCGACTCGGACTCAGTTGAAAGTGCACGCGCTGCACTATGCAAATGAGCTACTCGTACGCGTCAGACTTGCCTTTCAAAAACTTTTTTGCAAACCAGCCAAACGAGCAGAAACAACCAGAAACTATCAAAGACAGGTTTTGATAAGGCATTTTTTGGCAAACTCAGAAGGAGCCCATCATGGCTCCTGGTCTTACAAAACAAACAAAAGTTGCTACTTAAATTAAGAAAAAAATTGTTTAGTCCCTTAGAAAACTAGAAATTTTTATGAGAAAAATGATATGACTCATTACTAGATGTTTCGAATGAAATATTTTACAGGGTCACGAAAAATGCCAATTTTATCGTGCTTTTGGAGACGGCGCGACCGGCCCTGACGAGGCGAAATATTAAATGGCTCCTGACGCGACTAGAAAATCATTTCAAATCACACCAATTCCGTTTTTATTCTAACCTTGGTAAAGTCTTTCAGTTACCAGAGTTTCAGGCAAAATTATTTTTGAAGCGAATTTGAGTGGGTGGTTTTTAGAGAGACAGTCCCTTAATAAATGAAGATTACTAACCTCTTACAGTAATGGGCTCCTGCCTCTTACTAACCGAGCGCGCCCCGAGGGCCGTACTGTGGAACATTGGCCCGAGGCCGTGACAGTACGTGACAGTACGAAAGGGACCGAGGGCCAATATTCCCCAGCACGGCTCGTGCTAGCTAGGTTAGTAAGTAGTTTATTATATGGCACTCGGCTCATGCTATATATTTTTCTTTCAAACGCACTTCCGGTCAGTTCAATTTAGAGGACTTCCGGCATTTCGGAAAGAACAAGCTACCAGCTACAACGACTTTGAAAAAAGATTATTGAACATCTTCCGAAGGTTTTACCAGCGTAACTTGCTGGATTAGGAGTCAAAGTATGGGGATAACATTCACCATACAGTTTTTTCAAGTACAACTGAATTGGAAACGTCAAAATCTCTCGCTTAGCACCTTTTTTGGATTCGTTCTCGTTAATCGACTAAGTGGTTTTTCACTTGTTTTGTGTACTAGTGCATTGCCTTCGCTTTACGCTTCAATACTAGTTTTCTTTTCGATTTTTAAACTTATTTTTTTTTTAGTATGTTGAATGAAAACGTCTTCGTTTCATGTAAAGTGAAGAGGTGAAGGAAATTGGAAATTGTTGCTGTCTCGTTCTCTTCTTCATTAAGCTTATTGAGCTTAAATGCATGCACACAAATGTATTTACGAAAATAGTTGAACATGTTGAACCAAAGGTGTTCAAGCTCTGATGTAGGTAGGCTGTCGCTCAATTCTTTCGTTTGTCTTACTATTGGCTAATTCATTGTTGTCTTCTTCTATTCGAAGATATAGGGCATTTTACATGTTTCCTTTTAGTAGTTTAGGCTACAAATAAATTTGCCGGCTTTTGAAAAAAAAAATACTCGGCTTGGACCGTTTCCCTGGACAATTTTTTTCTGTCTCATTTTCTAAAAGAAACGGCTTTATCTTTGTTCTTCTGGCCTCTCGAACCTCGGCAAGACTTTTTTTGTATCTGATCTTTTGCCCTGTCACGTAAATTATTATCCTGATTCTCCAAACTTCCGCCATTTTAAAACAGCAGAGGGGAAAACTTTGTAATGATGACGTCAATCGTGCATCTGTTCTCTAATAGATCATAAAGATTTATAAAGCGAAGCGAAAAAGCTGAATAACCCAAACTCTCGGAGCAAAACTGCGACCTTTAATGGCATAGTTCACAAATAGCATTACATAGTGAGATAGGGTATACGGTATTCATTCTAAAATTGATATTATTAAAACTTATAAACAGACGATAAGACAACTGTGAAGATATTGGAGTTGAAATCAGTAACCGTCATAGTAATCCTAAAAGCCTTTTCCGTGGTTTTTTTTCTTCAATAATGCAAAGGTTTAAGATATTTCCTTTTAGTTTCGTTCATATCTAACATAAAATGCAGGATGCATCTTTTAGATGACAACCTTAGAATCAACGACGTTCCTGAACCTTTCCATCCAGACAATGTCTTACGTCTTCTACAAAGTATTTGTAATATATTCTTCGTAATGTTTAATCTGAAATGCAGATGGCTTGATCAATCAAACCAACTACCGTTCTTTTCTACCGTTCTTCTACCGTTCTTTTCAGCGAAGGCTTCTGCACTTGCATTTTAAACACTTAACTTATGGGATTTTTTTTTTACATTAACCAATTTGAATTTACAACTTTGTATGCAGACTGCCGCTTGTTTCGTTACTATCACAAAATTCCTCATTGTAATAAGCCTCAGACTCATCCAGTTTCTCGAAATCAAAATAAGGAGTGTCCGTTGTCATCATTTGTTCCAGTTGTACAATCAGTTGTTCAAATGTTGGTCGTTCATCGGGCACCTCCTTCCAGCAGGTCAGCATCACGCCGTATCTAAAAAGAAATAACGCAAATAATATTTAGGAAATAGAAAACATGTACCGTGTTTCTATCGAGTTATACAAACAGGAGTGGAAGTTAGGGACAACGAGAAATGCTGTGGGAACACGAGCCGCAGGCGATAGAAACACGGAGTACATGTTTTCTAGTTCTTTTAGAAAACACCACGACTAGAAATAGAAAAACTTGTTAACTTTGATGATCAAAATTTAAATTCTCTTTGCTCGCGCCATCACTACGTCAACATCGCGCGCTAGTTCTGTGTCTCCATCGAGTTATACAAGCACGATTTTTAACCAATCAGCGCGCGTGCTTTCTTAGGACTGTTTTCTAAAAATAATAGGAATTTGTAGTGACACATCACACAGAGAGGCTCTCTGTCCACTGTTTTCAGATTGAATTGGAATTTATAAGTGTCGGTTTTTGTGGAGAGAGAAAAACCGGAGAATCTGAAGCCCTTGGAGCAAGTATGAGAAGCAACAACAACCCGCTTACAACGCCAGATCCTACATTCGAACCCAGGCTACATTGGTGGGAGGCGATTGGTCTCGCCGCTGCGCCATCCCTGCTCCCCCTAAATAAGAAAGACTACGAAAGTAAAGCCCGCGTTATCAAACCTTCCTGGGTTTATTAAATGACCAGGGCGAAATCAGTGCATTCAACATTGAATGAGAAAAATGTTTTCGCTTTGACTCCTGAGATTTTCCTTTGAACAGGTCTCACTAAACAGAAAAACATACCAGTTTAACATATTCTGAAACTAAACGTAATCATCCCTTTACATTGTACGTTCTAAATTAGATTATTGAAACTCGGGCAAACAAAACAATGTGACGCATTTTAAAATATGGTCATGATGGAAAGTAATATTTATAAATTCCGCTGGGAACAGTTGCAAAATGACTTGTAGGTCAAAAAAAAAACCAGTGATTTACTTACAGCTCATCGGAACAGCTGTTTGGTTTGGCCATACGATACCCAGTCTTAAGAAGTCTGTACAACTCTTTGTGGCTTATCCCTGGATATGGAATGCCTCCTGACAAGAAATAAGGAAGACATTAAACGCTTGAAGTTGACTTTGGTAGAAAGGCGACTTTGAACTACTGAATGCAATGTACAGGCAAGTTGCCTGGGCGCCGTTATACGATATTGTGAAACTTACAACGTAAGTAAAAGAGTTTGTATGCAGATTTTACGAACGTATTCAATGAGAAACAGAAATACAGTAAACAAATTCCTTGTTTCACTTTCTTTTGCATGTTTTCTATGCTGCTGTGGAAGTTAGGCGATTTCAGTGAGTTTTACGAGGACATTCACCGGTTTGTCCCTAATGAGCTTGGGATATACCTCTTGTACAAACTAGCATAAAATAGTCATATAACAATGAAGCACTCCTTAATACAAGGCACATCACTGAGGCTAAAAAATGTACCTGTTCTTCTGTTTCAGTTGAGCAGATGGCTATTTCTAAGTAATAATTATTTCTCACCCATTGTAGTCAACTCCCAAAGAAGAACACCGAAAGACCATCTGAAATGAAACAATGAACCAGTACGTAAGAATTTTGTTCATTCGCAACTCCTTCCATCTGTAAGGGTTGGTATAAATCATAAAAACCGGCGTGATTAGCGTCTAATATCTAATTTGGCATTGCTTCCAATTGTTCTAACAAGTCTTTGAAGTCATTGTGGATGTCCGTGCATTTGATCATGTATGATAATAATGTATAACTCAAAGGACCAGTAAGGAGTTGCCTAAGACACTCTTGGTAAATAATGTTGACTTCACACTAACTTACACATCACTCTTAGTAGTGTATATGCTGTTGTATAATGCCTCAGGAGCTGTCCATTTGATTGGCATTTTTTTTGTGTGTTTCACTTCATATATATTGCCCTGAGTGTCGCGCAGCAGACCAAAGTCGGCAATCTTCACCACTCTGTTCTCGCCAAGAAGAATGTTTCGTGCTGCCAGATCACGGTGAACAAATCCTTTGCTAGCCAAGTATTCCTGTTAAAATGATATCATAATAATTAGATAGTTAGAATTTCATGATAAAAAGTTTGAAGTAAGACATTTAGCATAACACATCTGTCCTGTAACAAACTATAGCAGTGTATTTTTTTTCAACAATTAGCAGTTACACTTGAAAGGCACACCTCACGTTAGCTACTAAACGCCTTCAGTTTGATACGTGACACAACGAAGACAATTTTTTTATTTTTGAGATAATTTCAGAAACGGCTACAAAGAATTTGTTGAATCGAGTCTTATGGCTTACTCTACTTACCATTCCGTTTGCAATTTGCCAGGCAAAACTAAGAAGATCGTTGAAATGAAAGTTGTCAGACTGCTCGACGTCTACAGTGTGGACATCGTCCTGAGGTGAGTTTATGATGATCTCCTTCTGTTCCTTTCTAATTGGCGTCATCGTGCTGTCAAACCCAGATACAACACAAGTGTGATATGGTTCTTTATCAATCCCAGATGGCCCAGCCACTTTCAGGGGGGAACATTGAGACTCGCTGTGATCAGGATATTTGCATTCATTCTCCTCTTTCACCTCTTTGGCTTCCTTTCTTTCATCTTCCCACTTTTCTGTTTTTGTTTCAGCTTCCTGGCTGTGCCCCAAATTACCGTGAGCTCCCTCATCATAAGAACCGCCCATTGCAGGTTCTTGTCTTGCTGTCCCAGATTCTCCTTTTGTAGACATGATTACCTCCATAACTTTATGGCAGCACTGCTCAAATTCCTCTTCTTTCCTTTCATCATCTTCATCTTTACCTGACGCTTTGAAAACTAACGCCTTTCTCATCAACGCTACCTCTTTTACCGTAACAAAGCTATTTGGCATGCCATGATTTTCAATGGACTCTCTTGAGGTTTTGGTGATGCCAATCTTGCCCTCACTTGTGGCTTGTGTCAAATCTTTAAAAATCTCCCCATCGATACTATTCTTAAACTTCACCTACAATTGAGAGATGGCACGCATGTTGAGATCATCTGGGACTCTGGAAATCTTGAAATTATATCTCAGTGGCGGATTTAGGGGAAAAGGCCCGGGGGCCCACCCCCTAATAAAAACAAGACAAAAAAACACCGCAGAAGGAAGAAAAGCCAACAGTGTAAGAAAAGAACCGCCCCGTCTTCTTAGCTCAAGGTCTGGATCCGCCACTGTATCTATCATACGCTAAAACCAAACAGCCTTTATTTTTTATGGCAGTGATTAATAAAACAAATAAATTAGATTCCAATTCTGTTCGTAAATAAGTTGAGTTTGTAAGTCAATCTTGCCAGTCAAAAAAGAAAATTAGCCTGTTATGATCCTCATTTTGTTTTCTCCTATTGAAATCCCCGTACAAATCTCTTAACTTCGACCATCACTGAGAGAATCACAACCATTTTTGCAATATTTTAGAATAATTTTTTTATAGTTTAATTTTCAATACATAGTATTTGTTTGCAGTAATCATGCACGCCACTCTTTGGTTTGTTTAATTTGCTAAAAGAGTAACGTTTTCAATCTCTTTCTAAAACAACCAACATTATTTTACCTGTTGCCTTTTTCCTCTTAGCCACTGAAGAAGATCGCCATGTGGAACATATTCCAAGATTAACATGATGGGTTCCGACTTTACCCAGTAGCCGAGCATGCTAAGGACATTCCGATGAGAACCAATTTGCTTCATAGACTCAATTTCCTGCAGGAAAAGTTCCTTACCTCCTTCACCGGCAGTTGCTAAAATAACATGAAAACAAAAAGGAGCTAAATAAGTGTAACCCTGTCCCAGTAGATAATCTTATGAACCCACTCCCCCCCCGGCGGGGGGGGGGGTTTAGGGAACACGGGAACAGACCCATTTATTTGTAGGAAACAGGGGATATTGTCAAACTGTATTTTCAGTGCACAAGGGAACTCCTGATTAACTTTTTCCGGTCAGTGACAAAAAAAACAACACTTTTTTCGATTGTCATCTCCTGACTACAATTACTCAATTTTTAACCCAACTCTAATCTACTTTTAATTATAAATTCTTTGAAATTTTATTGCAGTGTTAATTATAAATTCTTTGAAATTATCCGAGCCTCTGCAATAAAATTAACGTCATACTGGGTCATAGTTCAGTTTGATGGAAACCAGGCTAAAAATAAAACAAACGCAGTCGACAAGAAACCACTCGCAACAAGCTAGCAAAAGTCAAACAAAAGTTTTAATCTCACGCAACCACCAAAAAGCTGACACAATCTATCAAAATCTGTTTACACCGGTACAGTTAAACGTCTGGAAAACTCTGGATGCTTCTAGATAACTATTCATTGTGCAGAGGTTCTAAAACTCAATACAATTCAGCATGTGGATAAATATTAACACTCCTTCTCGCTCGCAAGCGGAATCAGGCATCTCTGCCACTCCAGACATTAGTTGTAGCGGCTTTAATTATGAACCGGTCCGGGCTCAAACCTTTGGTAAGCATGTCAGCAACCATTTGCTCTGTAGAAGAATACTGCAGTTTCACAGTCGCTTTCCCCAGTTGTTCCCGAATGACGAGATACTTGGTCCCAGTGTGCTTGGCTCGCCCATGAAACCGTGGATACTTGGCCAGACAAATGGCTGATTAGCCCGGGGGGGTGGGGGTACTCCCTATAATAGTCTATACGGGGAGGCTACGCCCAAAAGGGGTACCTTTTTCAGGCTTAAGGTATATAAGAGGGCAAGGATTTCACAAGCTGAGGTATATAAAAGGGTAGGGAAATCGGTGATTTAGGTATTTAAAAGGTCCTTTAATAAATATATTTCAAATAGACGCTTGTATACAGTGTATTTATCCAGCATTACATGAAAATGACAAGAAGACTTCCTTTCTCAGCGATTTATTCATAACACGGAGTTACAACACTTACAGAATAAACTCGTTGGGTTCTATCCGCGTGTGGTCTTAAGTCAACGCGTCACGGAGTCGATCTTTGTTATTTACTTCTTCATCTTGCCGTTTGGCTGTTTCATGTACACCTCTTCTTTCAGTTCGCCATTCAGGAAACAAGTCGCAGCATCCATCTGATGCAATTTCAAGCCGTTCTGCACAGTTAATGCAATGACAGTTAGAACTGATTTAAAACCACCACTATTGTCAGTTCGTAGAGCCTTTGCCTTCTGATTCAAAGACTTTTGTACCAGGGCTTTCAACTCGAGAAAACATGGAAAACCGTCGTCTGCGTTCCTCAATATGTAAATCCACACATATCGAGTCTTGTCATCAGTAAATGTCAGACAATATTCACCTCCACTCAGGGGGTTTCCATTCATCTTTCCGCATACACCACTGTATACCAAGCCCAATCGCTCGTCTGACCGCCTGTTTCTACCGTCCGGAAATTTTCTTCTGGGTTGCTTTTCCTCCACGCACAGCTCGCTTAAGTTAATAGTTTGCAGTGATTTGAAATCAAAATCATCTACCAGCTCCTCCTTAGCCAACTTTTGCAGGCTTTGTACTCCATAACGCCGATGCCACGCATCTTCCTCTGACTGTTGGCCTTGGTTGTCAGTCGCATTACCTTGTTGACGTTCAGTCAGACAGTCCAGGTAGTTCAGGTTTAATATCCTCGTGGCAACAGTGATCGGTTTCCCATTTGTATCCAGAATTTGACAACTGGTCTTCTTGATATCAACCACCTTTCCAGCTTCCACTCCCTTTGACACACTGAGCAAGTTGTACAGGCACGTGCAGAACCTCATGTAATTCGCATCTACTCGTTTTACCACTTGTCAATACTATCTATAACACAACAGTTCCTTGTCCTTTCGCTTCCACTGCGCATCCATTTCCAAGTGTTACCTCCAGTGGCTGCTCGAGGCTAGCTACGGAGTTCAACGAACAGCTTAACATCATTGTACATGTGACAGGTTGCACCCGAGCCCAGAATCCAAACTTTCATTCGGCTACTGGGACTGGCCGACATCATGTGGTTCACCATGAAGCCGATACAGTCACTGTCTGAACTGCTGCTGTCTCTCCGTCTCACCTCAGCTCTATTTTCCTTCAGCTTGTCATTAGTCTCCTTCTGGCTCGTGCTAAGCTTGGTCCTGACCCGTTCATTGCAGTTTCGCCTGATATGACCGAACTTTCCACAGTGGTGGCGCTGGCAAACTAGATAGCAAATGCACAACAAGATCCTCTTCGGAAATTGGGTCATCAATCACCGACAAATCATCGAGAATCTCGATCATGGCCATTATGTGTTCGTGCACGATACACCATTTTTCAGCCCTAAAGAAAAAAGAATACACCTCAGTTCCAGCTTGTTGGCCTATGTTCTCTTCTGAAATTGGTTTATCAACTTCCCCCGCACAGTTGCAGGGTCTTCAGGGTCTCCAACCAAGTGCAACAGGGACGGCTTAACGGACAGCACGATTATCGCCAGCATTCGATCTCTTCGTGGGAGGAAGTTTGCGTACCTATCGTTGTCCCAACCAGGAGCAGCTTCAGTAACCAATAACAATATTCCATAATTTTTGCTTCATCAGAGCCATGCACTGTATCTTTTACGTTGGATAATTCTTCCCGTTCAGAGAAACAACAGCAGTCTTCAACTCAGACGCCATTTTTGTTTGTAGGAATTAATACGAAGAACAGGCAACACAGTCCAAGCGAACTTTCAATTCAACGCGACTAACTCTGAGCGCGACAAACAACTTCGACAACGCAGTGGCAACGTTCTGCGCCCAAAACCTGATGGAAACCAGGCTAAAAAAAACAAACACAGTCGAAAAGAAACCACTCGCAACAAGCTAGCAAAAGTCAAACAAAATGTTTTAACCTGACGCAACCAACAAAAAGCTGACGCAATCTACGAAAACCTGTTTAAACGGGTATACTCGCTGGGAGACTCGTTCGCAATATGGTATCAAAAACCCTTGAATAAAAACGACGTCACGCTTTTATTACGTAAGAAACTATATTTATACAGTCATTTGTTATGTAGCAATCCAGGCTAGTTCAGTACCATAAATATCTTTTTGCTCACCAAGTAAAGTTTTGATAGCAACCACTTTTGCTTCTTTGATTTCCACTCTTTGGTCCCTGGGCTTGTCAAATATTTCTACTGTTGGTAATTCCCTCAGGGCTCCTCTGTGTACCTTACCAAAAGCCCCTCGGCCCAGTTCCTCCAGGAAAGTTATCCGCTCAGGTGGGACTTCCCGTTGCAGTAAGGGAATCATGTCGGACTTCAACCTGAGTAACAACATTAATTTAGCATAAATAAGTCCGCTGCTCTGAGCTAATGTTACAACAAATTAATGGCACTCAGGATAGAAAATTTACGATATGCATCTAGTTCTTTTCTAGTCCTCAGTTCTTTTTTCTTTAGGAATAAATTTGTATTAAATGCTTAGCGAAAGCGCTAGCGTCACTTGGCGGGTACACAAGACGGTTATATCGGGGGGGGGGGGCCCCAGAATAAAATGTCAGTGTTCGACTGGAAAAGGGAAATCAGCGGTTACTTCCATGTCCATGAGTCAAAGACAGTTCCACTTATCACATGAATTAAATCGGTTCATATATCTACAAACGCCGATTCGACGTAAACCACTGGCAATTGAAAAAGCTGTTATCTTGAAAACCAAGAAAATTCTTTCCTAGTTCTCGACAATGTTTTAAAGTTAAATGCTGGAAAGATATGAAATGTACTCCCATACCGTTTTGTAAGGAGGGCATTTAGTTTTCTCTTTCTTGTTCGCTTCCTGTGAAAACCAATCCCTACAAGTGTCATGGCAACAAGAGCAAGACCTCCAACAATAACACCAACAGTTTGTCCACCTGAAGGAGGATATTCTACATGTAGTCACACCTAATTAGTGTTCTGGCTTACTATAAAAACAGATTTTCATAGTACAATTCATTGCACAACATTCCTACAAAGATGCCAGAAAATCACTTTGAAGTGATGTATGGCGAGAATTAAACAATAGTATAGTAGCAATATGAAAAATAGAAAAAGGAAAACATTAGCCTTGTATGGAGTAACCTAAACACATGGAGGTGAACGAGAGATACTGTGAGCATTTTGTAGTTATTTCGGAGGTGAAATATCTTTTTTATCTCTCAGAGAGGCTTTACTGAAATAAGTAGTGATGAAAAAAGGTATTGAGCCTTTTTGCTTGAGCACTGTTAGTAAGTAGTAAATCAAAGGGCACTTAAGACTTCTATTTGAGCAATGGAGAAGAAACAACAGAAAAACTCACCCGACAAAAAATTGTTGTACGGTATATCTGTCGCAGGGGACTTGGTTTTTACCCGCCAGAAGTTTGACATGACACTCTCCCTTTCTACATCTTTAACAGAGATTGCAATCTCATACTCCATGTCGCATTTCAGTGGCATGACATAGGAAGTTTTTTTCAGCTGGGTGAAAGAGATTTGCAACCAATCAGCTTCGTTGCCGTCTGACTGAATTTCTCTGTAGTATATTATATACATCGTAAAGGAACATCCAGTATGCATTGGAGGACTCCACGTGTAATTCAGAGTGCAACTGTTTATTTCCATTGTCATGTTGTCACCCACGGCAGGAAATGGTTTACCTAAAATAATCAATAAAAATAGGTCATCAGTGGTCATCTTTAATTCAGGGAAGCCATCAGGCAGAAGCTAGTCGGTTCTAGATCAGACACACTAAAACAGAGATGGCAGGATGAATACTGAAAGAAAGAAAGACAAAAATTAAAGGACAATTTAGAATGGATAAACAACGGTGGAGCAAGATCATTGCAAGTGAATCTGAAAATGCTGCTCGGCAACAGCACGTGAAGACACCTTATTCCCGGACTAAGGTATTAAGTAACGAGAGACAAACGCACGGTGCCGCAGCAAAGGACAAGAATGGTAACATCCTTAAGCCAAGTTTAGACGCCGTATTCACATAAGCCAAATCGAATACAAATGAGAATAATCCTTTGTTATCCCTCATTAGCATACGATTCGGCTAATGCGAAGTACGGCGTCTGAACTTGGCCTTAGTGATAAAGAAAGCCAAACCCAGAGGCGGTATGAGCGCTTTAATGAGGTACTTAACAGAGAGAACCCTATAAAAACCCGGTAAGCATAGCTGAAACAGAAGCTCCAGATGAGATTGAAGAAATAGATACATATGAACCCACCAGGGCCAAAGAAAAGAAGGCTAAAAAACACCCGAAAAATGAAAAACCTCCAGGTAACGTGAGAGCAAAGCTTCTCAAAGCCAACATTGACTTTGCCACCATAAAAACCAAGGAGATCATTTACATAGTGTGGAGAGAAGATAGAACGCCGGGGAAATGGAGGAAAGGATTGATAGTTAGGCTGCCGGGAAAAAGCGATCTGAAAGAATGTAAAAACTGGCCTGGATTCACCGCGTTGCTTGCAGTTGTCACCAAGGTGAAGGGGAAAATTGTGATTGGAAGGATTCGAAGCAGAGTCAAGTCGAAACTCAAGAAGGAGCAGGCTGGGTTCAGGCGAGGCAGAGGCCAGAACTACTGAACAAATTATTATACTTAAAAATATAATCAAGCAGTCAATAAAAGGCAGTCTACATTGTACGTTTACTTTGTGGACTTTGAGAAAGCATTCGATTCAGCCAACAGGGACAGACTGTGGTGTAATGCAAAGCCATGGTTTACCATCCAAGATGGCGGTCAGCATGATGAAGACACTCTACAACGACTTTGGGTGCGCTGCAGGGCATGAAAAGGACACAACAGAATGGTTTAAGGTCAGGACAGGCGTGGAAAAGGACTGCAATGAGTCAGGACTACTGTTCCTGTATTCGTGTGTTCGTGTGTACGAACACAGGATGCCCAGATGACAGGAGCAATGATTGGTTTGGTTCTTATCAGAACTACAATACGCTGTCACCTAGTTATCCTTTACTCAATAACATTAGTTGTACTCCCTGCCACTAGTTCTGGCTGTATTTACCTCCTCCAGTTTTGACTTTCCACAGTTTGCTTCGGTTGAGAAATGTGTCTCCACCTGCCCTCTGTGTAGTAACTATTATTTCGTATTCCATGTAGCAATGCAGTTGAAGATTGTGGTTGGTTGCGTTATATTGAGACACATTAACTACATTCCATTGGCCTGTATTAACCTTAGAAATCACTTTTCTGTAGTAGACAAGGTACCCAGACGCGTGGCACTCTCCATTAAATACAGGTAACCACGTGATATTTACATTACTTTCACCTACTTTCAAATTGACAATCTGTGGAAAATCTAAATAAGTGAAACGAAAAAACATGCATTGTTGATCAATGTAAATGAGAAGATCGTGCCACGTGCTTACCCAATTGTGATATAGGTATGTTAAGATACGACTTTTTGCAAATTTGTTTTCAATTCTGTTGGAAGGGTCAGAGCCACCATAAATTTTCGAGCGTTTTAAATGCTTCTGAATTTTTTTTTTGAGGGGG
>CM042748.1:10077694-10087694 GCA_022496165.2 Catalaphyllia jardinei
ATGGGTTCGAATCCCGTTGAAGCCCTGATTTTTTTCAGGCTTCTTCTTTCCAATTGCTTAAATTGGAAAATTTACTGCGAGGATCATACTTCACTTGTATTTAGCCACAATTAGTAATACACATCACGAAAATAATAAATACATTCATTCAGCAGCCAAAAACAATCACGGGAAATCGAAGTGGAAATGGTTAGCGCCATTTCGTTCGGTTGGTTTGCTGATTTTGGAAAAACCCTTACCATTATTCAACAGTCATCCCAGTTGGTTTATTCTGACAAATGGTTATCACCCTGTGTCTCCATCGAGTTATAGAAACACCATTTTTAACCAATTAGTGCTTCTTCAAAATGATTTAATGGTAAACGAATTCAAACTTACTGTCGTTCATTTCTACATGTTTAAACTTGATGCAGATCTGTGCATGCCCGTGGATTTACCACTGAACAAAAAACTGTGGAAAAACAGGACTGGGCCACCGGGCCTCCGGACCATCGCCGGCCGTGGACCGCTGGCCTGCTTTTCGCAAAACGCTCCTCTCAAGGACGTAATGTAATACATTTCATCATGTCACTAGGTATCCCGGAATTATAAATCGGCATGATAAACTGACCTTAAATCTGGGTCAGAACCGTCTAATTTCCAGTATCCTCTGTATTTATCCCCTGAAAATAAATGATAATCCACTTCTTGTTAAGGGGAAAGCCTTTAATCAAATTACAACTGAGACAGTGTTTCTGGAATTGTGAATAGTCAGCATTGGTGACTAGCTTTTACGATTTCACCTTCGAATCATAACTAATATGCGACTTGACTTTTCTTAATTTTCTTTGTGCAGTAGAGCCTGAGAGGCAAGCTACCGTTTTCTGTTCAACTCTGACTTTCAGTATGTGTATATTGTCTACTTACCTATAAGTGATTCTCCTGACACTTGAGCATAGTTGTAACTCTAATGAATATGATAACCATTTCAAAAATGAACAACGGTGAAAGCAAGAGAGTATGAAGGTAAGAGAGTGAATCTCCCTTATAGGTCTTATACCCAATGTAATCCCTCTTAAGTTATTTTTAGACATGGTACCCAGGTCTTCTGAGGATGTTACTCGCACGATGCGTGGACAGCTCAAACCACCTGAGACGAAATGGCGTTGAAAAGTCACTTTATTTGTTTTGATTTGCAAAAGACGTTTCGTGTCAGAGATATTTTCTGCGCTCTCAGCCATCTTTGTTTGGCCAGGCTTTCGTTTGCTTTTCCGTGCTCGTTTGACTGTTCATTATTTTGCCGTTTATTCGGTTCTAGGGAGTTAAATAAGTAAACCACAACTGCAACGGCAACGAGTACAATGGCTGTGTAAGCGCGCGTTATAATATATTCTTTGTTCGTTTCTTTGCCGTTCTTACGAAACAACAACGTAAAATAGCCACATTCTGCAGTATTCGAGAGAAAGTGAACTACGACGGCCAATTTTCAAAATTTCATTTCGAATTTTGACGCTGTTATGTTATGAAGAGAGGCACCGTGAGAGTAAAGAGTCTCTCCCAAGAACACAACACAATGTCCCTGGCCAGGGCTCGAGGGACATTGTGTTGTGTTCTTGGGAGAGACTCTTTACTCTCACGGTGCCTCTCTCCACCCAGGTGTATAAATGGGTACCGGCGAATTTAGTGCTAGGGGTAACCCTGCAATGGACTAGCATCCCATCCAGGGGGGAGTAGAAATACTCCCAGTCGCTTCATGCTACAGAAACCGGGATAAGCTCCAGCCTGATGAGCCACTTGGCTCGAATGCAGACTTTACCTTTTACCTTTATGTTTTCAAGGTCAAGTTCAGACGCCGTATTTCTTATGAGCCGAATCGAATGTAAATGATAAAAATCCTTTGTTCTCCCTTATTAGCATTCGATTCAGCTCGTGTGAAATACCGCATCTGAACTTGGCCTATAGACTCTGTTTGGGATATTTCTGACAGTATAGACAAACTTAATGGATCTAAATTCTCGGGAGATTCGTAGGTTGAATATAGAGTTGATATTTAATCGACGTTGTCTTTGGCGTTGTCGCCCTTGTTGCTTAAACTGCATTTTGCTCTTTGGGTGGTGACCGTCTGCCTTTATTTTCGACCATCTGTTTGTTCTGTTTTCTAGCGTGTTTGGCATTTGTTTGCTTTGCACTCGTGTTCCTACTCATTTGTTCTCTGCCGTTCATTCAGTTGTTAGTGTTTGTGCAAAGAACTTCTGTTTCTTATTTAAACTCCTATTAAAAGCTTCTTTGCTTGTAATTAATATAAATGAAGAAGACATCCTCACAACCTTTGGGGTTTTTCTTCGCTTTCAAACAAAAAGAGATCCATCGCAAATACATCCAAGCAAAGCGTGGGTAACATCCGCAGAAGAACTGGTACCACCCTTAGTGAAAGTCAACAAAAACCTTAAAGTCAACGGTTCATCCCGTAAGGAAAACACAGCCACACTCCACAAATATTGGTCTCGAACAAGACATGTTATTTATGTTTTCTCAAGGAAATTCAACATTTTCTTTTTGATGAGTTATATAATTTGGGTCAAATAGCAGGCAGTCCAAAGTATCCCGGTTTCTTCTGTTTTCTTATTTTCAAAAAGTACCGTTTTCGTTTCTTTCAACCACTTTGAAAAAAAGTTGAAATTTATTAGAAGAGAAAGGTCTGAAATATGCAAAACTGTTGAAAAACGTTCTCAGGTTGCTCGGACCGCATCCCAATACCTGTGCAGTAATATTAGTGTACATTGAAATCTCAATCTATATTTCGTGAACTGCAGATATCCAGCGCGGTCATATTAGCTTCGAAGGCTTTTCACTGATTCGATCGCATTTCCAACCACGAAATACGGAAAATGTAGTTTTCCCGGTATTGACACAGAGAATACTGACGTAGAAATCTACGGAAATGGCCAAAATGGAAGGAAAGAATAACTTCTGAATACGTAAATGAAAGTCAAGTAACAAGTGGATAGAAACTTTATACCGTGATTTCTTATATCGTTTCGCAAACTTCTGTGCGAGTGTTTTAAATAAATTATATTTCCAGAAAAAAAAAAAATCTGATAACACCAAATGTCGAAAACAAATGTTGAAGTTCATATGAAACGCTTGGAAGTGCTGGTGAAATGAGACTGATGATGAAATCCTGATTTTAACTGTGCTTGTATAATGCCAAGAACAAGTTATGTTCTCGAGTTCCCATGGAAAATTGGTTTCGGTGTTATTTCAGGCAACTATTTATATCTTAAGCTTTAAGAAACTCTAAGACTAGTATACCTAAATGGTAATAATGCTGCCGAAGGGGAGAACAGCTTTAAGTATGCTAACAGTTACCCTATGAACTGAAGTGTGAAGAATTCATTTGCACAATATATTTGAATCGTTATGCTAGGGAAATCAATTAAAATTGTTATTGGGTTGGGTGCTTTGTGAATAGATATTGTGTGCAAGTGCCCTTTTCTTCACAAGAATTTGAACTTAATACACGTTTTGCAAGCAGAAATTGACCCTGAAATAAAGGAAAGGCAAATTTTTACATAAGTCAAGTTAATTGTTGCGGAGTGAGCGTAGCGAGCGAGCAGCAACATAATCAGGATTTAAAATTAAAAGAATATGTAAAAGGAGTACGAATTCTCAAATTCGTGACTTTTTATCAGAATGCATTGCATTTAACAATCAGATGAAGAGAAATCATCGTTACTAAAACTTGTAGAATAATTAAAACAAACGGAAAGTGTTAGAACACACTTATTTCATATATGCTACGATCTACTCCTTTTCATCCGAACATGAATTTAAACTTAAGTTTTAGCATTTTCACATATCCGGCGATGCCGGACGCGTCTTCGACAATGTCAACACTCCAGAGACATTTTACAGAACTTATAAGTCAGATAAGTGAGATTTCTGCGGCTACAATTTTCACATCTTTCAATTTCCACATCTTTCGATTTCCATCCTTTTGATTTTCTGGTAAAGGGGAGCTAAATGTGAATCGTATGTGTATGTGCTTTATTGTCTCGATCCCTTGTCACGGTCATCTCGCCACCAGGGAGTTTCGCCACCAAGAAACCATCTCGCCACCAACCAACACGCCACCAAGAAACCATCTCGGCACCAACTAACTCGCTGCCAAGCAAAGTAGTCGAGGTGAATGATAAGCTGTTCGAACGAGAGTAAAGTAGTCGAGATGGAAAAGCTGTTCAGACGAAGTTCGTTTGCCTGTCTGTATGCAAATTACACGTTGTAGGTGAAGTGATTTGATAAATGGTCCGTTGTCTTGGGCAAGCGACATTAAATACGCGCCTGTTGTTTTTTTGTAGCATGGTTTAAAAACAACACAGGTCACGCTCTTGGTTTTTTTTTTTGCTTTCTTGTTGTGATTTTGCAGTAGTCTTTGCATTGCCTTCGAAGCTGATTATTTATTTATGTATTTACTTTGGACACAACCAAGCTATTAAGCTGATATCTTAGGGCTACCGCCGGTGCAGCACATCGTTCAACGTAATACGAACTGTGTGAGCGTTTTACACAACTAAACAAGGTAGAACGAATTTCAGTCTCTTCGGCTTGTGGTTCAATGTTATTAGATTATTGGTAATCGGTAATCTTTGGACCGGTAATTAACCGTTGTCACACCTCGCCATCGATTTGTCAAGATGCATGAAGTTGATGCATACAATTTCCACACCACAATTTGACACTGCTTTAAGAAACAGGCAAACACATAGTTCACTGCGCATCCTAAATCATCCATTGGCGCATAGCCACAATTCCTTGCGCCATATCACTGCGCATCCTAAAATATTTCCGTTCGCGCATAACCACAATTCCTTGCGCATACCACTCCGCATCCTAAATCTCCCATTTGCGCATAACCACAATTCCTTGCGTTTGGTAAGAAAAAGTGATTGCAAGCCCCTATAATGTAATCCTCTTGCTGATTAGAGAGCTGCCTCGCTCGTTCGCTTCAGGCTCACTCGCTGCGGCAGCAAAAAGACTACAATACCTGAAATTATCCTGATACAAGTTTTTTTTCCAAAAAAATGAACTTAACTCGATTTTCTATCGGATTTCGTCTTAAATTGTTTAAATTTCAACAACGTTACTACTTCGGATCATACCACGACCCTTTCTCTAGTCATTTTTTTTCCAGAATACGGACGACGTGCAATAAATATTTCAATGTAAAACACTTTCTCGCTCGCTTTCCTGACATTTATTAGTCATTGAACTGAAAAAGTGATCGCTACGTAGTTTCCATGTCACTGAATTGTCCACATCCAATCAATTGAAGGATATTCCATTCACCATTGTTACATACAAGACGATTCTAACAAACTTGGTGCTACGGCCTCCTCTTCACACCTAATTGCGTTCGACGAAGTGGAGAACGCATGCTAATCTGGTGATGAACTGTGATATCGTGTCGTGGGTTCATGTGCACACAACCGAGAGTTGATCAAGCTTTTTTGTTAAGGCCTGTTGCGACTTGCCCTCTTGATTATTAAATATGACAGCAAACTCACCATAATCATTATCCCAGACAGAATGTTGAAGAATATTTCCATGATGATCTTTGAGTGGAACCCTGTTAAGACAGAGTCATTCTCAGTTATTGCTTCTGTGTCACACCATATTAAAATAAAAATGAAAACTGTTCAATAGATAAAGTTCAGAATCTGGGAAAAGAAAGGTAGTCAATATGCAAAGACTCTCGCCAAGATTCAGGTTACGGCAATTTTTCTTAAGCGAAATATGCGGAGAAATTTTTTCCCCAAAATTTATAGCGATTTAAACGGAGACGTCAACATGGCGGCCAGATGGGCGCCAACATGGCGGCCAGAAACCAACAGAAACACCTGTTACTTAGTTTTGCTACAAAAGGGCAAATTTATCTCTCGAGGAACTCAAAAACATTAAAATAATATGAACTGTTCAGATAGCCGTATTTCCCGAAATAAGTCACTTTCTTAACAAACGTGACAGCTCTTACTTCCGTCAAGTAAATGACACGCCACGTAAAAGCTTAGAAATCAAGCATGGTCTATCACAAAACCAACAACCCATTCGGAGCTAAAATGTGTATGAATATTAGTTTTTAGCTGCTATCATACATCATGAAAGTAAAATCTCAGGAGGATCAATAGTTTTTTAGTTTGACGTCACGTGAAAACCCTCAATTTTTGAGCTATATAAGGCCCTATTTTCAAGGAGGTAGGGTAGCTCTACTGCCAGGGTAACCCTAGCAAGAAGGTTAAAAGATAGCCCGGGTTTACAAGCAAAATTTACAGGTAGGGTAACCCTACTGCCGGAGACAACTTTACGCTTGTTACGCTTCGGTAACCTTGCAAGTAAAGCACGAACAGATAGCAAAACTGGAAAATAATTTATTTCCAAAGCAAAAATATCACAAATTGTGAAAGAACGTGATGTTTTCTGGGTCATAATTCGCTGATTTTGTCGGTATTGTTATCGTATTTTGCTTTTGGAAGCCAAAATAGAGTTGTCCCGGGTAGACGAGTTGTCCCTAGCAGAGCAGGGCGCTAGGGTTACCCTATTGCCAGGGTAACCCTAGCAGTCAGCTGGGGTAACCCTAGCTGCCTTGTAAATGCGTCGTTGAAAATTAGAAGAAATGAGCAGTGCCAGGGTAACCCTTGCACTAGAGATACGATACCTGCTTGTAAACAGAGCCTAAGACGATCGCGGCCACTGTACCTCGCCGATTTTGTTGAGATTCGGCTTTCAGTCTTGTTTTAGTTCTTAACAGGGAAATGGATGTTAAAAAGTTCCAATTCTTTTTACTTAGGGAAATATCGAGAAGGCCGATTGCGAGTGACCTTAGCAATAAATTTGCGAGTATTTAAAAAGGTATAACTTCTAGCCTCTTGGCCGTTGGTCTTAACATGTTAACTTGTCTTAACATGTTAACTTGTCTTAACATGTTAACTTGTCATACTTCACTTGCGTCTTAAGACATGTTAAAAAATATTGATACTTGATTTCTGGAGAAATCTTGAACTGATATGAAGCATTTTGTTTTCAATTGTAAACATTCTTCATAACACGCACTCGATTTCTTTTTTCCAAATCAAAGTACTTTGGAAATCACCCAGGACATAGGAACTCAATTTTTATTTCCAATATCGAAAAAAAGTATTTATTTTATCCATCTTACGTGGCTACAAACTATCGCGGAAACACCAACCGATATAATTTTAATCACCGTTGAGTTCAAATATGCAAATTACGATCACGTTTCAAATTATGTCCTCTTTAACTGATTCAGGCTCTTGAACTCCCTTTTGTACTCCCCTTTCTCAAGATGACATATAAAAATCACTCACCTTAGCTTCTATTGTGAAAAATTTGTGTATCCCGATAGAATTTGAATTAAGCCTGAACGATTAACGTCGAGGACATAACGAGCTTGACTGATAGACAAACTGATGTGAAATGCGTTGTCACGTTGGCTAATTTGCAGTGCGCGCATTCGCTAATTAAGTTTATTCACTGAATCTTACCGTGAGCAGGGTGAAGGATTTTCCTTGCTGTGGTTTGAATTAAGGTAAGTGTTTTTATTTTATTTTATTTCTTTGGCAATATCACCCGTACCTTCAGCAGACCTGTGAACCCCTGAAGATTCTACAAAAAATTAGTAAGATTCTATTTTTTTCTCCGATCAAACCCCTTTTTAACTTGGAAAATATTTATTGTTTTCCAAGTTGAAACGGTGGGGCGAATTCACTCCATCACTCCATCACTCCTTCACTACTTCACTCCATCACTTTCCGTTAGACGTTTCGAAACCCGGGGGGGAGCTCCCATATGAAAAGGCAAGGAATGCTTGTCGGAAAATTTGAATTTAACTCCTACGGGAGACTTTTGTGAATGTTGCATGAGCTTCATACCCCTAAATGATACCACTCAAAACGGAGTAGGTTCGATTACTAGCTATTGTTCAAGAGAGGATCCCGTGGGCACTTGTAGACCCGACTCGCGTAATCGAGAGATCAGCCAAAATCAAGCCTGAAAACTTAAATAAGAGCGTTTCTTTTAATTATTATTTCTTCGAGTGCACCCTATAACGATACTTCGACAGCGTTCCGTCGTCAACACCCTAAGTGAGACCAGAATCGTTGATTTGTACCCGAGACGATGAGCATTTCTGAACTTTGCATATAGGAGATCCCCCCGGGATTTGAACATCTGCCGTTTAAGGCCGTTTCACGGCCGGTTGCACCGTGTCAAGTTAGTCATTCTTTGAATTCTGACCTAAGTACTCAATATCTTATCACAGAAATGCTCTACATTGAATAAAGTCTCGCACGAAATTTTTTATAAATAGAAGTTACCTGCAATATAATTATGGAAGCCTCTTTTAAATTTCCCGAAAGTGCCCGCTCATACAGGTTTAACCATACTCGATTGCCGCAAAAGAAAACACTGAAAGTCACAAAATTGACGAGCTGTATGAATTTTCGAATGATACAAGGCGTGATTAAATGTGATTGAAAGATTAACAGGCGAGAGAATTGAGGAGATGTCGAACAATGTGTCCCGCTGTTTATTTATACGATAATGCAAATAAATACACATAATACGGCCATGGCGAAATGAGGAATAAAAAGTTGATAAATAGAAGCAATGACATCACACAATAATAACAATAGTAATAATAATAATAATAATAATAATTTATTCATTTATAGTGCGCTTTTTAACACGCTAGGTGATCAAAAGCGCATTACAACAATAAATAACCTAAAAACTATTAATACAAATATTGAAAATATACAATATATTAATATCTAAGAAATATTAAAAGCTACTTTAAAAAGATAAGTTTTAAGATTAGATTTAAAAGTAGAAATACATTTGATGCTGCGTAAGCTAACAGGAAGAGCGTTCTGTTTTGATTTGCTCATCGATGTCCAGTTCTAAATGGCTAGATGTGGGTTTTCAAGGTTTGTTACGGACAGCTTCGGACAAAGCATAGCATTAAGCGAGTGTGTATCACTTTCACAATGCACCAGAGATATAACTCTTCATCTCAAAGGTTTCAATGTTATCAATGCTTCTCTTAAAAGCCCAATTCAGCTACTTTGGGCAAGAGCAGGTACTGATTCCAATTACGAATCTGTTTTATTGTAAACATTTTCGATGTTCTATACCCACTGTATCGACGCTTCCCAGAAAATACGACTTACCCTTAACGCCCTGCATGTAATCTGGGTTTTAAGGGCCTGTTTACATTGCCTGATTTCAAACCGTGAAGGAAGTCATAGAGTGCAGACCAAGCATTACAAAATCCTAAAATTTTGGTGCAAATAGACTCAATAGTAAGCAAGATACAGGCATTTGAAAATGCAACCGAACACAGCGCCCGAACGGCAGTACATTTCTTTAATAGAAAAAAAAATAGCAAGCCTGATTATACAGTATAGGGATATATTCTCCAATATTTCGGAAGGCACGGCCTTCCTTCTTCAAGATGTTACAGAGAATGACTAGTTTTAAACGTTACAAATTTAAAATATGGGAAATACGATATAACTAGTCAAGCATCAGAGGATCGCGCCAGCCCTTTTTTAGAACGAAGTTGTAGATGATTTTAAAGTAAATTGTACAGCTGCTGCCCTTTTTTATGAAATATAACTTTATATTTGTCTACGCCCACTTATCAACCTCACAATAGGAGTTCACCTACCATTCCATTACACTCGGCAATCCCAAGAGGTTAAAAAAGACTTACATATCTGGCAGGAATTCTTCAATGGATTTAATTGTAAATCATTTTTTCTCGAGGAAGCCTGGCGCGCATCGCCGTCCATGCATTTTCAGACCGATGCGGCAAAAAGTGTAGGTTACGGTATCGTTTTCAGCACCAGTTGGGCATTTGGAGAGTGGCCGGAAAATTGGAAAACGAAGGACATTTCCGTTTTAGAATTATATCCCATCGTAGTAGGCCTAATTATGTGGGCCG
>CM042748.1:10105865-10113365 GCA_022496165.2 Catalaphyllia jardinei
TACGACCAGTTTTCCATGGCCCAAAGGTGGTCAAATTAACGGGGTTCCACTGTATCACAAATTAAAGCCGAAATTGGAATTCTTTAAAGACAAAGTCTATTTGACTCAAAAGGCCTATGCCACATTAATTTTAATTGAATGGGTAATCCTGTTTCTTTTTGTCAATATTGGGGGGTTGAGCAGACTTCTTTTACAGTAGTCTAATGGCCATGTATCAAGGAAGGATAATTTCCAAACATTTCAAGTAACATTTGAATCATACAAATTGGCAGACACTTGAAAAAAAGTTGGGCCAATCTTTTTCAAGTTCAACCTTGTGCACTCAATTTTAATCTCACTTCCGATTTTGCCACTCTATGCCATTTTTTGACTTTCTTGTCTTTTTTAGAGTTCGTTTACAGTTTAAAATTAACCATTATTGTGATATACACTCAGTTAATTTTATGACCAGTCAGTTAATCTTGAGTTGCTTTAAACTTTGAATTGCTTAAAATTGTGTGGTCAGCATTCAAGTATCCCAGCTGCTTCCATTGTATATCATACCTAGTGATATTTTGAAAATAAGACCGATATTTTCTTCATCTAGATGGATATATTTTGATGGACCAGTTGATGGACCTGGTCCACGAAGTGAGTCCATGGAACAGGGTCCATGTTTTGGATGTTGAACATGTAAGACTACCGGCAATGTAAATACCTGTATGATGGTGAAATGTGAAATATTTTGCATTGACCGAACAGTCCTAAAAGAATAAAACATTCAATCATTGAATTTGCTTTAACTAAGAAATGTACTTGCAAGGTATTGTAAGATACATGTAGTACATGTTGAATACAGTACATGGACTAGCCCTTTTCCCAAATGACTTGAAAATAACAGAATTGTTGTTATAACTTGACCTGCAGTGCAGTTGTAGGTCTGTCATACAGTGCTGTAACCAGTAATATTTGTTACCAGCGCTCCAAGCTCACTTTTTCAAAAAGTCGCCTTTTTGCGACCTTTAACTGTAAAATGGTCGCCATCACCCGACTTTCACCAGAATTTTGGTCGCCAAAAATTGTTCCTACTCGCCATGGCGACCAAAATGGTCGCAGCTTGGAGAGCTGGTTACAGTTGAGCATACTTGATGGACCCTCATCTTACTGATGAATGTGCCTGCTGTAAATACAATACACCCAGAGAGAAAAACGTTTGTTGCAGATGTGATGATCAAGGCAACAGGTGACTTTGAACTCTGTGATAGCCCAAGTGTTTCATTTGACACAACAACTCTTGGCTTGAATTACAAATGTACACATGTGCTGATGCTCTTAAGACGTCAATAGTTACATGTTAAACATTAATGTGGGACAGCGCCTTGCCAAAACTACTTCTTCAAGTGTTACACAGTCAAATCCAGCCAACCTGTTTTACATTCAAAGCACAAACTCCGTACTTTACAACCCCCGAGCACAAGGATTTTCACACAGTATACTTTGTGGTTCATGGGCTCTCATAACATGTCCTGCACCTTACACAAGCAACAAAGTAATGCTGGCCACCAAGTCCCTAGCGCAGGCTCTAACTCAGAGGCCAGCATGCAAACCCTTGTCTATAACTCCTCATTTCCCACGGAAAACCAGGATCGAGGATCACAGATCGAGGATCAGGGATCGAGGATTGAGGATCAAGGGTCGAGGATCGAGTGAAAAAAAAAAAATTAAAATCATGAAGTCCCAGGTGCACAAGATACAGTGGAAGGATGGATCAAATTAAAATTCTAGATGAGCCAAAGCAAACCTAACTAGAAAAACATAAACATGGTGTCAACACCATTCACACCATACAACATGTGTGACCTTTGATATGACAGTTGCTACACCATAGTCAAACAGCTCTGCTCTCCTTTTTTCAGAAAAATCTCTTCTATAGAACACAGCATGTAATACCCTTCCACAACAATAACATGAAATAAAATACGTTAGAAGGCCAAAGTTAAAAAAAGAAGTGGTGAAAACGCCATCGGCGGAAATCGAGTCCACGTACAGCTGGTGGAAACAGTAAAAAAAAGAAAACAGAAAGTGAAACAACAAACTGCAGCAAGATAAGTCAATATATAGATGACAATGTTGCAGCATTAGACGGTTGGCAGTCTGGAGATGTTGGCTCCAAGGTTTTGCCGCTCAAGAATACAAAACCTCTGGTACCCTGTGTGCAGTACAAGCGACAGCCGGAAACTCACCTACGGTATCTGCTGATCAGTGTGTGAATTTTTCACAAAGTCAATATATAGATGACAATGCTGCAGCATTAGACGGTTGGCAGTCTGGAGATGTTGGCTCCAAGGTTTTGCGGCACAAGAATATAAAACCTCTGGTACCCAGTGTGCGGTACAAGCGACAGCCGGAAACTCGCCTATGGTGTCTGCTGATCGGTGTGAATTTTTCACAAAGAGCTGGCATTGTGACATGAAATTAACCGAAAAACCTGATTACAATTTATTTACTCTTTGTCCATTGAAATAGCCACATTGTTTCCTAAATCATAAAATAGATTTAATATTAAAGAAATAAAAAAATAAGTTCTATTAATAGATCCATTTTTTTTCACTGATGCATTTGTTTACAAAGACTAGACTCGGTAGAGTTGCATAACTTCAGACGTACAGAGTATTTTAGAAATACTGGCAACTGATGAGATCCACATGGAGGATTGAAACCATGGTCTTGCCCGAACTAAGCCAAACAATGGCATATACAACATGCTAAACAGTCAACAGACTTGTGCGTAAAAACTAGTTGAATCATGCGGTGCCGAGAACGACCAAAAGGTGGAATAAATTTGTACACAGAGCTCGAGAAACAAGCTCGATCAGATGGCTGCAAGAAACATATGAGTATACCTTTCTCGAGGTAAAGCGGCGACGTCTCAGGAGAAAAATTTATGAGGACTGGAGCAATCTAAGAGCCCCGTAGTTTCTAAAAATCGGAAAGATACGCAAAGCTTGTCTCTTAGGGTTTGTATGGGAGATGGAGGCTCCAGGTGATGGGCTCCTGACAAGAACAACTAATATGATATCTGTGATAAGAATCTACCTACTGTTTGGAAATAGTTCTAATGAAAGCCAGGCCCAGCATCACAATATATAATGCACGTAAGAAAATCGTTCATGGAAAGTTTTGTATTTTGCCCCTAGAAAGCAAATACTTAGAGACTTGAAACAAATCTTGCAATATAAATGAGCCTAACAATAGCAACAGCAGGAGTCGTGCAGGTCCGTCACAAATTTCTGTGATTTTATTGTTTTATTTGTTTTTCACTCGATCCTCAATCCTTGATCCTTGATCCTCGATCTTCGATCCTTGACCCTCGACCCTGGTTTTCCAGGAAACCCATTTCCCACTTATATACAAATATACAGTCAAATTACAACACAGTGAGACTCTGTGCATAAGAGACTTATCATAAATGTGGATAAAGTAAAGAATGCATACTTCAGTGAGTACTCAACATCGTATGATATTCCTTGAACTTTCTTGTGAAGGCTTTGCATCTCAATCTATGCCACAACAACAAAAAATGCATTTAATGGCTTTCAAACAAAATGGTACTAATTAAAGGCCAAGTATTGGCCATTGTGCTTTGCATGCCTCTGTTGTTGTTTTGGTTTTCACAAGAGCAAGGCATCTATTCTTTTGGAGTTTTATTCTGACGGAAAACAAAAGCCTTGAGCAGAATTTTCAACATCACAAAAATGGAGATCATAGAATGCAGTGCTTAATGGGCAATACTGGGTCTTTAAAATGATATTTAAAGATCAGTGACATGTTCACCTGGTTTTATTGTATACTTAAGGTATTGTGCTATTATTATCTGCATGCACTCTGTACATGTATATCCACATATCTTCAGCTTCATACACTATGTCTTTATTTGTTAATTAATCCATTTTACTTTCATTGCACTAGTGTCCACACTTTCGCTACAAGGAAAACCACTGCTTAGGAATAATAATTACATGTATGTATTATACAAAGTACATGTACATGCAAGTTTATAATATTAGAACACGCAGCAAAAGACTTAATTTTGGTTGGTCAAAAACACCTCAATTAACTTCAGATAAATTTCCAGATTCTCCTTCCAGACTGCCTTGTATTCCTTTGTGAAGCAAGGAGAGTTAATTGTTACATCAACAGTCACTTAGGGCCTTAGTCTTCCATTAATCCAGTTTTATTGAGTGCATTATAAAAGTTTGCAAATGTGGTGAGGTAATGAAAATGAAAAGGGTTTGGAGGGTCTGGAAAAAGGAGCATTACAATATAATTTCTTTGAAGCAACATGTAAACAAATTAACACCCTACCTTCTTGTCAACAAGCTGAGGGAGAGATCTTCTGACATGCTCTTGCATCCTGTACAACCCAACTGATGGTTCATTTAACATTGTGTGAATGTTTTCCAGAAACTTTTCTGTAACTGATGTATATGACACAGACACATGTTAGCAAAAGAAGCTAACCTAATACAAGCTCAAAGTTCTCCTAACAGTAGTTCAACCAACATGTACAGCTGTAAAGACCAATTATTGGATATTGACAATACATTTGTATGTTTAGAAACCTTTCACTCGATCCTTTGTAAAGAAACATAAGCATATGGCTAAGGTTTTCTACTGTATTCAAAGTTAGTAAATTCACAGCTCCGACTATTGCATTTCTAGCTTTTTGATTGGCTAAAAAATTCCGACTATGAGCCAATATTCGGAGTTTTACGTCATATGGAAAATAGTGCGCCAAGTTTAAAATTTTTCGCTTTGTAAATTTGTGGAAATAAAAGTCGGCGGCAAAACCTGGTTTGAGAATTTACTAACACAATTATTCCATTGGCCCTTGTTGGATATGAAGTGATTATAACCAACACGCGCTACGCGCTCGTTGGTTATTTTATCACTGCGGGCTCATGGAATAATTGTTATATATTTACAGGTATTATAAGCAATCAGTTAATGACCTTCAACAGATAAGTTGGGTGCTCTATTACTGTGCTAAGACTTCATTCAAATATGTCTAACTTATCCACTTCTTTCTCATAAAATTATTTCTTCAAAGTGTAACACATACCACAATTTCTTTCTACATAATAAGTTCATAATTTGTTGTTGACAGAACTTCTTTAACATTTGTCATATTACACTGTAGATGACATTTGAAAGTAGCAAGAATAATATGACCAGTATGCAGAAGGTAATACTGGAGATTTCTGCTTCCATTTAGAGAACTTAATCAGACATTTCTTTCAGAGCAAATTTAGTAGGCATCACTGACTAGCACTAATCTTTCACATTTTGCTATCAAGCTTGACAGTAGCACAATTACTTTCCAAACCCTATACATGTACATGTACCCTGATATTCCTGTGTCATCAGTAAATGTTTATCGTCAGTGGACATTGTGAGAGATGCAATGACCTAATGGTTTTTGCTGGACTCTGGCTTCAGAGGTCCAACCAAGTTTCTTGCCTTGTCTAGGGAATTCATGTTGGGTTTATTGGCAAGTTGTATACTTTAACAGTGCTCTTCTCCAACCTCAAGAGTAAATGGGTACCAAACAAATTTCATAGGGCAGCTTGTTAGGGGTTACAGGTAAATAACTGTACTAATGTGTATAGAGTAGTATACCTTTGAGAGGATTCAGTACATGTTGTACATATAGCAATTCTCCCAATATAGCTTCAAGCTATACAGTGGAAACTGGGGACACACTGTATATTATACAGGCCACTAATGTCTACGCTTCCTTCTCTCTTAACTCTATAGGGAAATTATAAATGAATATTATTGCGGGATAACTTGCTCATAAGATCCTTGGATGATCAACAAAGTATTAGAAGCTGACGTACCTCTCCTTAATTTGTACTCTGTTTCTTGATTGCCGAATTCCAAGCTACCCATGCCTGCTGTAAATTGAAAGCACCCTGTTTATGTCACCATTCTACCCAATGAATAGTTCATGTCTAGAGAAGTACACAAAAGGAAACTAGACTGGAATAGCAACAATGCTCTCACAGTAAAATACATGTAAGCAAGCAAACATATCAAGCCAAACCATGGATGCTTGGAATCTTCAGCTTCTGCTGACAAGCTCTCCTACTTTCCAGAACTTAATACCTTTCTCAGCACAACCAAAATTATATTTTAGCAAGGGATTACAACAAGTCTTATGATTTTACTCATTCAGCTCAAAAATCAGGTGTTTTTTTGTTGATCACATCCCAATCCCAAGTCCCCATATCCCCACATCTTTTAGTCCCAACCACGTCCCTGAGTCCACGTGTCCCTGAATCCACATGTCCCTGAATCCCATGGCCATGTCCCTGCCACCACGTCCTTGTTCCACTAATAGTCATGGCTCTAAGGTATATCCCAGAGGTATATGCAGTCAAGCTTATTATTATTAATGACAAAAGTTCAGTAAAACTGAATGATACGTACTTTATGTACAGTACTGTACATCAAATGTCAAGCTAAAGAAGACCTGCGCATAAATACCAAAAAGGAGGTCGCCCAAGTCACCTTTGAATTAGGTTTAATCACCAGCCGCTGTTTGGAGTCGGGTCTCCAGATAGCGGCCAAAGTCAAGTACTTAGAGCAAGCCCTCCCTATACTGACTCACGTGCCTTTGAATCTGTTTTGGTTATAGGAGTTTCTTTTCTGCCTTATAAACTGACCCATCAAGATGGTGTTGGTTTTAATTTCTCACCTTGCTTCCCCATATGAACCATCTGACTGTCTAGCATGGCTTTTGCAGTGTAAATTTCACTTATACCAGCCATTAATTTGTGAAAACTCGCGGCAGTCCTTGCGGTAACATATAACTGTCAAGTTAGTTCTTCATGACTAGTTGCCATGAGGTGTCTCGCAACGGGTGGAGACTAGTACCCAGGCTTCCTTTTCTCCACGACCACCCGAAGAGGAACGCGCGGAGCACCATAGGTAAGAGAATTTGGTAACCCAAGGAACCAAAAAACGTTGGTTGTCATTTGATTGTTCGTCCTTATTTACGTTTTTCCTTTCTAAATGCATTTCTAGACTGTATCTTAAATGGCAATTCTTAAACGAATTTCTTCAACTTTTTTTCATTCGGCCATCTTTCGTTGAGACCATACTAAGATGCAGTAATCTGCATACTTTGTTGACATGTTTATTGTTGGGAAATGTTTAACGTTATTGTGTCCAGTAGATGATTAATATTTTATGAGAGCTTCGCTTTTAGGCTTGGCTAAAGTTATAATTCTCTGATACACGCGTATGTGCATAGCCTGTGTACAGCCACACCCTCCCCTCAAAAAGCTGGGGAGAAGTACACGTCTGAGTAGCGGCGTCGTTAATTCTGAGTGGTGTTTCTGGGACATTTGGAAAGTACGATGATTGGTTATTGTCCTAATCTGCATAACGGGAGACATTTCCCATTTTTTAATTGGTTAATCGATCATTTTCTCCAAATAAGTTTGATTCTGATCG
>CM042748.1:10118365-10127463 GCA_022496165.2 Catalaphyllia jardinei
TGAGGATACTTCAAGATTTGGAATAAATTGGACATTATTATTATTATTTATTATAACTTGTATAATTTAGGTATAAGCATACCCTTTTTTATTATTGATGTTTAAAATTCTAGTTTTGAATTTTTAAAAATTAACTTTATTTCAATCTTGTAAGTAATTATTGTGAAGTTGTAATAAATTTGATTACTATTGCTTATTATTATTATTATTATTATTATTATTATTATTATTATTATTATACTAAGGGCCTGTTTACAAGGAGGTAGGGCCACACTAGCAAGCGGGTTAACCTTAGCGGAAGGCAAACGATAGCCCGGGTTTACTGGCAAAATTTCACAGTCTACAACCCGGGTCAACTTAATACTCGGTTGCACTCAAAGGACTACAAAATGTTTAAGCAAGCAACCGGAATGTTCCTGCTGGTATACGTTTGATCAATAGCAGATCTACACGTTGTCGTCATTTGGCTACCAGAATTCATCTCGTGTTTCTCTTTGTTATTTAAATGTTAAATTCCCAGTGGGGTTTATTAGCATTAAAAAACAGAAAACCAAAGGATTTTAAAAAACAGTCCTAAGAAAATACGGACGCTGATTGGTTAAAAATCGTGTTTTTATAAATCGTTATAGATCACAAATAAATTTTCTCCGATTCTAATTGGTTTAAAAATTGATCACTCCTCGTGACGCGATACTGGTCGTCCGCGGAGAGACACTTGAACAAGCGGGATTGTAGAAAATAAGTTGTCTTCAGGTTTTGTCTGTGTTATTTTTCAGATTGTACATTTGGCTTCCAATGCCTTCATCTCAAAAAGTTGAAAATAATTCAACTGATTTTTGAACTAATGGTGAACAATAAAGACAATAGAGTGTTTTTATCTCGGAACTATCGGTCTGATAGTTGCTTCTTGGAAATCTGATGTTCTTAAAACTAGCATGTTGCCCTCGAAGCTTCGCTTGTCGGGCAAATATTTGTTTGATGAACATCAAATTTCCGCGGAGAAACTATTAGCCGATAGTTACTCGACAGAAACACTATTGTTTAAATAGAGAGCAGAACTAGCACGAGTTGTTGAATACTTTACCATGAAACAAACTAGCTTTTGCGCTTAAATGTTACCAGCAAATGCATGTGGAAGTGTTAAATAAGCATAAAATTTGAGGTTGTGGAATAATTGAAACAAACATAAACCGTAGAGCACGCTAATTTTATATATATGCTGCGATCTATTCCTTTTCATCCAAACATTCATTTAAGCTAAAGCATTATCATTTTCGTACATCGCCATGGACGCGTCCTCGAAACGGTCTGTCAATTGCAACATTAATTCCGGATCGAGACACTACATAATTTTTGAGTTTAATTTCTGCTCCTACAATTTTCACATCTTTCGGTTTTCGCGATATGGTAAAGGGGAGGTTGATGTATATCGTTTTCTGTAGAAACATCGTTTAGATCACTATGTGCTTTTTGTCACGATCTCCTGTCACACCTCGCCATCGATGCGTCATTATGCATGAAGCTGTCTATGAATCACTGCGTAAAATATATCACTATCAACAGAATAAGCCGCAGAATTACTATCTTTTAGATACCCTAGTAATAAATAGATAACACTCCTATTCTTCTGAGTACTTTCCGATGGTTGTCTATCCTGACGAAGAATCTCAGGAACACGAGATTAGTCACCAGAAATATTTCTTAAATCGAAAAACCACGCTGGGAGCGAGGGAAGCAGAGGGAGCAGGCGGGGCAGGGGGGGGGGGGGTAGAAAAGTAAGGAGAGTAAATATCTCCTTTTTGCCCATAAAAAACACATCCATGCACGGTACAGAGTAACTATTTGTACAAGTGTGAAGGAGGAAGTCAGTTGGCACGTGAACGTTTCTTTACTCAATTGTAGACCTTTCTGAATAAAAAACAGAGTGATTGACAAACACACAAGATGTTATTGGGAATATCAACAGCTAAAAACGTACTTGTACAAGATTTTTGCTGACTTCACTGTACATATTTGCCTCATTACCATACCACTTCATGAAGAGAATATGATGACTCCAAACAGTTACGAATTGCTCATTGATGAAATGTTTTGTTCTTAAGGTGTAATAGTGAAGGAGATATTGGCTTTCAACATTTTTGGCTGAGCCCATACATTCTTTGTAAAATTTTTATTTTTTTTAACCCACGTCATATATAAAGTGTTAAATTTATCGGGTTTACATTTTTTCGACCAGCCAATCGTGCCATGCCCTCTCAGTATTCTGCATATTCAGATTGGACATTTTCATCCGGGACTGAAGCGCTTATGCTGATAAGGCAAATATTTTTTCATTTGTCTTAGCAATTTATTCAATCGTCGACTGACAAGAAGTCTCCAGAGACCAATTCAAGCACTCTCGACTATCACGTGAGGTGTTCGCCATCATCGTATTCCATGTTGCTTAGCAACATGCTCCGAATACTCGCCGCACTCACTGCTCGACAGTCGATCACGGCGCGATTGTCCATCTTCGTAATGCCACCTCAGTTTCTGTTTCAGTGGGTTAAAGAGTGGATCACTGGATGACATGTTAGTGATTTATAAAGTTGCCAAGCTGGGTAGCTACAGCTGAGTCCAGGCATTCCATGAGGCGCTGGAAAGTTTCCTGGCCGTAAACAGAGTGGCACTCGTGAAGTTTGTCCCGCACGAACATCCATAGAGGGTAACAATGAACTGGGTCTGATAAACATAACTGAAAAAACAAACAAACAAACAAGCATTAATCAACCAACCGCAGTAGCTGGCTTCACATGTTAAAGGAGCTTCGGTCTGTTATAAATTCCAGGGTAGTCCATTTTGGTGGTCTGTAGGGCAAGTACAAAACGTTTGAATGAGCCATTTCCGAGTTGTCGTTTGCTTCTGTGTCTAAAGAAGTCTTCATGCATTCATTAACTGTTCAGGGGAAAATGTGTTCCGCCTATAGGTTCATTTTCATGTACAGCAAACTAATTTTCATATGAAAGGTTTTTTCACGAGGACTAGTTTTGAAAAAGAGGAACAAGCTAACTCGTACATGGCCCATTGACTGGGTACGAATCGTCTGAGTAAGGTCGGAATCATCGGGGTACGACTCGTCCATGGGTAACGTCTGTCGTCCATTTGGTGGTACGACTTGAAGTCATTTGTACAAGGCTTACTCTCAGAAGTCAATATTCATTAATTAGGCAAGACAGTTTCTTTTCCTTTAGCAGAATCAAATCGATAATAAACTGCTGCCTGTTTCATTTGATTTCCGCAACAACCCACAACTGTTTCTTTTCTGACTGTTCATTTCAAGAACTCTACATCAACCTACCCATGTTTGGCAAATTTCTCATTTCCTTTGATGTGGAGAGCTTGTTTACTAACATCCCTCTTGAGGAATGTATTGACTTAGCGGTCAAGTACATCTCCGAGGGAAACCCAGACCTCAAGCTTACCCCCTCTGATCTCAAACGTCTTTTTTCGTTTGCTACTGCTGAAACTCACTTTTTGTTCAAAGGTTCCTTTTATGACCAGATTGATGGGGTTGCCATGGGTTCACCCCTAGCTCCTGTCCTCGCCAATCTTTTTATGGGTCACCATGAAAAAATCTGGTTAGAGCAATATCATGGTACTGAGGTTCTATTTTATCGTCGTTATGTGGATGATACGTTTTGTTTATTCCACTCAGAACAGGACGCCATTGCATTTTTCAACTATATCAATAGTCAACATCCCAACATACGCTTCACGATAGAGAAAGAAATTGATAATGTTTTGCCCTTTTTGGATGTCTTAATCGACAATACCCACCCTGGTTCCGTTGTCACTAGTACCTTCCGTAAGAAGACCTTCACAGGTCTGCTTACCAATTACTTTAGTTTCGCACCTCTGTCATATAAAATCGGTCTGATCAGGACATTAATTGACAGAGTTTTTAAAATCAACAATACTTGGTTGGGCTTCCACAAGGACATTGTTAAATTAGTTTTCATTTTACGCAAGAATCTTTTCCCCGTTCATCTTATCGATAAATGCGTTTGTCGATATTTAAACACAGTCATCGACCGAAATGGCTCCACTCAAACACCTCCTTCCTCTAATACCACTTCACAGGGTAAACAATACTTTTATAAGTTACCTTATTTAGGCAGTTTTTCTACTGTAGCTCAAAGCAAAATACGTCGCCTTGTTAATCGTTATTGTAATGATCTTGACATCAAGTTAGTGTTTACCACGTTTAAATTAAGAAATCTTTTTTCAGTGAAGGATTCTGTCCCTAGAGAACTTCGTGCACGTGTGGTCTATAAATTTACTTGTGCTTGCTGTAATGCTTGCTATATCGGTGAAACCGGTCGTCATTTTTCCACACGCGTCCGTGAACATCTCTCTTCAGACAAGTCTTCACATATCTTCAAACATTTACAAAACTCAGAAAGTTGTCGTCAATCTTGCTCTGCGGATTGTTTTGAAATCCTTGATTCCGCCCCTACTAAATTTCAGCTTAAACTTAAGGAGGCTATGCACATAAACTGGGAAAAACCTAATTTAAACCAGCAAGTTCATCACGTCAATCTGACACTTACCCTTTAGGCTTAATATTCTTTCCAACACTTTGTTATTCACTCAAATATGTCACTTAATCATAATTAATTATGTATGCATGTTTCGCCTAGTTGTTATATAGTCCTAACGGTTTTTCAAATATTCTTTAACTGACGATGATGTTCGTAACATCGAAACATGTCTTCGAAATTTAAATTTAAAAGTGTCGTAACCTTCTTAAAAATAACTCTACCTTTCGTTTTCTTTTGTGTTCCTCAGTGTGACCCTCCTCATCATCGTTATCGCCGTCAAACAGCACTAAGCAACTAAAGAGCGAAAAAGAACCCGTCATTTAGAGAAGAACAAACAGATGGGTGCGATAAAAGACTTTCCTCTACATCATCTCTTACTCCGTATGTGTCTCGCCATCCTCAACTCTGTGGATCTCGTGTAGGACATCAACAGCAGCGTCCACAATGATTGCGAACTTGTCCAGGATACACTTCCAATCCATTCTACAAATCAAACGGGTTTTTCATTGCTGATTAACCACAAAATGCCCATGAGAGAGAGAAAAATTAATTCAATTACAGAGCCTAGTATGAAAACGCTATGTTGGTGCAGATCTGTGGTGTACCAATATGGCGGGCGGAAAATAGTGTCAACATCTGGAACTTTGGTTATCTAAGCGACAGATCATCTGCACTGAACAAACGGGTATTTACATAAGTACTTTCCCTAATGCTTTAACTTCTAAAATCATGAGATAAGTATATCTTTTTCAACAAACTCGATCGTAGCCTTGTATCACGCACCGCCATAACTCAGAAATTCAAAATGCTGTGGTTTCCAAACGAAGCACGCTATTGAGCAAACAGATATAAATTTACCGCCTCTTATTCCTGATGAGGATAAAAACATTCGTGGCTCTTTAGTTTTGGGTTATGGAAAACGATGACGTCACGTGAAAACGATCTATTGCTGACTAAAACCCAGTAAAACTGTGACATAATCATACTTCACACTCAATGGTAACAGCGTGACCAGTGAGAGCACAGTGAGTTTTCTTCGTTCAAGTCGCGTCATGCAATCCATCTGCAAGGTAACAGGAATACAACCACTGAAAACGACGTCTTTTTATATTTATAGTCTGTCAGAAATCCTCCTACCGCCTCTGATATCTTGCAAGCATTAATTAAATGAATAATAATCGGCTGATATTTTTCTTTACTTGAACGTTTGCTATCGTAAAATCCCCGGGCCTATCTCTAGCTCATAACATAGTAAATATTAAATAAAAAATATTAAATATATTAAAGAAGAAACGTTTCGTGCTCAATTGCTACACAAAATTGAATGGTCATCAAAACAGCTTTCCAGAAAAATTAACTCAGTATATTCCGTAAGAGTGGACGTTTCACAGAAAAGCGACGATTGATCAGTTTGCCATAAATACTTACTTTTTCTAACCAAATGTCGAGCAGCTGACACAAAACCTCAGTGACCTGAAAGATCATTCGCAAAGAAGGTTAGTGTTTTACGAAAACTGAATCCAGTCAATCCTACGCCAAATTTTTAAAACCTCAAACTAGCTACCACTAAATGAAAAGGCGTCTCCTATACATTTTCGTCTAAGCCAATACGTATACTTTTGCTGAAATCTGGTTACTGTACTTGTCCAATAAGAATCCACTGAGATTGCAGAAAACATGTTCCACCGTTAGACAGAATAAACTGCTTGCGTACCTTTCACGAGTGCTTATAGAACCGTCAAGGAAACAAGCAGGGAGGGAGTTACGGAATATAGTTTAATAATTTACCGTTAATTTTTCATTACACTACAGGTCAAATTAATGCGCGCATTATCGTAATCAACCCAGATGATAAAGAAGTAACCATATGAATGTAATCGCAATTAAGGATTTACATTTCTCGTGATATTTGAAAACTCTATCAATTATCACTGGTAGTGTCATTTATATGGTTCCTGGCAATTAAGAAGACGTAATGCGCAGGCTGGCGTCATACTGGGTCACCAAGTGAGAATTGCTCAGGACTAAGCCAGTAAGAAAGAGATTGAAAAGACCTGTGAAGAAAACTCTTCGAAGATTTATCTTACCTGTTTGCTAAGCTGCTGTGCCACATTCTCAACAATATGCACAAAGACAGACAAATTGTGTAAAATGATCTCTCCCATTATGCACAGGTAGATGACCAGCAGAGGAGTGTGTTCCTAAACGAAGCAGGTCTGTGATTAAGTAGTTACCATTGCAAGGGGAAAAAAGGCAGTGAAATATCCAAATCAAACCTTACAACAACTTCCTGGTCAAAGAGCACTTTGAGCGCTTAAACGTTAAATGGATCAGCCTATACACTGTAGAAACGTTGCATTCAGAGTAAAAACTTGAAAAGATGCCAATCACCTACTTCATTTGTCATATAAAACTTTCAAGAAATTTCAAGCAAGCTGAGGACAAAAGTTTTTTAACTTTGCTCGGTTAGGTTGCAACACAACTGCAAATAAAACGCTACAAATGATACTTTCTGATCTAAACCTTTAGTGGATGAATGGTAAACGAAAATTGCAAACATAATACTCTAACAGGCCCTTCGGTTCTCGCTTTTTTATGTCTTCTATAAAAAACATTTACTAGTGCGCTTGCACTTTGTTCACCCGAATAATTCGTGAACAAACAGCCTTGCTGTGTTGAGGAACCTTACCTCTCCTTCAAGAATCATGTGAAATATTTTCAGCAAGACTGGCAAGAAGAGCTCAGTACCAGTGACAGGAGAGACTTTGACTATAGTCTCAACAACCTGTCAGGATAAAAAAAGAAAAAATAAGGAAGGAGAAAGAAATGTTAATACAAAGAAATTGCTTTGTATTGCTTGGGTTCGCTCACGCCTTGAATATGTTACCGTGGTATGGTCACCTCATACCAAACGAAACATCAACAACTTAGAATAGGTACAACGCAGGGCCACAAGATTCATTCTGGGAAGGGATTATTCTGAATACGAGCGCCTTAGTAAGTTAAATTTTCGATTCTGTATCTTTTCGCTCTTGTACTAAACCGCTTAGAAATGTCTTTAAGAACTCGTTTTTTGTTCGGATCTGTCGTCTGTGGAATGATTTACCTTTTAGTGTAAGAGAATCAAATACCTTATCATTTGATAACCTTTTATTATAATAAGTTTAGATTTTTTTAAACTTTCATTGTATTTTTCCTAATCATTGGTTCACTCATGGTAATTTTTAAGATAGTCCGGTACTCTGTTAAGCCTACCTCAGAATGAGCGATTTTATAAATGTTTTTATCTGAAACTTGATTAAATTAAATTAACTAAAAGTTAGCATTATAGAGACGTTTTCACTTGCACGAGCAGTAAGCCTCAGTATGAAGTCTTCATTTACAGCAAACTATTTATGTACTGTAAAAGCAGTGCCTGGTTAAATTGCCAAAAATTAACGGTTTTTCAAAAGTATTCCCTACCCTGGAAAGAATAATGCCGCCTTCTTCTTTTATATTTCCAAGCATTCTTAAGCAAGCATCCACTACAGGCGAACTAAAATTCTACAACAAATAAAAGGGAAAATACGTCAAAAGAAGACCTAAATGAAAGGGATCATCGAAAGATAATACATACAAAAATATCTTTGACATCAAACCTGAAGGAATTCCCTCTCATCCAACAGAACATACGATTCAATGATGGCAAAGCATACTCGGAGGTTCTCAGAGCCAAAGTCTGCAAATAAAGTGTATCACAATCCTCTAAGAACAGCTGAAAAACGGTACCAAAACTGAGGTCTTTTTACCATTTACAGCTGTCATATCCTTTTCCGCCTCTCAAGTTCCTCCCTGATCTGTTACTATCGTGATCAATTTTATTGACAGATCTGTATCACAATATTATTGCTTAAGGTTTTCTTAAGTTGCGTCGATAAATTTCGAAAGGAAGCCTGGTGAAAGTAGGGCGTCTTTCCCAAAAACAAAACATACCCCTTCCCAGGGTCCAACTCCTGAGTTCTGGATTTATGGTTCAAATACCAACTGTAAAATACAGTGGGATCTGTAACACAACATTAGTCATCTATCCTTTCGAAACAAAGTGTCCAATTAGATGTTGACCTTTGAGTCACACGCGCGAGCGATGTGTTCTGATGAGGCTGGTGCGGTAACGCCAAGAGATTGTCCTTGCCCCCTATACATAAGCGCTGCTCGCAGGCAGGCTTCGCGCTATGTGACTTACAGTTTGAAAATGATAGCTGATGATGGGACCACAAAGCCCTTCCACTCACCTAACAAAGATGGCATATTGACAAACAACTGCAACAACTCAGGGACCATACAAGCTGCATTCACCAAGACATTGTGCCTGACAAAATAACAAATCGTTCGTGAACGAGCTGTAAACTCGTCGTTACTGTTTGCAGCAAATTGAACGCACGTTCTCGTTGGTTCAGACTGTATGTGAGAAAATGTACCAACTGGCTATAGTAGTAGTTATAGAAGGTCAGAATTATCCGGATTACTGCGTTCCCTTGC
>CM042748.1:10132463-10137463 GCA_022496165.2 Catalaphyllia jardinei
GCAAGGGAACGCAGTAATCCGGATAATTCTGACCTTCTATAACTACTTATAGTTGCTACAAACGGTGCAGAATCAATCCAATCAATTGTGTAACGTTTTGTGGTTTTGAGCAAGTATGCGTGAGTACAATAAAGATTGTTGTTATTGTCACTGTTACCTCCATGTGCAACACTTTATCCTTTTATTTTTCCAAACTTTTTTTGACATGGCATATTTCTTTGACCTCTAAGACTAATTTCGTCAAAACATGCAAGTCCGCTACAGGCTTGTAATGTTATGGATATTTTTAGCTCTAATTTCGGAGGTTTCTGTGACACTTGCTTTATCAGAGCAACTCTATATGAGAAGATCTATCTTCACAGACACGACATCTTACCAGAGGTCCAATCCATCCTCCATTAAGTACACGTGCGGTGGCTACATTAAAAGACAACACAACTTGGTCAGATTGTTGTTATGACAATGCGTAAAATACTCTAACCAAAAATCAACTGGCGTTACGTTTTTCAAAGTTGCTGAACTGATCCAAATTAAGACGTTGATGCTGTTCCCTCAGTCAATCACAGGCAAAACCAAAACAGATGCTGTTCAATCATATGTACCAATGACGAGTTGGATATCGCAAAAATCCCCGCCACACTTGGCACCAGGTACATATTTAACATATTCATTATGACTGTTAATTTTTTTTGTTAATTTTCCCAAGCACATCTTACTACAGTCATTTGGTAAGTGTTGCAACTGTAAACCCGAACAAAGAGAGATACCTGCGAAACATCCGTGCTGAGCTGAATCAAGGGTACTAGAAAAGAGTACATACTTCTACTTAACGCACCCAGGCCCTACAAAACGACAAAAAATGTTTTGTCACCATGAATCAACAACAACAGAAAACTTGACCAATATTTATACAGGATAGCCCTGTGACATTGCAAGAGCACTGTTATCAAAGGGGTCCTGTCTAAAATAACATAATATAAGGATAAAAACCAAAACAAAATAAGAATGACTTCGTAACTTATTAACTACACTATGCAAAAAATTGATCTAAAGACTCCCTAAATAGTGTCCTACTACGACGTCTACATATTTATAAGAACATTAATCCTCTCAGTTTTAAGAATTTCAATAAGAAAATTAACGATAACAGCGAAGCTACATGACGGTTCGACGACTTCATGTAATCATTATCAAATGTGAAATGTGAAGAAGTTAACGTGAGTACTTATACAGAAATACTGTGAAAAATACATAATGTAACGGAGCATGATCACGGCGCGTGACGTTAAACATAAAGGTTCGCGTGAATGGAAATCACATCTAAATTCATAAACAACACTCTGCTGGTTAACTAAGGGAGAATTCAATTCCCTTATTCTTAAATCGTCAACGATCCTCTTGGTTGTAAAAAACCGCCTGCAATTCAAGATCGATTTTTCTTCCGAGGTTGCGAAGCTGTTTGCGAACCGCCTAGGCGGATCTCTGATCTTTATAGGATATAATGATCCGTGTGGGGCTGTCAGATGGTGTATGTGTGTTATTGAAACACTTAACATACGTGTTGTTTGTTTGAACAGAACTATCATAGTATTTTAAGGTGCTGTAAATACCTCATAGATTTCCAGGTTATGAGTGCAACCTCTAAGAAAGGAAACTCACAAGGCAAATAAATAAATCGTTTGACGTCAGTGTAATTTGAACCCACGGACACAAGAATAATTTACCTTTGCTCTACTGACTGAGCTACGAGGACAGGTGAGAACAGGTCTTTATAATTAAGATGGTGATTCGTGGCAAGGTACAGATGCAAAGATACTTTTGCATTGCAATGTTTAACCACTACTGTCTAACACTGGTAAAATCACAATTTATCTCTACAAGAAGAATTTCAAACCTCTACAAGGTGGGACATGGTGGACACTATTGCACATCGAAGCATGTTGTGGTCACCTGATGTCTGCCACAGTTCAGGAAGGTAGAGCGACAGTGAAGCAGCAAACGGTTGAACCTTAAGAGAGAAAATAAAATTACAGAGATGAGCGAGATATACGATAGAAACAAATCCTCAAGGCTAAATAACAGAAGTTACCCAGGAAAATATAATTAATTCCATGACTTAGCAGAAGTCGGTAAAGTTATGTTTAAATTATTGTGTAAGAAATTATTTGGACATTCCACACAGGTGCAACCGTCACAGCTCGAATAACAACCCAACAAAGTATAGGAAATGTTATGCTCGGGGGGGGGGGGGGGAACTACCATAGAAAAAGGACAGGGGTGCTCGTCGTACCTTTTAGAGGTTGAGAAAGAAAGCAGTTTTGGTGCGTCTCAGGATGTTCAGCCTCTAAAAGTCCAGAGAGGAAGATTTGCCAGTACCTTTTAATATGTTGAGCCGAAAAAATATGACAGGAGATAATGTGTTGCCTTACAATTGGTTCCTCTTAGGGGTGAACAAAATCTCAAGCTACACCTACAAAACAGCATCTTGGTACCTCTTAGGAGATTATGCTTACCTTGTTTCCAATCCGTTGAATAAGTAACGACAGTACATACAGGACATGCATCTATAAAAAAAAGTTTGTTAACAATATAGCTTTTATATGCTATGACATGAATTTTAAAATCAGATCGTTTTAGCAGCAATTGTACAAAAAGTAAATTAGCGTACGCTTAGTAGGGAATTACCAATTTTTGCGCTTTTATCTTGATGTAGACTGAAATGCAAGAAATCCCACGACTTGCAAAAAAGGCGAACTCCACAGGACTGTAAGTACTTGGTTTTCTTAAAAGAATTGTGATGTGATTTTGATCGTGATCCCTTTTTCTTCGTCATATAATTATCCTTCTTTTCTGTCTTTAAAAACGAGAATTGTTGCAACAGTCTAAAATGTCTTCAGGGATCAAAGAAAGAAATTCTTGATTTAGACAAAAGTAACGATAAGATTAAAATAGCACTTTAAGTTGATCAAGTTACCTTTGTATCACAATCCTGCGTGCACTTAAGGAGGTCAAAAAGTGATCCAAAGCTGCCATCCAAAAACTACGAATTAAAGCGAGAAACACTTATGAGCAAAAATAATTTTTGAGACATGCTGGAAACCCAAGGGTTAAATAATGAATGAAAACCCAACTAGACCAAAGGCACTCAATTACATGACTTATCTTCAATGTTAAATGTGGTCATAATTTCAAACTTATTGCACATTGGGTTTTATCACAGCAGTCATGACCTCTTCTGTTCTTTGTTTTACAAGTTGTAGTCCTGTCCCCACTCACTGAAAGAAGGTCTGACTACAAGACTCAGTAGGTGACTGGTCACACTGGCATGCAAAGCCGTCAGAAGCATTAGAACTCTCATGAATGGGGCACTTTTCCATTGCGGATACCCGTTGCCCTAATCCTTTGACAGAGCCTGGTGGTGAGAAGTACCCAAAGAGTCATGTGCCTTGCCCAGAACAAAATAAATGAAACCTAGCCAGTTCCTGAACCTGAACTGACCAATATAGAGTCCAGTCATAACGTCCGTACATCTCCCACAAAACTACACAGGGTGTAAGTAGTGTGTTGTAAAGTGTTACAAAAAGGCTACGTGTACAATATGTGAGAGCATATACCATGAACGTCATCAACACACAGGCAGATCACTTTGAATTGAAATATGTGTGTCTTTTAGTAAGCACGAATGTCACATTACTCTATAACATAACTCCTATCATACTATAATTACATCAGATGCACGTACCTGAAGGAAATCTTCAAGAACAAAATCAACATCGTCTATAGTTAGGTTAAGTCAAGGAAAATTGCAAGAGAGCAACAAAATCTGATAACAAAATCAACAACAGGGTATTCCAGCAACTCTGGGTAATACCTCAGCGAAAACTGTTCATGTTTGATAAAAAATTCTATTTGTACAGTGAGCTAACCACAAGACTACAGCATCCACTCTTTACGAAACCTAAACAGGAAAAGGGCGAAAGAGGATATCAATCTTGAGTGTATTTGCTGCAGTCAGACGAACCTGTGGAGACAAAAGAGATCCAAGCTTGTGTACTGGATTACAGTATGACGGCATAAAGAAATTATGTATGTAAACTTGTTCTCTTGTGTGTACTAAACCTACCCTGGCCGACTCTGATCTTACATCCCTGATCCTGCTCAGATTACCCTAAAGAATCCCCCTACTTTATTTTAGTGAAAGGTCTTAAATATGATTTCATTACAGTGACCTGGTAAAAATTATGCTACTTATATCAAGACTCATTCAGGTGAAATGTTCTCAAACCCTTGCCGCCTTCTTATTATTTCCATGTGGGTGTTTTTGTCATCTGCGCTACTCTGGAAATTTGTTCATGACAAAATTTCAAATTTGCGTTTGCAAAGTAAGCTAGTCTGATATCAACATGAACAAGGGCTATTGACAAATTAAAAATAACTTTATAAATTTTTATCAAAGCACAGGAGATATAGCCTCAGAATATCACTGGATGCAATAAGTTATTTTGTGGAGTGTGGTCATGTCTCAAGAAAGTGTAGTCCTCAGAGGTATTCATTTGCCAAATACTGCTCACGTGACTTGGATGAGGACAGATGACTACCAAGATACAGCCAAGGTAATGGCACTTTTGTCTCCTTAATAATACACTGTAGTCTTACAATACTCGATCACCTTAAAGGACATTGATTACCACAGTGATATTGTACCACACCACGAACCTGACCTACACGTCTGGGTAAGATTGGATTGTGTCAATGAGAAAACAGTCTAAATCGAGTATCGCATGTGTGGAGTCATTGGAAGAGACGAGAGAAAACCATGTACCTTAGTCCACCCTAACACCTATTCGTCCAAAAATACGTAAATAGGAGCTGAGAGTGAGTCTCCTTGTTCCCAAGATCTCTAGGGAAGAAGAGGGACCCTGGGAAAAAGGTTACGAAAGAGATTGGTCTTACCCCTACTGAGCCCTGAATAACAAAAGGACACCACAGGATGAAGCTTG
>CM042748.1:10142463-10157332 GCA_022496165.2 Catalaphyllia jardinei
AAATCGCACCTGGTTTACACGTGCGATTTTTGAAGTTGCAACCTCAGCGCGACAAAAATTGCATCGAGTTGCCCCGACAAAAATCACCTGTGTAAACGGGCCTTTACACAGCAATACTCAATTTACATGTACATCCCCAGAAAACTGCAGTGTTTGACAGAGTTTATATGTGAAGCTAAGCCATAAGCTTTTCTGCTACTAAATATCATGAGAGTAGGAGTGACATATAGTTTTTGGACATGATTTTGACGGAGTTTGATTCACAAACAAAAAACCTACCAAAACTTTCAGGATCAGTGTCCCAGTTCTCTAAATCCTACAGCAACAAGGAAATTCTTTTTATCAACAAGCCACTGGTCATGGTAGATATAAATGGTTATTGTACCCATCAGCACTGAAACTGAGAGCTGTAGTGAATTTATTTTGTTCGGATCACAGTATACGAGCCTGTTTTGTTCTAGTATCTATTTCTTTTTTGTCTGATGTAACACACCTTTAACAACTGGTACGGTAAGTTCTAACAATGAAATACAGGGAAGTAGCATGAATTTTTCATAGACTATGCAGCAAAGACGAGGGTGAATCCCAGCATTCTGATTAGATTAGATTAGATTAGATTAGATTACAATATGTAATATTAATTTAATCACGATAAAAATCATCAGTTTGAAAAGACGATTAAGATTTTATAAATAACTAATCCGCACTTAATAAAATGTAAAATATTAAATAAAAAGCTGCCTTCCAAGAATACCATGCCTTACAGTACTTCCGACCAAGGAACAATAATATGTTATCAGTGCCCCTGAAACAGGGCACTGGTAGAGCATGTTTCTTCCCTAGTGGTTATAAACTGTGTAATTTTTGTCCCGCTTTGTTTAACCTAGCTTGCTCCAACCATACTAGGGAATATTGGCCCATACTGCCAGAATCTTGGACCAATATTCCCCAGTATGGTCCTCAAACTTGGTTAGTAAGTCAGAGCTTAATAGTTTTTTTCAGATTTCTAGTAGTGTGCAAGTGCAATTGTGTATATGGTAACTACGCCCTGAAACAGGGGCACTCAAACAGGCTGGCACTGATAACATATGCGTTCAACATGATTTGGAGGAGCTAAATCTTTCTCGCAAGTGAAGTATGATCCTCGCAGTAACTTTTCCAATTTAAGCAACTGGAAGGAAGAAGCCTGAAAAAAATCAGGGCTTCAACGGGATTTGAACCCATGACCTCCGCGATTTCGGTGCGATGCTCTACCAACTGAGCTATGAAGCCACACATTGGGAGCAAGGTCAAATTATTGAGTTCATATTTTCCCGTGCAGTGAAGTTAGGTGATGTATATATGAAATAATTCATATTTGAACTGCGGTTATAGATGCAAGTGAAGTATGATCCTCGCAGTAAATTTTTCAATTTAAGCAACTGGAAGGAAGAAGTCTGAAAAAAATCATATACATCCAGGAGCCATAATCAGGGACGGAGACCGTAAGTCTTGGGATCCGCGCGGACCCATGTTATGGGACAATTTTTCTATTTTTAGAACAAATTGCGCCATCGCCTGGGGCACACGCGCGTACATTGCTGCGAGGATTTTCGCGGATGTCGCGTAGGGGAAATGGCGTCCGAAATTTCCGAACTCGTTAAGCTTTTGGCCCACAACTCAACGCTTTTATGGCTGTTGGAATATTGCTTAAGTATTTTCGTCTTAAGTTGATCCAGTTGAGTGAACGCAGTGCCGAATTTAGGTATGTCCCGCTTTATATTGCTGACCAAGTTGAGTTCCGCTGCTTCTTTTACAAGAACTTTACATTACTCTAACCTAAATTTCACCTATGAAGAAGATTAACAGCTTTTCCATAACACGGGAAAAAAAACTAGTTGGATATGTTTGGATATAGCAACGTTTAGGCCCAATAAGTGACGATAGATTTATGTCTGTAGATGCTGCTTAGTTTTGTTTGTGTAAAAATCCAATAGATTCATTCTGTTGTCGATGAATAAGAGCGCTCGCTGATGCGTGTTTTGCACAGCAAGTAAAATATGAGAATTTGGACTTCGCACTTTGGTGTGAAAACGTACATCGAACTCATATAATATCTCTAGTTTTTCAATATGTTTAAGGTTGATTAATGTTTTAGAACATGTTAAAAGCTTAGCTGAAAATATTTGAATACAGCAAAAATAATTAGAAAAGTTACGACGACGCTTTTAATCAACTGGAATAAAGATTTAGATTTTTTCGATTGAGACAAAACTCCTTGTCTATTTTATTTTCGCAGTGTAAAGTTTCACTATGTGAAAGAAACACACATGATGTTAGTAGCTTTTTAGCGAACGTTGGTGAAAATTGTTGTAGCATCTCAGCACAAAAGACGACGAAACAAATCTTTGTCTCGATTTGTTGACAATCTGAAAACACCGACTCGGACTTGAAAGTGCACGCGGTGCACTATGCAAATAAGCTACTCGTACGCGTCGACGGACTTTCAAAAACTTTCGCAAAGCAGCCAAACGAGCAGAAACAACAAGAAAGTATCAAAAACAGGTTTTGGTTATGATAAAGCATTGTTTGGCAAACTCACAAATTAACTCGATACCGGAGTAAACAGTTTTCTTACAGAACTTTTCTCTACGGAACAAACACAAAAGTTTACGCGTATAACTAGCCGGTGAGCGGATTTTGTTCATTCACAGCGCAAAATTAAAGAAATTCTCGACCCTGAAAAACACTCCTTTTCCATTAAATCAGAGCATAAAAGTACATAGAAGAGCCCTGGTTCTTCTTCTTTGCCTTATTCCCTGACATAGCTGTGAAATCGGCAAGAGAATCTCGCAACTCTCACCATTTAATCACGCAACGTGACAACATCCACGCGAGAGCCAAAGACACGTGCGTGGATCAGCGCGGAAATTTGACGTCATGATGGCGCAATTTGTTCTAAAAATAGAAAAATTGTCCCATATCATGGGTCCGCGCGGATCCCAAGACTTACGGTCTCCGTCCCTGATTATGGCTCCTGATACATCACATAACTTCACTGCACGGGAAAATATGAACACAAAAAAATCATACACATCACGAAAGAAAAAAATCATATACTGTTTCTAAACATGAAATGACATGAGATGCATTTATGGAAATATTTCAAATTAAAATTGACTTCAACAAGTTTCGACTTCTTAAAATTTGTAATACTCCTTGTTCTATTAATAAACTGTTTTGGAAACACAAAACCTCAAGTTCTGCAGGAGGAAGAGATCTTCTCAATGATGCCCAGATCAGAGTGATCAGCTCTACGGAGCCTGAGATATACATGAAAATGCTAAGACTACACTTAGCAACCCCCTGGTAAAAATTGCCCATCTCGAAGATACTTTCTCGGACATTTCTAAACTGAAAGCAAGCCCAATAGCAGGACAATCAAGGTGCAATAAGACTGGAAAAGGAGAAAAAGGAAAGGCGAAAAGAAAAATTAAGAAAAATGAAAAGCCCAGAGACATAGGACACTTTCTAGTTCAAAAACTATGATCCCAGAATTTTGATTACTGCCCATGCCCGAGCAAAGTAATAAAATGCGATGCTAGTAATAAGAAAGGCATGCGGTCTCCCCAGAAATAACGTTTTCAACATATTAGAGCTAATTTAGTTAATATCCAGGCTAAAAGTGTCCAAAATGTACAAAAAGGTGTTTTTTCCAAACGTGTGCAGGTGTCAGTGGGTTAACCATCCAACTTTAGTACATGTACAATTAAGCTCTTTCTTTGTCTCATCAAGATCACCCAATTTTGACAGAAGAAAAGCAGTACTGAAAATAAATATTATCTTCAAACTGTGCCTTCAACTCTGCATAATATACCTTAAGATGTTACAATAGCATCAAAGATTAAAATAGGTCACCCAACGTTTTCCAAAGTTGTTTGTCATGAAAGATTCATGACATGAACTATTTCCAAGAATAGCATTTGTTGAATGTCAAAGCTGTGAATGGTGTTGTATGCATTGAAATATTTATTTGGTTAGTTCTATATATTTCCTAATATTCAAGGTTACAAAAAATGGTTTAACAAGCAACTGACCACTCATACAAATAAAATGAATTTATCAAGTTTAAAAAATAACCTCAAAAAATACTTCACCTTACCTCAGAAGTTAAAGGGAAATATCGTAAAATGAGTTGTCGAATTATTTGTGATAACACTGTTGGTGTAAAAAACGCCATCTTAACCTGAAGAGAAAATGTTTACAAAATTTTTGGATCACATTTCTATAATTTAAAGTTGCTGGGTGATGACAAAAGCGATTATACAGGATCACTAACAATCTACCATTAACCTTTACAGTGTTTTGGTTAAATAAATATATAAACTACGGTAATTATTTTTGTATTAACATTGTTGCCTTTCTACTATACATGTAGCATGATATGTTTTTAAAGTTACTGCAGAGGGCTAATAACTTAAGACAGTCAATTCAATCAGATTGCTTTAATGCTGCTTCAACATTTTCCGAGTTTTGGACTAGACAGTGTCTTGAATGATTCACTGTGACCACTCTTGAAGGTGTTTTTTTGCAGTTTCATTGCTTACTGCGCTAAAAAATCAATTTACATGTAAACATTAGGTTTTATTTTTCTTCAACCGAAGGGTTTATTTACTTTCTTTTTTTAAAAATGTCACATGCGAGTTAAACTATTAACTTCGCTTTCAATCAAAATTGTGCACTTGAAGTTTACAAAATTTTTAAAACTGCTATTGTTACATTTTTACTCCAACAAAATAACCATTAACGAATATGTCTTATCTATTGTGAATTTTTAGACATAAGCATGTGACGCATTGCTGTATATTCTGCAATTCTAACTTGTAACATAACATATAATGTTACTTATGATATCATCATCTGATGTCAGATTTTGGTCTACAAACCTGGTGTGCCTTGAGGATTGCCTGAGGAGTTGTATCTAAAAAATATTACATTGTGTTGTCTGTGAAACAATGATTACTTTACTCAATCATAGTAATTCTTTAATGTCGCATTTAATGTGCTAAAATGTAATTTAGGCAAAGTAAATCATGAGCCAAGGACTGGTGACCTCAATAGCTTGCAGCTCACTTTGTGGCCTGTTTATATTTTGGCGCTTTGCAGCGGATCTTTGCAGACCATTTACGAAGCTAGCTATCTTTGTAGATTTTTGGCTGCCATGCGTTGCCAACATTTTGCGAATCGTTGCAGATTCTCACTTCCAGCCCTCCCATTGCCTTGTGGCTCATGGTCTTACATAAGTATAGGGCCACAGTCAAGGTACATACAAGTGGTTTTCCACTGATTTCCTTTCAGTGTGACAGTGCCAGGTGGCAGTTGCCTGCAGGGGTGGTTCTCGCTTGCAGGGTTGCCATGGATACCTCCTTACTGTGTCTGAAGCAATCAGGGCCCCTGCCAACCCATAAGGCACCAGTTCCCAAGCTCATCTACTAGTGATGATCATGAGTTTAAAGTGAATTTATGGCTTTGGTCGAGAACTTTCAAAACAACATTCAAATTTGGTTGGATAAGCAATATGAAATATGAATGTGGATAATAAAGCATCCTTCTAACTGTCCCTTAATTTTCTCAGTCTTTCTCCTGCCAATCCCTCTCCTCACAAATTCCATCCCGAATTCTCTCATTCAGATTTTTCGGCTTTGAGATTTTTTATTGTTATGCACTATTTACATAGGTGACCATTACCCGATTTATCAATTTGAGTCAACCTGTTGAGAAAACTATATGTGAAAAAAAAAACATGAGCAGAATATGAAACCATGCACAATCCCAGCCCCAGGTTGCATAGTTTTAGTTGCCCTGATGCATGTTGTGTGTTATGCAGTAGGGATGCAAGATTCAGTTCATATCAGTAAAGGGGGTAAGTTTCTAAAGAAACTGTGGTGCTGCGTCGGTGAGAGTATTACAAGATAATTTGGTTTTATCAACTGGGTTGATAATGTGAATTGGCCACCGAGATTTGGAAGCTGATGTTTCGAGCGCTAGCCCTTCATCGGAGCGAAACCAAATTATTCAGTTCATATCAGTATGTATAGTCTGAAATTTCAAGCACTCCTTAATTTAGTTGACACAATCTACAATGTCTTAATTGGAATTAAGATTCATGAGGTTATTACAAGTAGTTTCAAGCACTTTGGAACTATATGTGGCAAGCTTTAGTCACAGTCATCCTACCTTTGATTTCCCTAGGAGGTTGGTACATATTACACTTGACAATGACTTTCATCAGTTTACAGCACTGTAATGCAAATTTCTCAAATATATATTCTGCAAAAGAGTAATAATAATAAGCATTATTATTAGAATTTACTGAAATAAGCAAAACTTGAAATTTGACAGTAAGTGTTGAGCAAATAGCAGTGTCAAGCAAATAATGGTTATCCAAAAGAAAATTCAGTGCACCTACCAGCAGTTTTTACTTAAACAAGGCTAACAAAATGCTGTTCTCAGCAAGTTCAAATAAATCAAGAAAAGAACAAAGTAAGACTTGCCCAGGGCAAGCACAGTTTGAGAGCTACCTGTCCTAAGGGCAAGCTTGAATTTAATTTTTTTAAGCCCTGTTTAAGGTATTTTTTGTACACTACACACCATATTACTTTTGTATGCCCGTCATTTTGTCATCCATTTATCCCTTTTCTTGAAACTCACCTTGTCCTTGACTTGTAAATAAATAATTATAGCACAGTTCAAAAGATGGCTGCATAAGAGGTGAAAATGAGAGAGGATGATGTTCTTGAGTGTCTATCAACTGAAAGAAAATGTACATGTATTAATTACTCTGTTTACTTTGAAAAACATGCCTAGAAAGAAAGTATAAAGTCCTTGTTGAAGAGGGTGCTAATTAGAAGGAGGGTGCTGAACTGAGTCATTTAACATTTATATAATCACTTAATTATAATTATATTCTTCAAATGAATGGGATATTGAAAATGAAAAAGACACCACTTACAGCTTTTGTTAACAATATGACATATTTTCCCAATTTTTCTTGTAAATCATGATTTCCTGTTTCTGCTTTCCCTGTTGTGATAAACAACACATGGTGATTACGATGATGTTCTTGTCTCGAGTCACTTCCTTTCTACACTGTAGGTAGTGGCCTAGTTTGTTATTATGTCCAGATGATTAGATGTCAGTCTGTGAAACTGGAACTGTTGATACAAAAAAAAAAACATGTGCAGATCTATATATGGCTAAATATGCACAATAAATATAGTTAAGCAATAGACTACAAAATTCCTTGGTTTATAGGCTGGTAAACCATGCCGGAGGTTGGAAGAACATGATAGGAATTCGTAAATCGCGAGGTGCAGGTGAGTGATTTAGGAATTCTTTGTAATCTGTACAAATTATTGTTAATGGCACAATAAACCATAGCTGATTGACCAATCAGAGTGTGTGCATTGATTTGGTTATAATATAATGCAAAATAAGCATAAGATCAAGTTTAACATGCATGTCGAACTGAAGAACCCATAGAAAACCAGCACTGATGCCAGATTATTAAGTACATATTAACACGTTCAGCATAACCACAAACAAAAGGAACATACTATACTGTAATAGAATTTTAATTTTTTCAAACACTGCTTGAAGGAGACACTGTGGAGAACAAAAATAATGAATTATATGATTACATCACACATGGAAACAAAATGCAAACAAACAAATTTTACATGCAAGGCGGACATGAAACCGATACTGGAAGACCGAATAATCAAGCTCAAATGATCTGGAACGAGATCTAGAATACATGTAAATGTTGTACATGGATACCCCCTCATTTTTGCTGGGAGATCTCACCAAGGGCTGAGAACTGGGCAAATTAACAGGCTGGTTTGAGTATCTAGAGGGAAATTCTTTTTATAAGGAAAAAAATCAGTTCTAAGAGTTTCGCTTACCTGTGAAAACCAGCTGTCCCTGCCCCCCCCCTCCCCTGCTAAAAATGTTAATGAAACCCCTTAGATATAAGGCCCAAGGATCAAAACTCCTGCTGCCCTTTGTTTTTCTATGGAGCAAGAAAAAGTTCACTTCTGTACCAACACAGATAGTATTTTGTACATGTATACTGTCTGGTACCAATGGAATTTTTTGTACAGAAGCTGAGCAATCAAATGAAGTTGTTCTATACCATTGCTTGTGATGTTTCTTCAAATTCCTGAATTCCATAAATGATTAATTTCCTCAAAACTACAAAAAAAAAAAAGAAAAAGAAACACTAGTTGCAAGTCCTTGAAAATGTTTTACACATCCAATACAAGCAATACAGTACTAAAATTAACCAAACAATACATAGTGAAGCACTGACTCCTGAAAAAAGAAAATACAATCGTCATTCCCTTGTGTACTGGTGTACATGAGGATGTAGCCAAGATATTGGTCAACATTCCAAACTATGTATCTGGAGCTACACATACTGTGTGGATGTTGTTGACAAAGTTCAAGAAACGTTAAGTCTTGCCGAAGTCCAGGTGTGATGAAGTCACCCTTGACCATCATCATGTGAACAGTGGTTCAGAAGAAGATGAAAACTTGTGAAATCCAAAATATTTTCTAACTTCAAACAGGCAAAGTTAGAGTACCTTTAAGGGTTAATGTGCTGAGTTCCAGTGAAGCCAGAAGTGTCATGTCCTTTAAAATATAACAAGCATATTTTATTAATCACCAGATTCCTCTAAAATATATTGCACAGTTCCAGAAAATATCCATACTCTCCCACAGAAGGTATGTATAGGAGGTATGTATAGTGTCTGTAAAGTCCTACACAACTAGTAAGCAAATGCACCATTTAGAAATAATAAATTAAATTTTTTATTATGGGTAAATATAATTTAGGCAAAGTTAGACGTAAACCAATGCAGCCAGTGGTTTCCCCCTTGACTGTATGTGACCTGTGAGGTGGCCATCAGTGGATTTGCATGGCCCTTGTGCTTCACCACACTACATGTGCACTTCTGTTAGCTGATCTTTGTGGATCATTTGCAGTGCGTGTCAGTCCATCTTTGCAGATTCAAGCTTCTATTATTGTTCGTTCTGTGGCTATCGGATGTCATGTACACCAGAAACATGCTCAACAGCCCAGTGGCGGCTTTCAATACTTTGACTCTCATGCCTAAGTCCAAGGCAATTTCTCCACTGGATTCCAGCCTAGCTCAGATGAATTTGTCCAGTTCTTCACCTGTCTTAATGCCCAACACTGTGCTGCAGGACCAGCCATCTCGGGCACCAAGCCATCTGCAGAACAGCATCCGTCATTTACAGACAAGTACTTGACCAATGAGGTCTCCTTAGGAAGGGTCGTAGGCCCACTCAATTTTCCACCCTACCCAAATCTCCAAGTTAGCAGCTTTTGTGTCATTCCCAAAAGGGGCCAACCAGGGATGTGGCCTCTCATTGTAGACATTTCCTCTCCGAGGGCGGGGGTGGGGGGGGGGGGGGGGTTATGTCCATGACTGGAGAAACCCAGATGAGTTTACCCTTCTCCAAAGCACTGTCGATCAGATGATTTGCTTAGTATCCAAGTTTGGTGGAGGGGCCCTTATGGCCAACTATGATGTGGAGGCAGCATATTGCAATGTGCCTGTCCACCTGTCTCATTGCTACCTGCTGGAGATAAAGTGGTACAACCAATTCCATGTGGGCATGCTTCTCCCCTTTGGACTTCGATCTGCTCTGTTTATCTTCAACACGACTGGAGGCATGGTGGAATGGATCTTAGTCACTTCCTACCAGACCACTGAAGGCCCCCTTTCCAGTCACCACAGTGTGCACTTACCCTGGTGACTGTCCTGTAAGTTTGTCAATGGCTAGGTCTACCTCTGCACCCAGGCAAGTGCATGGGCCTTTCCACTGTGCTTGTTCTCTTGGGTATTGAGCTCCACTCGACTTCGTCAAACTAGTGGCACATCTCCTGTTGGAGAAGTTGTCATCTTTGCAAGATTGGTATCAAAAGAGATTTCTTCAGACATCAAACAGTGAAACAGGATGATAAAATCCGACATTTTGGAGTAGTCATGACTCCATTTTCATGTCTTCCATTTTCCTCTCAACATGTACATGTAACAGGTGTTTTTATTGTCAAATAGCTGATCCCTTATCTCATGCCTTATCTTATTTTTTGTTGGCAGGAATTTGGCATTTGGTGCCAGATGCCTGGCCTCTTCCCATTCCCATACCCCCCCAAACTCCTGGCAGAATTGACGTCTTTGCCTTAGAGCAGCAGTGCTACTCCTTTCAAAACCAAGGCCCTGCTCCTTCTACATGGCGACTAATCACCTAATACAAGCTCTGGGCTACTGGTCTAACAATGCCTATTAACTTTACATCAGGACCCTGTCACAGTTGTTCGCAGCACTAAGCTGGCATAAGAGATTTATCTCAAGTCAACTGTGTTGCCTCTTGGTGCTTACCTCTGGCTTCTGTAACATTGCGCCCTAGTATGAGTTTTATTGGGTTTTTCAGCACTATCCAGCATTTTGCCTCTGCCTCTTCAGCCTTCCCCACAGCCATCACTTCCTCATCAGGGCTGCCTCCACCTCCACCCACAGTGGACTACCAGATCATATCAGACAATTGATGGGCCATTTGGCCAGCACTGCCTATCTGCTCCACACTTGGATACCCACCAAGTTATCAGTGCCACTCAGATGAAAGAGGGTTTTGTTCTGGTCACCTGCTGTGCCTCTTAGCACTTTCCTCCTGCTTCTGTTGCATGGCACCTTAGCATAGTTTCATGGACTTCATTCACTGTAACTATCAGATTATAAATGCTTGGGGTTAATTTGTGGATTGGAGGTTCCAGATCACTCTGTTCTCAGATCCCTTCATTCTCCAAGCACCTGGAGAAAGGTTCTTACCGCTTCCAGGGTTGCCATGGATATGTTCCTTCAGCACATGGCTTTTTTCTACACATTTAGGCACCAGTTCCCATGCTCATCTATTTGTGATGAGTTTAAATGTGGCTAAATGTAATTTAGGCAAAGTTAGACTCAACCAATGCTGTCATCGGTTGCTCCTGCAAGGTGGTCCTCAGGGGATTTGCAGGGCCCTTGTGCTTCACTGCCTTACATGTGCAGTTCAGTTAGCTGATCTTTGCAGATTGTTTGCAGTGTGTTTTAGCGAATTGTTGTGGATTCTTGCTCCCTCTCATGAACTCCCTTCTTCTTGGTTTGCTGGTTTAAAACCTTAGTTGCTAAATCAAATTACACATAGTCAGTATCATGTTAACTCCCATAATTATACAGTACCTTCGCCTGATATAATTCAAGAAGGGAAGCTGTGGTGCTCTGCCACAGTTGAAGAATAAAACCAAATATATCAGAAGTTATCTGAAAGGAAAAAAGTTATTCAAGTAAATAGACAACTAGGTAATAAATAACCAAACTTAATCACTACTGGGAGGTCAGAAGGACCAGGATGTCAACATTGATCTACTGATGGAAAATAGTAATTAAATTATGAAAGATGATTTGCAATCTGTGCTGGAGTCTCAACACCCTAATATTTATGTGTCTTACTCAACAGAATGTGAATCAATGCTATTTATTACAAACCACATAACTTATCTTTGAAGCCTTTCCAAACTAGAAATCATCTTAGGTACCTGACAATTTTGATTCCTAACTCATGGAATAGACTAGACCTCTCTGTCCCTATGGTCAAATTTGTTTTTATGTCGAGTATTGCTTTGAAAACAAACAGACACAAACTGAGGCTCAGTGTCACCTAATGCCTTTTGGATGAACATTTTCACTACCTGATAAAATAATAAGCTTGGTGCCAAATTTGCCTTTTTTCACTGGTCAGGAATAGTCAGATAAGTTCTTTTGTGGGATGAAAATTTTAATCAACAAGTTCTCTTGCTTTAGGTTTGCCATGTTACATGGTATATTAACAGCATTAAAAGGGTTAACAAGCCATGTTACAAACTGCCACTACCTGTCTAAATAATTGCCGATCAGGAATTAACCTCTTGGATGCCAACACCTTAATAACATGATTTAACACCAATAAACTACGCTGTTGATGCAGGGTTTCTTTGCTTTGGACTGCCTAAATTCGAAGCAGAAAACACAAAAGTACATCAGGTACCTAAAACTAAAATTACATGTAAGTCACATAAGGATCAATAACCAAAATGCAAATTTCTGAGCAGACAAATTTCTTGGTTAGAGTGTCAGAATAAAAAAAATGTGCATAATGCATAAGGAAAGACTGTGATCACATTGCTGAGAAGATGAAAAGGATGTAACAGGAAAAGTGGGATAACTTTTCTCATATTACATGTTGACAATTTAACTGATGGAATTTAAATTTCTAATGTCAGAGCTGTTTTAACACTCCTAAGGTTTTAAATGATAGTAGCAGGGTTAGCCTGGTTAGCTCAGTTGGTAGAGCGCCAGTCTGCTGTGCGGGAGGTTGAGGGTTCGAGCCCCAGACCAGACCAACTCTCAGGGTCTTAAAATAACTGAGGAGAATGTACTGGCTTTGTAATTATATTTGCAAATGGTTAGATGTTCAAGTCTTCTCGGACTATTAACCGTGGGTCCCATCTCCTGCATCCTCGATGTTACATGGTTAGCAGGGGACGTTAAAGAACCCACGCACTTAGAAAAATCTTCTTACAGCAAAGGCTTAGTTCGCAAGGGGAGAATTTAGCAATTTCCACTGTAAATTAAACCTTATTTTCAGCTGCATGGACACAAACCTGCAGTAAAGCTGGAAACAATTCAGGCCAGTCTCTTATTCCCACTCGGGCTACTTTAGAAATTAACACAGCAACCTGAGTTGCAACCTGAGAGACAAACAAAGACAATAAACATAAAATAATGCATCTACATGTATTAAATACAATAAATTATCCCTGTTTATGTGATACATATCAGTTTAGGTAATACTCACTGATATTTTAAAGATGATATTTCTAGAAGCTATTTTAAAGTACTTTATCTAGAGCTGACCTGTTCAGTAAATTCATTTTGTTATATTGCTGGTGTTTTTCCCGCTACAGTGTGCCCATTCACTAGCTAGTTCACGGTCACACGACATCTAGCAATGAACTTGTTTACCACCAAATGCCATGAGTGGGCAACATTGCAAAAACTGACATCAAATGGGAAAACAATTCACTGTTACCCACAAAGTGCTGATGTAGTCCCTGGAATCTCAGTGCATTTTTCAAAATTTGCTTTTGTTTTGTTTTGCTGTGTAACAAATCATTTAATGACTGGTCCATTAGGGAACAGTGAATTTTGTTTACCTCAAATCTCAATTTTTAAGATTCTCAGGAAACAAAATTCACTGTTCTCCTTGGGACAAGTTATTAAGTGTTAAATAATTTTAACAGTCACAGTTTAGTTCATGCACTTTTTCATGAGTTTTTCATTAAAAAAGTACTTAACGGAAGGTCAACTGGCGAAAGAGAATATAATAAGTTTAATTTTTTTGTTTAAGTTATTACCTTCATTGTGTTTCAGATCCTGCTGATCCCCAAAGACAGGGACCTGGGCATGAGCCCTGTTTGATGTTCGCTTGATGTTGTAGTTGTAGTATATACATGTTATATCCTCTTGTCATTCACTGACAAGGACATGTTATTAAAACATTGTCATGAAATAGATGAGCTCTTTATATCTATGATGAAAGGATATCACGACGAAGAAACCAGAGCAGGAATCTCCCTTCATCGAAAACCCACAAAAAACAAAAATATAGAATTACATGCCTCAACTGCCATCTTTGTTTTCCAGTTGTTTTCGCACCACGACAAAACCCAACTAGGAGGAAGGGTTGCCACAAGGAAAACACACAATGCCAAAACATAGATGCCGGTACCACGAATGAGAGGAAGAGACAGAAGATGAACTTGCAGCTGTACTTTGTACAATCCACTCGAATGGCACACACATGCAAACCAGTAGTGAGCCTGCCACACAAGCAACAGCTACGGTCAAGAAAGTGCGGCGACCGACCATATTGTCTACAGGATCTAGCAAAGAGTGGTCTTACTTCCTTACCCACTGGAAAGATTACGCCGAAGTAACAAAACTCAAAGGCAGACACGGTCATACAACTGCTCAAATGTTGCAAGAAAAAGCTTTGAAAAGACCTCACAAGGAATGCAGGTAGTTCCCTCACCAACAAATCCGTAGACGAGATGATGACATTGATGAAAAAACATGCCATGAGAGAGGAAAACACTATGGTCACTTGCGTACAACTTTGCAACATGTGTGAAGACCGGGACAAGATGATACACAGCTTCAGTGCTCACTTACAAGGTCAAGACAGTGCACGTAAATTCCTCATCAAATGCCCTGGCTGTGATACAGACGTAAACTACACTGAGAATATCCCCTGTGACATTGTAACACGTGGACTTGCAGACAGCGAAATCCAACTAGACCGTGGTGAGAAAAACCAAGACATTACACAAGAGGAGGTATTTCAGTTCACTGAGGCCAAAGAAGTCGGTGAAAGGTCAGCTGGGTGCATCTTAGAAACTCAGGGAACTGATAACTTCCGCAGTCAATATCACCTTGGAAACTGAAGGATCTCAAGAAGGACAAAATTCACAACAAAAATGAAACGTGCTCTTACTGCAGGAAACAAGGCCATGGCAAAAATGCCCCCACTAAACCAAGAAAGAACGACTGCCCCACATATGGCAAGATTTGTCCTCACTGCAGTCATCCCCACCACCTTGAGACTGTATGCCACAACAACAGCAAGTCAAACTTCAAGCTTCCTTCCTAACCAAATGCCACCGGAGAAACTGAGAAGGCTGTCTTTGATGCCCTCTGCACTGCCACAGTGCCAGATCCGAGAC
>CM042748.1:10162332-10205522 GCA_022496165.2 Catalaphyllia jardinei
TAGGAAGAAAGACCTGGCACTAAATATCAAGAGAGAAAGTGAAGATGGTGCGAGTTGCTTGATGGAGCGAAAAGATCGAGTTAAATACCTAAGCATGCTGCTTGACGATACAGTATCCTTTAGACATCACATATCCTATGTTGTATCACGAATTTCCCGCAGCAATGGGATAATAGCTAAACTCAGACATTTCTTAACTCTCTCTCAGATGAGACAACTCTAAAAAACTATTATTTAGCCTTACATTTCTTACACAATAATAGCATGTGGAAGTGCGTACAAATCTTATGTAAAGAAAATTCAAACTAGACAGAATCACACTATAAGGCTTATATTTTTTCACGTACATTTCGTAAACAAACAGAGAGCACCCTTCCTCTGCTCGACCTTCTTGAGGAAATAACAGTAAATTATGTGTATCAGCTGCATACTCTAAAATTCATGCATCTTTGGCATAAAGGTAGGCTACCAATTTTGTTTCAAAATTATTTTCAATATGCAAATATTATTCATGGGTATAACACCAGATATGCTTCCACACAAAATTTATATAAACCAAAAGAGTGAACCAACTCTGGAAAACAAACTGTTGCCTTTGCATCAACCGTTCTCTGGGATGATATCCCAGTAGACTAAATGTCTTCAATTTTTCAAAAAAATTAAAACTATATCTGCTGTCAGAACAACACTCTGAAACCTTGTCCTAAAATCTTCCCTTCCTCTGTAATACATTTTCTTTTTAGTCCTGTTCTTCTTTTTTTTATAAGTAACTGGGGGCTACCTCGAAAACGTCTCAGTTATTTAGCCTAAAGGCTCAATAGTTGTACTTCTTTTTAGTTTTTATCATAATTATATATATTTATATTTACTTTATGTAAGTACAACAGTGAATAAAGTGTTTGTTTTGTTGTTGTTAAAGCTCTTGATAAAGCCAGATTCTTTGTACTGGGCTGCAATGACTTGATCATTACTGTTGATCCCAAAATTTTATTAAAAGTATTCAGTGATTGATCCCTTGAGGTGATCTCAAATGCCACGCTTCGTAACCTCAAGGAGAAAACCCTGCACTACAAATTCCGCATGGTGCACATCCCTGGCATACAATACAAAGCTGCAATGCAGTCTCCAGCCGCCCTACTGATCCTACAAATCCAGACATGATGCTACTACCAGATGACATAGCAGCCTCAGGTGCTTCAGCCATCCCACCCCTGTTCAACCCCTCTTGACACGCCTTCCTGACTGGTATCTGCTGATAGCCTCCAGCATCCTGCACTACCATAGATGATGAGCTGGCATCATAAGGGTTCTCATCCTTGAACACCCTGGCTTTCACTTGGGACCACATCAACGTGGGCACACAAGTGATACCAACATGGTACACTGCACAGCTCATGTCCATCATTGAATCAGGCTTCCCAAAACTTTGCCATGAGCTATCACCAGCACTTTGTGAATACCGTCAGTTTCGTTACCACCTGTAAACAGTGGATGGCATAATACTTTACAAAGCACACACAGTCATCCCACCCTTCCTCCACCTACATATTCTCACCATGGTTCATTCAGCACACCAGGGTGTGACATCCAGGACTGCACATGCAGAAAAGACCGTTTTCTGGCCAGGCATAAGCCCAGCCATCACCGCCATACAGACAAACTGTCATCACTGCAACCATATGGCACATTCCCAACCTAATTCCCCACCCTTCCCTCTTGTCCTGCCAGCAGATCCCTTCCAGTGCATATTTGCTGATTTTTTTCCACTACAAGGGTAAGAACTACCATGTTGTTGTTGACAGATATTCAAACTGGCCCATCATCAAACAGACACAAACAGGGTCCAAGGGCCTAATTGAATGTTTACGATGCATAGTTGGAACATTTGGCATCCCATATGAGGGTGCAACAGATGGTGGCCCTGAGCTCACTGCAGTTGCCACATATCAATTCCTCAAGGATTGGGGAGCACACCACTGCCTGTTGTCTGTAGCCCACCCACACTCAAACTGCAGAGCAGATATTGGCATCAAAACTGTCAAACAACTCATCACCAACAACACAGACCCACATGGCAGTCATATCACCCCTGATCCTGCCACAAAGCTCTAACCTACTGTGTGTATTTGGCAGACCTATCAAGGACTTCATACCCATACTTCCCGGCCGCTACATACCTCACCCCACCTGGAGTGACACTCTAGCAGCCAGAGAGGAAGCCCTTAGGAACAGACACATGAAAGAAGCTGAGCAGTAGACAGTGCACACCAGGAGATTACCACCTCTTGCAGTTGGCCACCATGTACGTATTCAAAATCAGAGAGGTCCACATCCCAACTAGTGAGACAAAACAGGTGTCATCATTGAGGTCTGCCAATTTGACCAATATACAGTGACTGTGTTGATGAATCTGGTAGAATCGCCCTTTGCAACTGTAAGTTCCTGAGGAGATATGTCCCCGTCCAAAACCTCAACACCAAAACCTCAACACACAATCCATGAGGACTTCAGACACATCACTAATCTGCCTGCCAAGCCTGCCACCTTACCCACCCTGCACCATGAACGCCGAACAATAAATTCTAAACACTGAACAATGAACAGAGGACCTTGAACATTGGCCTCTTTACTACTGTTATGTTACATTGTCAGTCTTTATTTCCCTTTGTTATATAGTCCTTCTACAAATACGAACACTAAATACTTATGGAAGTTAGAGCATAGTCCCACTGATCCCAAAAGACAGGGACCTGGGCACAAGCCCCGTTTGACATTCAGTTGATATTGTAGTTGTAGTATAAAACATATTATGTCCTCTCGTCACTCACTGACAAGGATGTGTTAAAATAGATGAGCTCTTATCTAAATTTTTATTACACTTCTGTGCTTAACAGGCAAATCATTGCCAACATCAGTGCTAAAATTTAGCCTCATTAATAGCTGAACATTACTTAGTACAGAAAGCCTATCACTCTATGTAGAAATTTGACCACAATCATTTAAAGGTTTTTAAAAAGTTTTTCACAGTTTATTTAAGCCAAGCACTTAGCATGGTAATGAACAACCAATGTAAATAATGCAAATGATTTTTGGCCCTCAAATGAAAACTGTAGTTCTTAAGATGAGTAGTTAAAAGTAAATTCAGTCATTGCAAAGAGTAAAAAAATGTACCTGACTAACTGGTTCATGAAATGATGTGATAAGATTCTGTTTCATAAAACTTTTCTCCTCCTCTGAAATGGCACTGTAAATCAATCACATGAACAGACAAATAGATAATTGGAATGTCCAGCCTTGACATACAGTACAAGTACTGCTACATGTAACAGCCAGTCAGAAGAAAGAAAGACTAGATTCTAGACATTTTACATTTTTAAATGACTGAGTAATAAGTAATAGTATCATCTGAGCTGAATTTCAGAAAGGTTCTTAATGTACAATATTGTACACTATGGTAATACTGTATGGGCCCCGTGGTAAGTATATAACTCTAACCGTGAGCAGGCTCACATTTGGAGTTTAGGGAGCACATACGTGAGATTGCTTGGCTTGCTGACTCACTCTTCACCACTCGTGTGGGACTGAAACATGAGCATGCTTGCAATCAGTAGCATACCCTCAGTAGTCCACAGCTGTAATTTGTGTGAACTGTGTACTTTAACTTTAACACACTTTTGAGAGGGCAGGGGGGGGCCGCCCCCGGAAACATAGTCCGATCAAAGTGTCCAAAGCTTTATTGAGGATAAAAGTTTTCTTAGAACATCATCATATTTTTATACTTGGATATATTCTTCTTATACCTAAATTAGAGAGGCATCCCTAGTATGGTGCTTCTCCATAAATTTGTTTTTACAGTAGTGATGACATCACTCCTGGAGTGACATATACTCATAGTAATGTCCTTGAAATCAAAATAGTTTTTACTTCCAGCTAGGTTCACCTTCTCCCTAACAAAAGTCCCTTCATTATTTATCATTTTTACCCCTTGATTTTGTAGGTATATCACATCACTTTCCATGAAAGAATAAAAATGCTGTTTACTGTTTGCAATTATCTGGTATTATTTCGGAAGATATTAAGGTTTGAAAAAAAAAAATCAGTAAAATATGCAAATGAGCTGACTGATGACATCATACACCCAAAATTATATCAAGTATATAAAAAGAGCTATCTTACCCAATTTGCAGCGCAGAACATTGAAACTTGGTAGGCTAATAGTTCTACATGAAACACCTTTGGGAATAAAAATTCTGTTCCCATGGCAACTCACTCTTTTTCAGCCCCCACCCACTTGATTTTAAAATGTTGGTGATTTTTAGCTTGAAAAACATTAAGGCGACTAACGCTAGGAAACATATATATATATGTTTAGTATCACCCAACTAGTAGACTAATGCAAATCCTGCATTTTGATTGGCTATGCTACTAGGGGTCTAATAGTAATAGTCATCGAGTAGTGAAATTTGCCTGTTTTTCCTTTGCTTTTTTCACCGAAATAAATATTTCTTCAACTTGCATTTGCTAACTTTATTATCGCCATTTCTGTCTGGCGATTTCTGATGATTATAGCCAACACGTGCTCGTAGAATAATAGTTAAATATATATGTCTGGATTTATGAAAACAGTGCTAAAGAACTGGATTTCACCTTGTTTTGACTGCTCTTTTAGGCCACCTAAGCTACGTAAAGGGGAAAAAAGGGAAAGGACGACAAGAAAAGAAGGATAAACGGGAGGAGAAGGAGAAAAAAGACTGACTTCCCTTTTAATTTTTATATCGTCAACTTTGGAGATTCTGAAGTGAAAAAAGCGCTTGCTTGGCGAGCGATGTCAATTCTTTAGCACCATTTTTGACTGCTCTTTTAGGCCAAATAAGAGCTACGTATAGGGGAAAAATGGAAAGGACGGCAAGAAAAGCAAGATAAACGGGTGGAGAAGGTGAAAAGAGGCAGAAGGAGACTAAATGCTAAATTCAATGCTGGGTTGGCGAGTTTTAAATGGCTTGAAATCCTTTGAATGTTATTTGACATTTGCTAATTCGTACAACCGCAAATAAAACATGGTAGATTTGCATACGGTGAGCAAGTTGAAATTTAAGCTTGCTGGAATTGGAAAGAGCTAGAGGGCCAATAGCAGTGATTACTTTCGTTCACAAGGCCAGCTGAAAAACATACCAGCTCAGCCCGTGAAACGCCCCCTGCCAGCCAAGCCATCCGCCACTGCCACCCACGCTGCCACCACCGCCCCGAAGCTATCCAGCCAGCCCCCCCATGTCATTCAAGGAAGCCCTCCAACAATAAGCCGACACTGAGGAGACACCATGAATTCAAGGAAAAAGCCAAGCAAAACATGGAGGAAGCACTTAAATGGGGTGACAACAAGACCATCAAAAAAGCGGATTATAATTGGAGGATTGTGACCAGTGCCGTCAACGACAGACGGGAAGAAAACGTCTTTAACGAACTGTCTCTGGTGGAGCATGTGATTTACGGGAAGGAAGACGAAAAAAAGAGGTGACCGCGAAGCTCACGAGTGTCATCTCGATAAACTGTGGAATCAACTCAAAGACATGTACCCCATTTGGCAGAAACCTTGCAGTTGGATTCAAGAATGAAAAAAAAGACAAATAATTATTATTATTATATGGTTGTTGTTATTATCAATAAAAAAACATATCTCCAAAATTTATTCATGATGTGGTCAGAAAAAAAAAGGATATAGAAACAGGCTGCAAGCTCGCAGGTTTTGGGCCGAGAGATTAAAAAAGGGTGGCTACTCCAAAAGTCCATTTAGGCAAAGACAATTACTCGAGCCAACAAGACCCTGACACGCAAAAAAACATGCACAAAGCTTCGACCTTCAGAAATGGCGGGCCAAGATGGGCACCGAACTTCACTGGCCCGGGTATCAATACATGGGGCAGGGCACCAAACTCAAGAAGCACTTTAAGTACAGCGATCCCAGCATCAATTGATTGGACAAGATCGCCAAACAGCACGCATTGATTATAGTCCAGGGTAAGAAAAAAAATTTGAAATCCACTTGTCCAACGAACAAGTGAGGTTCTGGTTTTACTTGTTCAAACCCTAAGTCTAGTTGTCCTTAGATGTAAAGACTGTTACATCCAGGATCTGATGCATGATAATGGATATGAAGATTAAGCCTTTCTACTTAGGAACTATGATAATATATACAGCACTTGAAGTGTCAATAAAGTACTCATAATGCATATAAGTAATGGTACAATGTATACTTATTGACAGTGTTGTTACCCGAGTCTTTTAATATACAAATCACTACTCTGAATCGCTATCTGAGCTGCTTTGACACATTATGATGAACAAGAGAATCTATGCGATACTTTCTGCCTGATCCACAGCCAATGTACAAAGAACTTTGTAGATTTGCAAAGGCGAGATACATTCTACATATGGAACACATCTTGGTTCACTTCATGTATAACCCACAGGAAGGTGTCCTTCCAAGATGCCTCAAACTTTTGAACTCAAACTGTTGGGTTGTCAGATTTTTTTTCTTCCCGTTCACCAAGGTGCTTTCTGCCGAAGGTATTGCTTTTCTCTTTAGCTGCTTTACCGGTGCACTAGCCTGCGTCGCAGACAGTCTAAACTGCCGGTACAGACTAGGGATTTTGTGACACATCTGGCTGCAATGCAGGCAACCGCTGCACCAAAATAGCCTTTTACTCTTCCTGATCTGTCATTGTGTATGTACTGAAAGTGACTTAGAGGGAGAGTCCCAGACCCTTATTTTGCAAAAAGCAATCTGTTTTACATGTGCAAAAACTTAACTTAATACTGATTTCTCTGCTGAAACATTTAAGACACCTTATTTTTGTCTATTTTCTGAAGACTCACTTGTCCGAAGGACAAGTAAGATTGATAGCCCACTTGTCCACTGGCCAACACCACTTGTCTGGGGCAAGTGGACACCGTCTTTTTCGCACCCTGTAGTCAAGCCAAGAATTTGCAAGAGAGGTGGAAAGCCGATGCCAAGATGATCAAGGCTATCCACAAGTTACCGGGGAGTAAAACCCTAACTGAAAGGATGGTCAAAAGGATCATGCAAGCCAAGAAAAGACTCAAATTGTAAATCTTTCTTACCAAAAAGGGTTTTTTCTTTTTTGCTGAAATAAAAAACCAAAAAAACCGTCTATAAAAGGCCCGTGCCCCCATCGTACATCTTCATGTTCCTCCACCCTGATCTCAGAACAGAAAATAAAGCGGTACTTTCCAGGCATGTTATACATCAGAGATGTGCAGGGTTATCCCCTGAACGCGGTCAATGTCGTCTTCGAACGACCCAAACCCAAATATCCCCTGCGTGATCTGGTTAAGTTGAGGCAAGAAAGACAGAGGAAGCCAATCGACGCGCGGAACATTGGCATCATGCTTACAACAGTCTAAACCAGGGGTATTTAGCCTTAAAAGACAGAGATCTATGCTCATCCTGTCAATGAGACAAAGATGAGACCGAAGCGGGCAAGACCGTCGAACTGTGTCACAAGTGCTCCACCGGCCACGAAACCCTAAAGAGTCTAGAACTGAAGCTGGACAAGGTTTACCAAGACCTCAGATACTGGCAGGAGTGTTACGAAACCTTCCTGAGTGAGCAACAAGACAGGAAGAAATAAAAGAAAAACGTTTATTACAAGAAACCTTTTATACCCCTCCTTTAAGAGTATAAAGGTGGAAAGAAAAAACACACCAAAGTTTACGAGATGCAATCTCTCTCTATTTTTTTTGTCTACGAACGATCAGGCACCAGACCCTGAGCCAACTCCTCGTAGGCTTGAATGCGCCCTTGAAAGACTGAATTGTTATAGGCATTGATGATGGTCCAGACCTCTCGCTTGCCTTCACACTGAATGACCTGCTTCATGACATCGTCATCCATGTCATCGTCATCCATCCCGATCAAGTGCGTTCATGAACTGGAAAAAGAATTGGCAGATTTGAATGAACAGCGGGAACCAGGGAACCTCACTTCACAACATCCCGAGACCGCTCTACAAGAAAGTCTACATAGATCATGAAGGGATCCATTTTCACAGCATCAAAGATCCCATCACCATTTTTGGAAAGTATTGTCATTTCCACTGCTGTTGTTAAAGTTGATTATTCATTATTATCTATTGTCATTCCAATGAAAACAATAAAAAAAGACATGAAAGGTCTCGAATTGATTTTTTTCCAAAACAAACCCGCCTGCGCACTCGCCAAGGTCCCTTTCATGACCACCTGCGATCACCCTGCGAGCTCACACGAATACCCCCCGCTTTTTTGGGTTCTTTATGTTTTAGGCATCTAAAGTCATAGGTCAAGGGGTGCATTGCTCTACCCCCCACTTTTTGGGTTCTTTTAGGTGCCTCCCGCTTTTTCAGGTTCTTTTATAGGTGCCCCCACTTTTTTGGATTCTTTTATAGGTGCAGGCGCCCAAGGTCAGAAGGTCAGTCTACACACTATTCTGGTGGCCATCTTGCATACATTAAAATGACTGCACCACACACCAACCCTGGCTTTTTAGGGGTCCCTCTTAGGCAGCCTAGGTTTTTTTTTTTAAACAGCTTTGTCGGCCATTACATGTTAAGGCCTTACAGGGGGCTAAGGAGGTAGGGTTTCCTCTGTGCTTTAGGGTTAGCGTAGGGTTCTAAGGCCTTAGGCCTTAAGGTTCTATGGCGGTTCTAGGGTTAGCGTGGGGCTGCGGTTCACCACTAAATTCAGCCTTCACCACTGTGACATCATGGTTTAGTGGTGATGAAGTCACTTTTTCTTAAACTTTTATTGGTGGCCATCTTGAATAAATTAAGGGCAACGGGGCGGGGGAAAACGGTTACCTGTAATACTACTTACTGCAAAGAATCGAACATATCTGATACCAATTGGCTGAGAAATCTTTCTTCATAATATTTGAACAAAATTTGGTTGAGTAGATGATGTCATCAGTCTGCAAATTTGCATATTTTAAAACCTTTAATATCTGTGGAGCTAAAAGAGATATTTGAAACTAGGAAATGGCATTTTTCTTCTCATACATACTACTTGTTTTTGTTTAAAAATGGCTTAGATAGGAAAGATGTAATTTTCGTCAAAGCACCACTTAAATATAACATCAAGCAGTTATATACTTACTGAGGGGCTGATTTTCTCCAGTAGCGTTCCACTCCATTCTTGATATACAAAATTGCCATCCAGCGAATGTTCACATCAACTGCTTCATTTTTAAAAATCACCTGCAGGAAAAGGAGAAAGAGAATGTACATGTACAAATTATTGTTTAAATGATTAAGCCCTGCAGCTTTCCTACCAGTAGTATACATGTAAAGTCATAAAGTTTGAACTCCTAAAAACATATCCCCAGGGGGATGTGGGAGGGGAATTCTTATATGGAAAGGATGGGGATACCTATAGCAAAATTTGAATTACAACGGTAAAGGAAACCAAATCTGGGCGTGGCTTGGACTTAATTTGATGCCTCAAAGATACCACTCAAAATGGAATACAGCTGTAGGCCTGCTGATTACCAGCTGCTGTTCGGCCAATTAGCCCGGAGACCAGCAGAGACCAGCAGAAATTGAGCCTAAGATGGAACTAAGAGCCTTTTAAATTTAATTGTTTCCAGATACTTTGACAGCTAAAAAGAGTGGTTTTCGTCATGAACACCCTATGTGAGAATAAAATCCTTGTTTTTATACCCCTAATAAGCAAGACGATGAGCTCACATCCCTTTTGAGATGGGCATTCCCCCTCCCCTGGATTTATAATTGTACATATTCCTCATGGTGGAATTCCCCAGGTCCCAACTCCTCACCCCTCCGTTTAATCCCTCTGCTCCCCAGGGAAAGGGGGATCGGTAACAGTGACTTCTTTCTTCACTCTTGGTTAACTGGTTGCAAGCCCCCAAACTGAGCTGTTCAAAACTTAATATGAAACCTATGGTGGAATTCTCCAGGTTCCAACTCCTCACCTCTCCGTCTAATCCCTCTGGTCCCCAGGCCAGGGAAAGGGGATCGGTAACAGTAACTTTCTTTCTTCGCTCCTAGTTGGTTAATAACTGTTCAGAACTTAATACCAACGATTACCCTTGTCTATCAAAGTAATAAAAGGACAAAACGCCACTAATTGTTATATAACACTAACCAGGCTTAACTTGCAATCTTACCATGAGAAGGCTGTAGAAACCCAGTTCGGTCTCCCAAGCCTTGAGCTTTCCCTCGGCATCCTTTATGAGCGAAGGATCTTGGCTGCACGCATGACTCAATGCTAGTAACACTGCATCTCTCCAAGCTTCATTCATATTGTTCCCTTTTCTTTTTTTCTGCTTATCTTTGAGCGAATGATTAGTGAAAAACACTAGACTTTCCTCATGTTTCTTCAGACTTTCGACAAAGGCGTTTTTGCGATCATTGTCATGTATGAACCATTAGAAAGAATCTACGATCAGCTTTAATTGCTTTACATGAAGTATCCAACCGCTTCCGCTGATCTAGTCTTTCAAAAAAATGGCGGTAAATTCGCTCGAGCAATCGGATGTTACCGCATTGGATAAGTTGAAAACTGAGGAAAGTTTGCCCGTTGTCTTTCAGTGTAGCACTTGTAGTAACATCTTTGGAGACTCTTGCGCGTGGGTTTCTTCCGACCGAGAGCTTGAAGTGATTTGCGTAAATTGTAAGCTTAAACTTTCTTGTATGGGGTGCTTATAAAATTTTGGCAAGGGAGGCAGATTATTGTAGAAAAGCCGCTTATCAATTTTATACTTCATAGTGGTCAGTATTCCTTAGATAGGAATAGTGGAAGATGGCAGGCAGCATACTGTGAAGTAAGCATGGGTGGGGTATGTTAGAACAGGGGGATGTCATTTGGTCATGTAGATGAGTGGAACAAGAGTATCAACTGGAACAAGAGCGCCAAATCGTGTCATTTCGTTGCAAGCAGACCCTTAAGTTATATCTTAGCATGAACATCGTGATTAATCCTGGAGTAATTAAGTTATAGAGTGCACTTAAGGTGCCTGCTGTGTTTCGATGAAAAACGATGACTTTTTATACCTTTAGATACGAGTTTAATATTTTTGTTTTGTATTTAAATTTATCTAATTATATTGTAATCCAAGAAGAAACTTAACTTTGTTTTCCTACTTTATTTTTATATGTTAATGTAATTGTATTTAATTAGCTGTAGTTAGGCAGGTCCACGTCAAGACTTTGGTCTCTCCTATTTACTTTTAACCTGCATTGTTAATAAAGATGTATGTATATATGTATTTATGGGAGGAGGAGGGAGAAGAAAATGTGAGGGAAGGGGGCAATGATTTGAAGTGCCCTTACCCTGATATTTTTTTATCAACAAGGGGATTGTACAAACCCCCTCCCCCCAAAACCCCTCTTGGTTCTTCCTATAAAATGTATCTTACTATTTTCGTCTAGACAGAAATGTTGATATTGTTTGGTTGAGGAGATAATTGGGGTGGTTGGGTCTTTAGGGAATGAAGGATGTTGCTGAAGTGAGTTTCCCTGTTAATATGCCAACTAATCTCGTTTTCCCAGTTCCTAAATGTGCAGTTTCGGAGAATATCCATACTCCCACCACAGAGGGGATTAGAGTTTTTTTCTGGTGGGTTGAGGGTTCTCTAAGACAAACAAATTTAATAAAGAAATGTATGAAGCTTATTAATTTGAATTTCCAGAAAAGGGGGGGGGGTACAGTCTTAGAAATACTCCCTTCTGCGTGGGAAGTATGGATATTTCCTGGATCCACACAATTTAACACATTATATGACAATAATATCTTTATCTTTAATTTTTGAAATTTAACTTTTTTCATTTATAGCTGTAACATCATTTGTTAGTTTAGGAGAATGTTTAGAGACCTCAACACAAGGAGCAGATATTGGCAGGTCAGTGTACACTTATTGTTTGACTTGTTCTCAGTAATGTCTTATGAAAAGATTGTAAGCCACAATTTATGCAGATTGCCAGTACAGCGGTAGCTATTGTAAGTGGACGTTTTCAGGACGCAAAAATGTTGTTTGTAACTAGAGATTGCTCAAGGCTGCTGCCTAACAGGAACCCAGCAGCCTGGGGCACCCAAGAAAATGCTTTGGGTGCCTAGATTTTTTGCAGCAGCTCCCAAAACACTACCTGTCAGGTTCCTAACTTCTCAGCTTTTGCCCTTGTGGGCTCCTTGAAATATTTGTTAGGCAACAGTCTTGTTGTTGCCTACAACAATGGTTCTTGTAAGCAGCTAGTGGAAGTGTCGGGGATGTATGGTCACTTATTAGGGCTTGCCTACCTAATCATATACATTTGGGAACACACAAAAATACCATAGTGACTGTGTTACTGATTACAGCAGTTGTCAATCACATGTGACCTTCAGTGCAAAAACTTCTGATTTCAAGGATGGAGTTTAAGTTAGTGAGCTAGCCGTACTTGCAGAAAGTAAAATGATACCTTTTACAAGTGGCCTGCTTCAAGGTTTCGCTTTTCAGGTAAATTTTGCTTACAGTCGGCAAGGAGGTGGAGATGATTTACGTCCACCAAAACCTAGGTTTTGTCTAGGCTTTTTTTGTGCTGAAGGTCACATGTGATTGATGACCGCTGTTAAATAAGATTCAGAGGCTAGTTGGATTGGATCATGTGTACTAAAGGCATCTGTGGTCGAGTGTCGATCAACACCCTCAATCGACATCTCAATCGATACTTAATTGACAGCCTGATCAATACTTGGTTGACATTTGATTGACATTCCGCTTATGGGAATGACTAAATACAGAATTTGTATTACAGTTCAAACAGGTTTTTTTTAAGGTGGGCATCTGCAGTCGAGTGTTAATCTATACCCACATGTAGCAGTTTTGTAGATAATTATGTGCGGTCATGTATGCCAATGGCATCCATGATCAAGTGTTGATTGATAACCTTGATTGAGGCTCACTCCACATTTCAACTGACACTTGATCAGTACTCAGTCAATACTCTATCAACATCTCAGTCTGCTGAGAGTCAACAAATTTCTGCAGACACAACATTGCCTGTCAATCTATAGGTATCATTGAATCAGTCGACACTTGGCTAACTATTGACCAACTGTCAACTGAGTCAGTGTTGATCGAGTACTGATCAAGATTTTGATCGAGTGTTGGCCGAGTATCAGTTTAGATTTTGATTGAGTGTCGAATGATATGTCAATCAAGATGTCAATTTATTAAGGGTTAACAAAGGGGTATCAAATGATACTCGACTACAGAATGATCGGATATGTGTACATCTTAGAACCAAAAATTAATAGACTGCAAATATTATTTTACCTCAATACATGCATATGGTACTGTAACTACTGAAGAGCATTTTAAGTGCCTGAATAAGTGTACTGGAGTTTTTGATGCTGTGGCCAGTAATCCTCAAACTAAAAAATTGTGTCTGGTCAGTTCTAACATTATTTACATTGAATTCTCTAGTACCTTCATGCCTCTACAATGTAAATCCTGTAAATCTCCCATTGGTCGAATCTACCGGACAACTCCAAGAGAACTGGACCACTTAAGGTATGCCTCTGAATATCTACACGTAATCACAAGTATTTTAGTTTGATGTATGGTACAATGTGAATCTGAAACTAGCTGCCTTTAATACAAAATTGATGTTGAAACCTTGTCTTTGTTGTCATGTTGATAAATCCTTGTTTATTTCAAGCAGATGTTTTTACAGACGGTGCCTACCATAAAATACAAAAGTTTTTGCACAAGGTTAGGACCATGCGGGAAAAGTAGATCTTTGCAAGGTCTATTGGAATCCATACTGAAAAACTGGGGTAGCCATGCTTTTCTCCAAGATAATTATTAGCCTTGAATCGCAACAAAAAAAGAAGGAAAGGTTATTTCTTCACAGATTTCCTTAGAATTTGTCTTTACATACAGAAAATCAAACACATTTAAAAGATCTTTAAACTACATGGCAAATGGTAACATAAAAACTATTTTTGGTAAAATCGTTGCAACAGTGCTTTTAGCATCTCTGACAGCCTTTCTCTGGTTCAGCTAAAATACAGTCTAAATACCTTTTGCTCAACACAAGAAACTACCGTAAATCCTCTATTAAGCCCCCTTCTCAAATAAATCCCTTCCCCCTCTCTAATAAGCCCCCCTTTCCAGAGGAGGAAAGTTAATAAGCCTCTCAACCCCCCATCCTGTATTCTTCATAAAAAATTTAACTGGTCAGTTATGGTTTATTCAGGCTGGAAGTTCATATTGTTTTTGGTCTTTGGCCACATGACCTCCAACTTCATATGCTTAACTTTCTCAACTTTCTGCTCTAGTTCTCTGTGGAGAATTGTCATCATTTTCTTAATGTTAGAAAAAGCAGTGACTTTAATTGCACAACACATACAATGTAAGTCGACTCTGTCTGATACCACAGTATTTTTGCTACAGGTGATGCACTTCCCTAATTTAAATAAGCCCCCCTCCCTCAAAAAGTGCTTGAAAAAAATATCCCCCAGGGGGTCTTAATAGAGGATTTACGGTGATCACGTGTTGAATATTCTTGCCACTTCCATTTCATAACATAGTTTAGGGGTAACCACACATTTTTGAAAGTATTAATCTTTTTTAACAACTTTTACATTGCCCATTCCATTTTTCTTGTCACTTCCCCAGTGAGTAAGACTTTTGCCTATCCCACACTTGTTTTGTGAGTGCACTATGTCATCTGTAAGTACATGTTTTACAGATGGATTTCAGTATAATGTTTAACAGATAACAGTTAGATTTTCAGATGGAAGATGTTTTCTTAACAGTTATTGGTTACTGACATTCTGCTATTCTGGTGTTCCTGGTTTAAGTACAGATTCATTATTGGCCTTGACTTGGTCACCGTATGAAATTTTTGCCTTTATTTTAGTCGTGTACTCGGTAGCGTAGTTGATTGCATCATTGTTAACCTCAGCACGAGAATGGCACCTAAGTCATGGCTTGTGTGATAGTCAGCATCTGTGTGCACTAACAAAAGTAGGCACCATCCTTAAGTACCAACAAGTCTCTTGTTTTTCTTTGTCTGCAATTTCTGATAATTTGTTGCATGTGAAAATGTGAGTCAATTGGACTAAATGTGAATATTTATAATTTCTCTTTCCCTTTCTAGGAATATGTATTGCTTAGATGTTGAACACATAAAAAGGTGACTATAGTAGTATAGGCTTCTTCTTTCCAATTGCTTAAATTGGAAAATTTACTGCGATGATCATTCTTCACTTTGAGTAGTATACTATGTTGTTTTTAAGCCTTGTTACTGTCTAGGTAAGTCTTGGTAGGTCTAGGTAGATCATTAATATTCAAACTGTCTAGGTACCTGTATACTAATAAAGTGCCTTCCTCCACACTAATTTTATAATTAAACGAGACTTACCTGTAAGTTGACGTTTGATTTAAATCAAACGTCAACTTAAGTTAACGTTTGATTCAAATACAGGTAGGTCGCGTTAATTATAAAATTCTATCTGTCATCACTCCTACGTCACTACGGAGTACCATGAGAGTTCAAAGCTTGTGAGCTCCAACAAGACCAAATATAAATGGGGTACGTGGTCATAAATAGGAGACGCAAAGGGACGTTCAATAAACAACGATAAATGGACTTTTAATAGAACCATGCCAGAAATGGCGTGACAAATGCTTCGACAACCGAGATTATGTAATAACAGAAACAATTGGTAAATGGAACAAAGATAAGATTATATTTCCGGTGTCTAGTTAGCCTGTGCAGCTGAGTCAAAATGAGTCAGAAGAGTTTGACCGAGGTTGCCACTAATATGCTTGTTATAGTGTTCAGCGAATGTTCTAGCGTTCGACCATCCCCCAGCCTTGAGAATGTCCGCTAGAGGAAGTTGACGTTGTAAGAGGAGGAGGCTGTGCGAATACTATGTGCCGAGAAAATGCTAACGTCTATACCAGCATCCTGGAGTGTAGATCTAATCCATCTAGCCACAGTAGAGTTGGTGACAGGCTTGTGCGGTTTCGTGTAAATGATCAGGAGGCGTGGATCGCTGCGCAGTGAATGCGTTTTCCTGATGTAATGTTTGATGTAGGTTACCGGGCAAAGTTGGGAGTCTGGGGCGAATGATCGGATTTCAATGGGCGCAAGGTGTTTGCCAGGTCGAGTTGTTTTCAGAGTGTCCCGTATAGTGAATGTAATTCCGGTCGTGGTTTCCTGCATACATGAGGTGTCCAGTTTGGAGAGTGTTTGAGTTCGCTGCGCGGTGACAAGGGCAAGTAACATCGTAAGATTCAGCGTAAGTTGTTTTAATGTAAAGTCGTTCAGGGCCGGAATTGATCGAAGATATGTAAGGACAATGCCAACGTCCCATATAGTGGAGTATCTGGGCAGAGATGGTCTAAGTTCAAAGGTTCCTTTGAGGAAACGGGTTACCAGGGGATGTTCTCCAAAAGTCGTCTTATCCGCTGGTGTAATAACCGAGGACAAGGCGGATCTAGCAGTGTTGATAGCACTGTAACCGACCCCCTGTTTGTAAAGTAAAGTGAGAAAATCCAGCCGTCGGTAATGGTGGCTTTGGTGACATCCAGTTGTTTGTTTTTACAATAAGTCACCCATCGAGAGAGGAAGGTTGTGTACTGTTCCCGGACAAGTGGCATACTAGCAGCGTTAGGGTTCTGTGAAGTTAAGTGGATATAGTTTCTCGGGTTTCCCGGGTGGTTGGAGGAGGTGTATGACTGGATGGAGGGTTATCAGTGGCTCCACGCATATCTGCATGGCTCGGGGGAACCAAGCTTGTGTCGGCCAGTTGGGCATGATCAGGATTCCCGATGCTTGGTCTTCCCGCACTCGCTGAAGAAATGTATTGATAACACTGAATGGGGGGAAAAGCATAGAATTTAAGATGACGTAAGTTGAGTGAAAACGCGTCAACGGCGACTGCGCCTGGGCCAGGCTTAAACTTTTAAGGCTTTTTCAGGGGTCAGTGTGATAGTCATGGCGACCGAGTCGATAATAAAGTCTAATAGAACCAGGCGTTGGGATGGAATAAATACAGACTTGTCTAGATGGATTGTAAGCCCCAAAGAATCGAATTTAATAAAAGTGTCAATCACGTTGGAGACACAAAAATCGTATGTTCTTCCTCGGCGATAAAGGTCATCAATGTACACGTGCCCCTTTTTGTGTAACTCTGTAAGCGGCGGTTTGAGCAATTTTGGGAATTTCCTGGGGCAAGAGGATAACCCGTTGGGCAGGCACGTGAACTGTTACAGAACATTTTTCCATATGAAACGTAGGTATTTCCTGTACGAGGGGTTCACACTAACCGTGTGATAAGCATCCTTGAGGTCAAGTGAGGCCATATGGCAATTCTTTTGGACTAATCGTAAAATTGACTGAAGTGTTTCCATATTAAAATGGTGATAAGTGACAAATTGGTTAAGTCCCTTGAGGTTTAGAATTAGTTTGTGGCCTCCATCTCTCTTAGGTCTAATGAAGATGTTGGAGATCACCTCGTAAGGAGTATGATCAGTTGTTTCAATAATGTTTTTAGAGAGCAGTTTTGCAACTTCATTGTCAATAATGGCACTTTCTTACCCAGAGAAAACAGATTGTGGGCATTTAGTGTTATGCGGTCGGGCGTCAAACTCAATTTTTGCCCCTCTGACAGATGTCAAAATTTCCTTATTATTAGAGGTAATCATCTGCCAGTTGCTAATGAACTTAGTTATGCAACCAGCTCGAAAATAAGTGCATCTATTCTCCAAGTATTCCTTAAGGTCACGTACCAAAGAGGGGAATTTACTTACCGATATTTTAATGGTTTCCAAAGAATGTATTATGTCCTCTCGGTTCGGTTTTTGGAGAAGGTGGGTTTTTCTGGCCCTTCCCTAAAAAATGCGGTTTGTTCTCTCCAGGCCTGTAGTGTTTGCCATAGTTCTTTTGAGGCCTGCGCTTATCGTGATGAGAATTGAATGGGTGCGAGAAGCGTGTCGCGCCAGTTTTGCCTATGCCTATGCCTTTTCCAATTTTGTTAGTATCTTTGGCGTCACGTTCTTGTTTTGCCCGGTCGGCCCCAAAAAGAAGGTCGGACCGACTGGTCGACTCATTTGCCTGGGAGCAAAGCAAATGAAATTCGACTTTAAGGGTCGGTTAAATCTGCTCTCGGCGTAAGCGGGAAAGCCCCCCGACAGCGTGTCCTAATAGGACAATGGCGTCAATATTAGCAGCCAGTGTTTCCTTATCTGTGCTTGGTTGCTGATCCACTAATTTATCACATACCTTTAGCATTCCGAAAGTGGCTTTCTGTAAGGCTTGTTGTATGTTGCTGACTCTCAGGTCGGCTTTGCGCCTAAAATTATTCATTTGATCCCAGATTGCTGGGTTTACCGTGGTGATGTCGGGGCAATTTTCTGGTCTAGCGTGTTTAGCTAGCAGTGCTTTCAGTTTTTCGTTGGGAAGGGTAATGCCCCACCGTTTGGACGCTATGTTAGCCAAGCGTTGGTTTATTTTGGTGCCAACAAGTTCATCGTCAGTGAAGTCAGCCTTGAGAGTTTGAGAAGCTCGACTTCTTCATTGGGCTCAGCTGTTTTAGCTGCCATCTGGACCTCTTTGGAGTTTGATTCCTTAAGGAATTCAGTGATGTCTTCATCCGAGGGCGAGATACTTAATGCGTCTTCCTCGCGCCTTCATTTACTAGATGCCTCGTGGTCGGTAGCTTCAGACTCGGAGTCGGCGCTCGAAAGGTCGTGGAAGCTATGACGCCGTTTCTTTTGCGGCTTTGAGTCTTGGCGTGCCACAATCGTTTGTAATAAAGAGGCCATGGTGCCCATATTTACGTTGATATCTGAAAGCGTTTTCGCGAGGTTTTCGCCAGGTTGGCTTGATAAACCTGCTTCAGCAGGGCGAACAATCTCAGGTTGAGAATCATTGCCAGGTTGGCTGTTTGAGGCACCAGTTAGGTGGCTAGCGCCAGGTTCATTGTTTTCGGCTGACACAATAGGTAAAGGGAAAAGAAAAATAAGAATCAACAGTTAGGGGTTGCTCTTCAGAGGGAAAATACTCATGACACTTGGTCTCCGTTGCGTTGGCTCAGAAAGCGAGCGTACAATGGCTCAATAAGCTAGTGCGCGTGCTTCTCATGGTACTCCGTAGTGACTGATGACAGATAGAATAAGCGTCCATCTATTACAATACAAACAATGAACCTGCCTAAACTTGCCCGTTGCTAGTGAACCCTGATTGGCTTGTGAAAATCTGTTACGTATTCAAAATAAAAGTGCCAATTTTAACGAAGGCGTCATTCCTTCATTCAACTTGAACTCGCTGAAAACTTTCTCGATTTCGAAACGATTATCGTGAAGATGGCTTTTTTCACCGTTATTGATCTTCAAGCTGCCTTGAGCGCTTGTTTAACTGTCCGCGACTGGGAGATGTTGCCGGAAGCTGTTCAAATCCCAGAGAATTTTGTTCTGTTGGCGTTAAAGCGATTGGGCAAGATTTCCGTATAACCCCTTACATTTATTATGCATACAGTTCTTTGTTTAACTAAACAATAGCTGAAACAAAGGAACTCCTGTGAGACTTATTCACTTTGAATAACTTGAAATTTGCCGGGTTTTTTTTTCTAAGTGTCGCATACTTATAAACTTAAAAAATTTTGGCGAATTTTAGATCTAAAATACCGAAAACAAAACGATTTTTAAAAGTCTAAATTGCGGAAAACGGAAAAGAAATATCATATTTTAGGGCGCATTATTAGTACTTTAAAATTGAGCGTAAGCTTGAAACTACTTTTAAAAAATAACGGCGATGTCAGTCTATGCGCTCGTTTTAGAACGCTCAACAATAGTGATTTAGGCCTCAGCAAAGGCTGCTTGCGGTTAGCTTTAAAACGTTGATCGGGTCAGATCAAAACAAAGTTAAATAAAATTCTTGCTTACCTCTCTTCTCACTTCGCATTTTTTCCCCTTAATTTCTTTTGTTTCTTTTCTCTATCAAGACGCGATCAGAACACAGACAGTGCATACATTGGTACGAAGAACTATTGCGCATCTTTACGTACTACATGTAATGTATATGTTTCCAAAAGGATCATCTCCATAGTGCTTACGACACAAACATTCCTGTAGGTCACGTTCGAAGAGATCTTTGGACGTTCCTATACGAGGCATACTTTGTTCGACTCCCCACTATATATTTTCAATGCACTGGGTGTGCACACCTGTCAGTGTGTCTGGGTCGACAAAGTTTAGGCTGAGGTTAACTTTGAGACGACTACAGCCGTCGTCTTTTAGGCAGTCGTAAGCTTTCCACATGTCATTCCCGGCAATATGTGGGCGCATATGATGGGTAGAACTGTGTCTTTATCCCTTTGCCCTACAGGAACAAGGAAACGGGCTTTGGTTCCGCGCTGCCGAAAACCCACTGTACTTCGATATAGTGACCGCAGTTGTAGTTCGTTTTGCAAGTAGACCCTACTGGAGGAAAGCATTAAATCGTTCCCCCTTTTATTCACCAAGGAATCAAGGATAAAGACAAGCGATGCATGTTCTCGTGCAGCGTGAAACATGTATTTTACAGATGAATAAGTAAATTGTAATGTAAATTTTTATGCATGTGAACCAGTCAAGTAAAATAAAAATGATTTGTCGAGGGGTAATGTTCAACTTAACCTCGTAGGGAGTGGTGTAGAAGAGAGACTGGTGAGCGAGAGTTGTGCGAAAGGTAAGTGGTTCGAGACCGGCCCAAGCGGCTGCGAAGGAGACTAAGACCTGCCGGGTACAAGGGGAAAAAACTAAAAAAAGTACAGAGCCAGGGAAATGCGGAGGAGAAAAATAAGAAGAATGGAGCAAGGGGAAGAAGAGAAGGGGCAAAAAGACAGTGCAAAAAGACAGTGCAATGAAATCCACTTTTATTCATACAGTAAGTAGTAATTATCAATGTATATATTCAATACGTTAGGGAGTTGTTATTGTCTTCAAAAACAATAGAGCGCATACATAATTAATCATTGTGCATGTATTATAAATGTATGGGGTTATACGGAAATCTTTCCAAGCGATTGACTGAGTTGACTTTCCATATTATGTTTTTATCTGAACTCTCTTTGCCGTGACAAGAGAGAGAGAATTCTTAGCTGGTCGAGGTTTTCGCTCCGTTAATCACTCATTTTGCCAATGTAATGTAATGTAATGTAATATAATGTAATGTAAATCTTTATTTATACACGGAGAATCATCAGTTAAGTTAATAATTAAAAATTAAAACTTGTACAACTGCTTTACATGATTGCCGTGTGGGAATCCGATATCTCAGATACTTTCTTAATGCCCCGTTTAAACTGCCCAATAGAACAAACGGTTTTTAAATCTTGGGGCAAGTTGTTCCATAAACAGGCCCCGCTGTAGCCAAACGTGTAGTATTTGGCTTGGGCAGCGAAAGCTTTCCTTCAAGATTTCTTAGGTTATAATCGTTAACGTGGCGTTCAGTGAAGAGACATTGAAGATAGTCTGGGGCAAGTTCATTCAATGTTTTGTACATAATTAAAGCTTTCTGCTTTTTACGACGAAGAGACAGCTTCTCTCACATAAGCATCGCGAGAAGGAGGTTGGAGCTCGTATCAAAAGGTGATTGAGTAATTACTCTGGCGGCGCGATTTTGTAATTTTTGTAATTTATCACTCAAACAGCCACTCATACCATCCCAAACCGGGCTGCAGTAATCAAAATGTGGTAAAATTAAAGCATTATAAATTTGAACTGCAACATCCGTCGGAATAAAAGGTCGTACACGTTTCAATGCACCAATGGCTGAAGAGACTTTCTTGCTTATCTCGTCAACGTGTTTAGACCAAGAGAGTTGTGCATCGATGGTAACACCCAGAGATTTAGTATGGTCAACTCTCTTGATCGTCCTGACATCGATACTTATATTAATCTCCTCACATTGGGCATTCAATCTCTTAAGTGCTCTGTCACTTTTTGGGAAGAATCCGTTTCTTGGCTAGATTGAGAGTCTTCACTGTCTTCGTAATATCCATTACCTCGTTGAAGAAGGCAGTAATTATAACCGTCGCTCCAAGACATTTGTTTTTGGTTTGAACAGCACGAGCTTTCACAGTAAACTGAACGGCAAGTGGAGCGCCGCGTATAAAACAAGCAGTGAAAATGTGAAGCTTATGGGACGCGGTTTAGTGTGACAAGCTACTGGTACTGCAGGCGGGGTTACTAAGCTCTCTTCTCTGTGTTCAGGCCTTCATCGTCTCCATACAAAGTGAGCCACTCAGGAACAGAATCTACTGTTGTTTTATAATGTTTGATGTTATAGGCGGCTTTTCTAACCACTCTTGGTAGAGATTTCAGTGATTTCTTTACTCCCCTTGGTGTTGATAACTGATGGACTATTGTATCACTTTCCTCTTCCTGCACTGATAGAGGTGTTTCACTTGTTGAAGGTCTTAATGCCTGGCTCCTCTTTGCTGGATAGATCATCAGCCGAACCTTAGGTTGTAATTACGCTTCTTGTGACCACTTCCTTCGATTGATGTAACCTAATCCATGTACATCTGTGAGATGATTAGACAATCTAACGTGATATTTAATTTTGCTCCACAATTCGGAATTGGGCAATGTTAACAGTTCGAGATCTCCACAAAAATAAAACAGTTCCAGCGAATTTTATCTTTTATGCGAAGGACAAAAAGGAAACAACACAGGACATGAAAGTAGAGGCAGTGCGTATTTGCAAAATGAGTGACTAACGGAGCGAAAACCTCGACCAGCTAATAATTAATTCTCCCTTCTTTTGGCACGGCAAAGCTGAGAGTTCAGATAAAAACATAATATGGAAAGTCAACTCAGTCAATCGCTTTAACGCCAACGGAACAAAATTCTCTGGGATTTGAACAGCTTCAGTCAACATCTCCCAGTCGCGGACAGTCAAACAAGCTCTCAAGGCAGCTTGAAGATCAATAACGTTGGTGAAAAAAGCCATCTTCACGATAATCGTTTCGAAATCAAGAAAGTTTTCAAGTTTCCAGCGAGTTCAAGTTGAATGAAGGAATGACGCTTTCGTTAAAATTGGTGCTTTTATTTTGGATACGCAACAGATTTTCATAAGCCAATCATGGTTCACTAGTAACGGGCAAGTTTAGGCAAGTTTATTGTTTGTATTGTACTAGAGTGACACTTATTAGTGTGGAAGAAGGCACTTTATTAGTATACAGGTACCTAGACAGTTTGAATATTAATGATTTACCTAGACCTACCAAGACTTACCTAGACAGTAACAAGGCTTAAAAACAACATAGTATACTACTGACTATGTTCATTGGCCCTTGTAGAAATTTCCAAACTTCAGGTTTATTTGTGTATAATATGGTAGAAACAAGTTTCCAATGATAATCTGATTGCTCAGCCCTGGGGGTACATGACTGTGCAGTTTTTCATGCACTATGGTGAAAAGTGGTGCAAAAATGTTTGTGAGGCTTGATTTTGCCATTACAAGAGTTCTTGCTTGGCTACATCAGCTGAAAGAAATCTAACTTTCTCAGTCTAACAGACTGTTAATAACTTAAGACTGCGGTACATCGTTGGTTGCTGATTACTAAGTTCAAACTGCATCAATGAGGTTGGGAAGCAATTCTCTGACTGGAATAGGTTGTCTTGATAATATAATTAAAACGCATCTAAACTGGCTTCTTTCAGCTATCAGGTTGGTTCAGTGAATGGGATGCAGACTTTAACTAGTGACGAAGTTCTCGACCTTCCAACAGCGAAGACCCTTCAACAGGGAATTCACAAGGTACATCTAAATTCTTTAGAAACAGTCAAACCTTTATTAAGGTTACCGTGCACCTTCAGTTCGATTATTTTCTTTGAGTCAAAATATTGGTCGAAGTGTGATCTTTAATTTTTTAAAACAATTTTTTCACCAGAGGGGGACACTTTAAAGAGCTACAAGTCAAAGGGAATTTGTTCGATTGCTCTCAAATTTTAAGCAGCCAACCCCTTTTTAAGCGGCCACTATCCATTTCCCTCTGAACAGGCTCTCAACTCGAGGATAATGTAAAGAAAAAGCAGGAAGAAAGGGTATAGAATGAGAATAAGGGTGATGCACTAATCTCCACACCATTCCCTCCTCAGCCATTTCTTTTTTGGCTCTTTCAGCCATGGTCAGGCCCATCCAGTCGGAGGGTGGCTGTCTAATGGGGGTTGAACTGTATGATTTTGAAAATTCAATGCCTGGATCCAGTCTAAAGGAACAATTACATTTTTAGAGATGCAGGCTGCAGTAGGTGTTTATGGAAAACGGGTTTTATGTAGCTAAGCTAGTATTGTTTTGCTACCATATAGATTAGTTAACACTGCAATAATTTTTTTTGCTGTTCTTTCAGCCTGTAAAAACATTAAAGCTAGACATTCATAGCAACACTTTGAAATGTGCACTGCCATAAAACAGGATATCTTCTGTGAAATGACAATAATATCCAGAGACTTACAGTTATGGTGAAGAAGCAGTCAATTGAGAAAAGAATGTTTAAAAACAGTCTTTTTGTTTCACATGTTTGCAAATCTTCTTTTATCCTTTTCATTTTTGTCTAACCCTACTCAAAAGAATGCTATAAGATGGGAAATGGGTTATAAAACATCTTGCAGTGTAACTAACTAATTAGCAATGTTTGTCTTGTATTAAACAGATTGAAAGTGTGGTAATCATGCTGTTAGAGAGACTGACTGCACTGGAGGCAGGATTTGGGATCAGAACAAATAACGATGATACCAGTGGTGAACTATTTGCTAGCAAAACAGCGAACAATGGCATAGACTCTCAAGTTGCAGTAATAGATAAATCTCATGAGAAACCAAGCAAAAAGAAAAGAAAGTAAACCATCTATCAGCTTGGTGGGTCAGCCTCGGGACAGTTGCCAAGTCTTTTCCCTTGCAAGTCCAAGAAGTCAGATGATTCCATGCTTCATTACTGCGAACATCTCAAGTGGGATAAAATGAACAAAACAAACAATGGAATGTACTTTATGATTCGGGCATCATTATGTGTATAAATATGTTTGTTCCAAGTTTACATGTAAATCTTAACAATAAATTGCTAAAATTAACTGCAACATTGAGATCAAAGAAATGTACAAATAAAGGTCTTAAACATATTTTCTGCCTGGCTGGCTGGTTTTTAAGGTTTACTTGTTAAACAGTGTATAACAATCTGAACTTCTCGTTAACATTGTTGCTGTCTGCCAGTGGTGGATGCCTTGATTCAGACTCAAATGTACTCACTCTTTGGGGTGAACCATTATATTTTTGAAGCGGGGAAATGGGGGAAAAAATTTTCAATCCCAATCCCTTTTTTATATACCTGACCTCTACAATACAAAATTTCTATTTTCTATTCAAAAACTGGCTTCTGAAAAATAAAAACTAGATTCCCACAGAAAGGGTTGTTAAAAACATGTTATTGCACAAAATTATGAAAGCACTGCAACAATTAGGAAGACAATTTTTGGTTCAGGAAAAGTTACCATTTATTTTAATTTCTTTTTGTTTGAAATATAACAACTTTAAATTGAAACATATTTGATATAAAATTTATTTCTATTTTTCTATGTACATTGTTTATAAATACCCATACCCTGGTCCCAGAGTGTTTCTTGGTTCTTACTTACACTGATACATGTGTACTAAGATGCCTTTTGAATGGTCTAAGGGAGTAATTTTCATCACTTTGCTACTCATTATTGACTCAGAAATTAAAAAAAAGAGAACCTGTGGGGCCAGGGTATCAAACATTAATTTGTGAACAATTCTCAAGTCTCATGACTACACTATTTTTTAAAGATTAATTCTACACTATCTTGCTGAACTGTCAGAGGGTGGGGAGATTGCATAAGGAGTTAAGCATCACTGCTGCAAGAGCCTACGTATTCCTTACAGTTCACAGCTGTTCATTAGAGGGAATTACTAAAACATGGACTGGAGAGAAGTACCAATATTGGTATTGTGCACTTCCAGAAAATATCAATACTCCCCCACAGAAGAGATTGCACTTTCCTGGGGGTGGGGGTGGGGGGTCTGTAAAAAGACATGTATGAGCTGGGCTTTATTTGAAATTCAAGAGGGGTTGGGGTGGATCTTAGAACAAAATTAATACCTTCCCTGGGGAAGGTATAGGTATTTCTTGGAACTGCAGATTGTATCAAAAAGCTACTGGTAACTCATGACAAGCAATCCAAACAATTTGAGAGTTTTGGGCAAAAAAGTGCAAAGTACATTACAAACTCTTCTTTTGATGACTTTCAAACAGCTACCATTTGGTTATTTCCCTGGCACCTAATGATATAAGAATATCATTCAAGTGTGGCCCGAATTTGGACACCCTATTTCGTGTAGAAGTTTTCGTAGTGTTCTACATCTATACGACGAGATCCCATTTGCAAGATTTTTTAGTTTAGCCTTTGAGTTCTTGTTATGCCCTTTTTGTAATTTACCCTTTTTATTTTCCCTTATATATTTTTTATTGCCATGGCAACCTACGTCTTTATCCATTGAAAGTTAGAGCAACAAGGGAATCAGTTCATGTTTACTTCACAATGCTTCTGCTGTCTTTGCTAGGGACTACTAAATGTACGTGGTAGTCTGTCAATAGACCATGGCGGAAATTAACAGTTAATGCATCATACTTTTAAGTTCTTATTTCCAGAAATTACCTGATATTTTCTCCACAACTAATGCCTTCATAAAACTCCAAGGGCATTAAAACATTTCATAAGAGAACTAATAATTAATGATAGGCCTGCCCACATCTATCTCTAATCATCAATTTAAACTAATTTCTAGGAGTGCTAAATTTTAAACAATGAGTGGTGACAAAAATTGCTACATTTGTAAGATGATGTCAGTTGACATGGTGTAACTGACGATCCTTCATTTTATCATAAATAGCCTTCGGCCTATTATTGTATTTTTTCTCCATGTCTGTCTCTGATTATCAGATCAACTGAAGTCAATGGTTTTCATGTTTTGTCACTATAAATCATTCTGGGGACCTCTCACCAACACAAGTTTACTTCTTGATTCCAATGGTCATGTCGGTTGGTTGTCATTGGTAGAATTTGACCTTTTTGGATGTTTCTGTTCCAAGGTATGTTAACTGCCCAAAAATGCAGTCATTAATTATCTTTTGAACTTCAGAACTTGCATGTTCTTAAAAGGTGTAGTGAGGTGATTGCCCACTGTGCCAGCATTTTCTTTCTCATTTCGGCTCCTGTACACAAACTCACTGTGGCCATAAGGAATTATGATGATGATGATGATGATGATGACAAACTCAGGGAACCATAACATCCCTCAAAAATGCACCACCATCACCTTCAAGAATACTTGTGCCAAGATCACGAAAATTCAGGTCTGTGGCCAGTTTGTACTGCATGCGCACATCACTCACAAATCCCAACAGTCTTTTCATGTTGGCGGCTGCTTGAGATGAGCGAGAGTTTTCATTCTTGTACCTGGCAAAGTGGACACAGCATTAGTTTCTCGCTAAAACCGTTTTTGGTGGACCTAAATGAAAATCAAAAGGACACTGTTTTCTTTGGAAGCGTTAATTAACCATATCAGTAACCTTTGACATAGCATTTTTACGAGTCAAAGTGTCCAACAAGGCACTTTTCCACCTGGTATTGCTATGAACTTATGGTCAAATGTACCCTTAATTTATACTGCCTGAAAACCTCTAGGAGTCACTAGGACAAACAAAATGTGCAATATACATGTAGGACTTGCTTTTACCCTTGTTTTTCTAATAACCAGAGAGTTCCGTTTTTTTGGACTGAGATGAAATCAGTGAAATTTCATGTTTCACTTGTGTAAAAAGCAGTACTAGCATAAAGATTATGTGCTAAGAAATTTAAGGTACCACAAACTAACTTGTTCGCAAGATCAGCAAAGAGACTGTTGGAGAGTGGAAGTGCGGAACGCATATCCTGAAAGTAGTTGAAGTTTCCCTTCATTACAACTTGATGGTAAACTGCGTCAACCCAAATGGAAATGTCACGCTTTTTATATGCTTCAGCAACCAGCAGAGACTGAGGAACATTAAAACAGTCATAGATTAAAATCTTTAGTACAAGCTTAGGAATCACAGAAATAAAAAAAAATCAGCACATGCATTTATATGTAAGGATCGGTAATCGGCAACCACGTGAGAGAACAACATGGAAACGAGCCATGTGATGTCGCAAAGAACTTTAGGGTCCTGAGGAAGAGCTCGAACAAGTTCGATTGTTTGATTTGTGAAATGTTTTTTATTGCGAACCTTAAGCCAAAATTAAACAAAGAGTGTGATTCTATCCGCGCAAAGCTGTTTGCTTAACACTTTCAATAGTTTTCATTTTTGCATTCTGTTGTTTTTATTGTTCGTATGTAAATACTTAGCTTTTTTTACTTAGCATTGTTTCAGAAATTGTATACATGCAGAATTTTTACTCCATGAGCTTTTACCTTAAAAATGACCGTGAAGCGGTCAAAACATATTCATATTTTTTATCGTGCGTTTTTATAACTAAATGTTTTAGTAAGAACTTCTTACAGCATGTTATGTCTTAGTTAAGCAGGGATATCATTAAGGGCTGTAACCTGTAGCACCTGTTACTGCTTAGTATCCTTGATGAGCCCTTGCTGCTACAGGTGAACTTGCTTGTTCTTAGTACAATATTCTTGGGTTGCACGTGACATCATCATTTTCTAAAATCCAAAACTAAAGAGCCACTAAATTTATTAACTTCATGAGGCATGAGAGGGGGTAAATTTATATCTGTAAACAACTTTTCAGCTCAATATCTTGCTTCGTCTTAAAGCAGGCACATTTTAAATTTCAGAGTTATGGCGGTGCGTGACATAAAGCTATGAAGGTGTTTGTCGAAAAATATATACTTATCTCGGGATTTTGAGCCTTTTTAGAAGTTAAAGTAATAGGAAAAGAACTTATTTAAATGTTTGTTTGATCAGTTCAGATAATTGATGGTCTAGATAGCGAAAGTAAGTTCCAGATGTTTACGCTATTTTCCGGCCGCCATGTTGGTGTTCCTTGGAGGTACACCAACATGGCGGCTCCATACTGGGCTCTGTAAATTTGTGCAAAATATTTTCCCAAATATTTGAAGTTTGAGAAAACGTACAGACCTAAAACTTGGAGAAGTGCCTTATTTATTCATCTCCTATAACATTATATTTTCTTGACTTTATACACTGAAGGGTTTTCGAATTATTTTTTACTTGCGTGACAGTGCAACCCAAGAATATCAAGTTTGTTACGGGTGTCAGGACCAAGGCAATGGGTGACTCAAAAATCAGACTCAGAAATCAGAAGCATATCAACTAGAAGAGATGATATTCTTCTGGGCTGGGTTGTTCAAAGCCCGATTACGCTAATCCAAGGTTAGCGATAATTTTGATTTCAATTTTCTAAATCCAATGTGCACTCCCATTGGTTGATTTATGGTCACATGACAATGGCAAAATCTAACTGTGAGCAACAGTTTAGGACGTTCACGCCTATTGCTACTGCGCATCTCTAGTGCACATGCTATTTATTGGTCAGGCCCGTGCCACGTCATTTTCAAGCGTGCGCATCAAGTTGAAAACTCAACAAAATATAGCATTGATGACCTTCGCATTAACTTTGTGTGCGAATATTCTTGTTGGATGCTCGGTGACCCCCACTTTTTTTGGCAGATCACTTCCTTTTCTGATTCTTTCCATTATACTAAAAAACAAAAAAATCTGTACGTGGGAAGTTTTAATTATTTCTCATATACTATTCAAATAGGGTCGAATTCGTACATGGATACAGCTGTATTTTTAAAGGTTAATTCTAGCTGATTTAATGACATATGTAGCAAAGATCTATCAAATAGGCCTATATATGTGGTGTTAAACACACAACTTAGATATGATTCTTCAACTTAAATATATGCCAATAGTAATGAATCCGACCAGAATCACCTCGGATGACTGGAAATCCTAGAAATGCTATGGTCTGTGCTATGCCTTATCTTCAAAATGAGTTCGGAGATCCCCGATTTTTTACGTTTTTAATCTAATCTTATCATTTTCTACCTGCAGTCGAAGTTTTAAAACTGGGCGCGAACGTCCTTAAGTACTTCTCACTTCTTCATTCAGATGGCTCAAAAATCATCTGGAGATATGACCTTACGATGTTTGCATTTTATTAATTCTCAGTTTGTGTACTTTTGCCCTTTGACTCATTTTCATGTAAAGTACTTCAATAAACACAAGTGCTGATTTCCCACATTAGGTGCTTCTGCAGAGCAACTGTCTTCAGTTGATAAGTCAATTTTGAAGTATCAAACTGAGTACTTAATTGGTGTGAAACAGGCCTGATTGCCCAGTTGCCATACAGATCAAGTGCAACTCTCACCTGAAAGAAGTGAGAATGCTGAGCAAGAAATTTCTTCAGAGCATATTCATCCAAGTTGACAACTGTGACGCCAGATGAAAGAACCTGGATTTGAAGATGAACCAACCTAGCATTCCTGAGGCAGTTCTGTGAATGTCGCCAACAGTTCTCCTAAAATCAGAGAAAAAAAAGTTGATTTTTGTCTTGCTTCCAAAGATTAGTATTGCCACGGAATGTTGAAACAAAAGTGAATTTACAGTTGTAGTGTCCAAGGAATACATTAATAATTTTTATCAAATTTTCACACTTTTCAAACTTTTCCCCAGTCTTAAGCAATTCCACTGGAGGGGACTATAGTGAATCTGAAAGTACTCATTAATTGTACATGGTTGCACTAAATGTCAGGTGAAACACTCTAACCTTTGCATAGTTGTCTGAAGCATAGCAGAAGGACTTCATTATGGAGTTTAGTTTGGAGAAAACTTCTGCAGCACCTGAAATAATAACATTTACATTTATCATTTATTACTTCTTTTTTTGCATGTGTTCTTTGTTCTTTTTGTCTTTTTTTTCTTGTGTAGTTTTCTTTTTGTTACTTGTAGTATAATGATAATGTGAGCTGATGATGTAAATTAAGACCCATCTAATAATTTTTAGCCCTTTTTTAAAAAATTGATTTAAGCTTAAGTGAAAATAAAAATTTGAAAAAAAAAAAAACGTTTACATTAACAGTTGCTTTGCGGTTACTGAATCAAATTATTTCATGCAATATTACAGCCACGCTTATGAAAAGTAATAACCAGTGACTGTGTGATATGATCATGACTACTAATGCTTGGAATCTCGTTAAATTGTAGACATAAAGACTGTGGTCATCATATCATGTATACAAAAGCTAAATAGAATTTGGCTGTCTTTCACAACAACTAACAAATAAGATTGCACAGAAATCAAAGTGTAAATTGCATTGAAGCTGCTATGAATGAAAACAAGTTTATTTTTCCATGAGACAAAAGCAATAGCCTTTTTGAAATATGATTTATACCACAGTTACTGTAATTTGTTATGTCACCCTCTGGATGTTATAAACCCTGTTATGCCACAATTCAAAATATTATTGCTCCAAGATTATTGATTGCCATACATTTCCTTTAATATTATTTCTGAGAATTTGGTGGTAAATTAAAAGAATATCCCTAGCTGATAATCATAATTTTTTTAGCTCATCACCCTTTTTGCTTATAAATAAATTGACACTGAGTTAGAAAAATCAAGTTGTTTGATATTCATGATGAAATCGTGAGTCTTGTGGCCATTTGGGTGCATTTTTCATGTGTGAACCTCAGTTCACACATGAAAAGTGCTTAAGAAAAACTAAGATGAAGATTTTTATTACAATTCTCTATATTAAGTAAATGACATTTTAAGGGGGAGCATATAAAATTGCTTTTTTACAAATGATAAATTAAATGTTTGGAGAACTCGGAAAAAATCCGAGCCCCGGATGGGATTTGAACCCACGACCCTCCGTGATCTAGTCTGATGCTCTAACCACTGAGCTACTGGAGACTCTATGGTGAGCAAGGGTCAATTTATGGGTCTCGACTGGAACCGCATCACACGGCTACACAGTTTCATAATATATACTCACTTTGAGGTTGGTTGGTTGCATCTTGATATGCTTTAATGTGACAGCGTGATGCTGTTAGTGAGTTCATGTGTGCCGGTCATTACTTGGCTGTGTAGCCGCGTAAGTTCTCCAAACATTTAATTTATCATGTGTTTGTTGTTTCATAATTTTTTACAAATATTTTCAAATTAAAACTTAAGGTCATAGTAATGACAGTGCACCATCAACTTACCCTTCTCAGTATTTGCCTGTTGCCCTTGCTTTTTCTCTGAATTAAAAAACAACAACAATGTGAAATCAAATTATTTCACAAATGGTAGAAAGAAAAATAAAAGTGACCAAAAATAAGCAACTATGGTCAATATAAACTGGAAAAGATAACAGATAACAGATTGCTCTGTGAGAAATTAACAGATGAGTGTTACTTGAAAAAAGGAAATTGCAAAATAGGAAAAAACATAAAAAGTCATGTATTTTACTGAAGGCTTACGTATTAACCCTCAGACATACAGGTTGGGGGTGCTGGAGGGTTGGATGCAACCCCCTATAGCTCACTTTGGAAAAGAGTGATAGCCTGGGGACGAAGTCGTGCCGCAAGCACTTAGGGGATTATTTGGGGGGACGCATGTCAAAACAAACATGGTGGAATTTGGTGTGGAATGTCATAGCGTGGATTGTAGTGGTGACAGCGTGGTCTTAACAGAACTAGAGATAGCAATAAGATCGAAGTCATTGTTTTAGACGATCAAAAGTTTCACGACTATTTATTTACGACTATTTATTTACAATATCGTATAAATAAACAGCGGAACACGTCGTTCTAATTCTGCTCAGTTCTCTTGACTATTGATCATCTAAAACAACAACTTCGATCTTATTGCTATTGGTAGCTCTACTGTAACCTTGCCGTGACCACTACAACCCAAGCTAAGACATTCCGCACTAAATTCCACCATGTTTGTTTTGACCTGCGTCCCCCCAAATAATCCCATAAGCCCCCGCGGCGCGACTTCGTCCCCAGGCTATCACTCTTTTCCAAAGTGAGCTATAAGGCTTTCTCAAAGTTTTGAAAATACAATTTACTATAAGGGGCTGAAACGTTCAGTATCTGTTACTTCATTCTCTGCAGCAATTTTGGTATGTCAGTTGTGTGTCCATCATTTTTGATGTTGCCATGGCAACCATCTAATGTAGGTCTGACTAAAAATGAGCTTTTTAGAGATAATTCAGTCCGTAGTTCTTTCCAGCTTTTTAAAGAAATAACAGAAATCCATGAATTTGTATATTTCATAAGCATTCTGGCTGGATTTTGTGTTAATTTTCATTCATATCTTGACTTTTTGAGTGAAATCCAAGTGAAAATCAAGATGGCAGATCCAAGATGGTGGATCAGACGATGTCATTTGAAGTTATATAACATCATTACCAACGAAAATGTTATCACCTTGTAGAGCAAGCTCAGGGTTATCTAATCAATGTAAATTTATTTCACTCTGCCCTAACAGAATAAAAACCTAAAGGGGGGTCCATGCACCCTCCCTTTGTACCATAGTGGGGTATGAGTTAGCTTGCACATGCGAGGGTTACGTATTTTCAAATTCTGCTACATGTGCTCTAAAGCTTGCAACAGGCTATGGAAATGGGAAGCAGCTGGATAAACTTTAATTGATAATTGGCTATTAATTAGCCAGCAGCATGAGAAATAAGGTGGCCATATGTTTTCTACATTTATTTTATTTAGTATTACAGCAAGGAACCAAAGTAAGTACCTGGAAAACAGTCTCCCAGACTAGCCAGCTGTTTAACAGCTGTCTCTTCCAGGGTCTGGGCGATCTCTCGGTACATTCTGAAGTGATGGGCAACCATGGAGAACTTGTCTGTATCTTCCGGGTGTTGCCTTCGTAAGTACTCAAGAAGAGCAACTTTAAGCTTGTTTTCCTGAGTCAAAGAGAAATGAAATCAATAACCCTGGAGGCAAGCAGCAAGTGAGAAAGTGAGTGTTAAAGAGAGCCAATGAATGAATCAATGAAGACTGTCTCCTGGAAGAAGGTAACATATAATTATTATACATGCAGCATAAAAGTCGAACAGACTGACATGATATTAGATGTCAAGAAAAAAATTAATGTTTTTCCATTACACACCTTAATTAGTATCTCCTTTTTATTTAAAAACATTTATTAATAACTTAATTTTATTGTAGTATTGGATTTCACAGGCCCAAAACCACTACATGTATGTACACCAAATTTGCTTACCTTTTGGAGTCAAAATAATATACCAGTAGTGTACATCAGGGTTAAAAAATAATTCAATTCCAGCTTGCCCTTTGGGCCAGTAACTCTAAAATTTTGCTTGCCCAGGGCACTTCCCAAGTTGCCCAGGTTTCAAATTCATAAATAATTCATGAACCCCAAAAATGGAAGTCATTCACTGGCGTTTGAATGAACTCAACCTGTCTGAATTACCTGTACTTGTAATTTTCAGCATTAGTTAATTTCCTAATTCCTAATTATGCACTACTAGGTATCTTCAAAAATCCTTGTGTTTGACTCCATTTTGATTTCATTTTGCCTAACTTCAAAAAATCGCTTTGAAGTGCATGAAATTAAAAACAAGTAGAATATCAAACAATTTGATTTCTCGTCTTCAATTTTAAACTGGCACAGGGTCAAATCTGTAAAGCTGGTGAGTGCATTTTTTTTCATTTGGGTGGTTGAGTGAAAATTTCTTCATTTGAATGAAAACCTTTTTTCTGCCAAAATCCATGAACATTGACAGTTTTTGTTTGATGACTTAGTAATCAATGTCTTTTTGGTAGTATTAATATACTTTTTATTTTGGGTGGCAACCCCCAAGTCATCCTGTATTTTTACCAAAAAACTTGTCTGTTTTGCCAAAGATCGACGGGGACTTAGTTGCTGGTGAGGGCTTCGCTTTTGTGGTAGAAATATATGGCTTCTTTTTACATACAGCTTCTACAGCTATGATATTATGACAAGTTTAATTTTATACAGTGAAACTGGTAAATGCTCGCAAAAATTGCTGAAATTTTGAGAAACATACATGTCATTTCTGTGCTGAACATGGCTATTTTTAGCCAGAGAAAAAAATTCAATCACGGCAGATTTTGTTTACGTGCTAGGTAACCATTTCTAAACTGTGAATATGCATCACACAATCAAGAAAACAATACTATAGCCTTTTCTTTCATCAAACTTCATCAAAACACTTTTTTTACCCCCGGATGTGCCTAAAATTTACTCATTTCAAAACTTGTTTTCAAAAATGTAGTCAGAGATGGCCTGCCTGGGCTCTTGCCTGTGGGGCAAGTGAGGAAAGAAAGTTACTTGAGAGGTCCCTTGTCCCTTTTTCGAGCCCCGTGTACATGTATTAAGAGAAAAGGTCCGTCGTTATATTTATATCACAATGAACCTTTTTGGCAATATGGCAGCCATTAGGAATTCCATTGATTCAAATAGCTATTGTGGGATGCTCAGCATTCCATAACTGTAACAGTTATTTGACACCAAAGAATTCAAAATCACTGCTGTATTGGCAGAAAGGTTTATTACCTTATTAGTCACGTTAGTTTGAAACAAAACAGTCAAAATGTTTCAATCATTTTCTTTAGGGTCTTTTAATTTGTTGGACTGCAACAGTTCTATTAAAGTAAAACAGTGTTACCTTGTCAATTCCCGTTCGACAAAGCAGCTCAAAATGCTCATGTTCAAAGAGAGTATCAAAGATGTAAGACATCTCATGGAACCTTGCTATGCCAGTGAGCAGACGAACCTGCAGCAAGAAAAACAGAGTCAATCATGAATCTGGAAAAATTGTACAAAGTTTTGTTTGTTTGTTTCTCACAAACCAAACCATGAAACAAAAACAAGCAGAGTAGGAAAACAAGCACACAGCCTGACTATCACCTTGACACATCTTTGTACAAAACTTGCAAAATTTACAAATTTGTTAAAGTTAGGGAAATTAATGTTTCAAGGTACTGAGTAAGTGGTTACCATCAGCATATATTCTCTGGTTTCTGCCAGAGCGGTTGTGAGCACTCTTCCATTCCGGAGCACTGCTGCTATACCCTCCATGTTACAAGCCAAGGTGTGGCACTCATGAGCACGGACTAACAACTCCACTTCTAAGTTCAATCCTGTTAAGAAATTCAACAGAACCAGATGCTTTAGCCTTGTCCAGTGCCCAAGCACAAGTGCCAAACTTTTGGAAATACAGTTTTCTAGAACTCATTTACTGTCAGTGATATCTAGGATTTAGAAGTTTAGTTATCCCAATTTTGGTTATTTCACAGAAATAAAAGACTGCATAGCTAGCCAGGTTCATCAAAACAAGATTAAGATTATCCAGCCTGATTTGTGTCAAATTAGCTCTAATAGGTCATTTCCGATATATTAAAATTCTAACATGGCTCCGAGGCTTGGGGGAATAAAACAAAAGAAATTAATTATTCATCCCTCAACCTCAGTGTGATTTCTTTTGTTTTATTCCCCCAAGCCTCGGAGCCAAGTTAGAATTTTAATATATCGAAAACGGTCTATTGTTATTGGGGTTAATGTCAAACAACATACAAAACTACAGAGATGAAAAAAAAAAACAGGCTTCCAAAATCCCACAATAGTGTTAACCATTTTCCCAGCTATCTATAGATTTTTTGTTACTCCTTAACTGATATGTGCAAAATATAATCCCCTTAAGAACCACTTACGAAAGTGGTTTTATATACCGTGGACAAGAGATGCTCACTTCAACTTGCATCCTGGCACTGTACAGTTAGTAGTAGTAGAGTAATAAGAATTAATAAACTAATTAGCGACCTAAATAACTAAGTACCTATTACGTAACTAATCCATCAGTACCCATTAGCTTATAATAAACAAAATCAAGACGAACTTACTGAAAGGAGTAATATTTCACAAACAAGTGATAATACCTCCACGAAGAGTAGTTCCTTCAGCACGCTCATTTGCCAAAGACGTGGCTGTGTCCAGGAGGCGGCCACCAAGAAGGGAATAGTCAGGACACAAGCGAATCATGTGACTGATGTCTTCACAGGATGGTGCCGCATTTACAGTCAAGTCGCTGTATTCTCTTCCTGAAATATCTGAAGGTTGAGCACTGCATTACAATTAATCATCTCTGAATAAAATAAACAATTACCAACTGTTTAGTAGCTTTCATTTGAATGGTCTCACAGAAGGGTTTGGACTCATTCCAGTAGCTTTCGTCTGAATTTCCCTGTACACAAATACAAATTTACACCATACAATAACATCAAGATAGCTACAACAGCCACGCAGTTGCCGTTATTAGCAATTAACATTCACAAGTCAAAAGTGTTCATAATATTTTAGCAAATTAATAAGTCACTTTATTTGAATGGCCATAACTTTGTCTTCACTTAAAGTGGTACTAAAAATTATTTCCTTTTTTTCTTCTGATTTTGAAAGCATATTCGCTTAACATCCAACTGGCCAAATTTTGAGCTTTGCATTTTATCCGAAGGCTGTTTATTTTGAGTGTAAGTTTTGGATTTCACGGTCCGCCATTACTTACGTTCAAAACTGACCAATAGGAAATCAGAGGGTTGCATGATAAAATGATGTCATTTACCCACTAGCTTAAGATTTCAGCCTGTAAACACAATTTATAATATATGCAAAACACGGGTTTAAAAGTCTTAAAGCCCGAAACTCCAGTGCTGCATATTAATCCAGCCGCGTACACACGCATTGCATTCTTAAACTAGTGAGTCTTTGATGTCATTTTCTCCTCAACCCAGCTCTCTCAAAATTTTAAAGTTAGTAATGGCGGACCAATAAATAAGAAAATTCCAGTTGAAATAAACAGGCATCTTTTTAAAATCAGAACTTAAAACTTGGGTCAGTTAGTGTTTAGTTAACATAGTTTTGAAATCCAAAGAAAAAAGGATTTTTTTTTTGGTCGTAGTACCGCTTTAAAAATGCACCAAGTTAGCCCCACCTTGGACAGCAAGAGAACAACACCACATGAAAGTGCTGTTCAATACCTTTATCTGAATAAATCACACAAAAGACCGCTTATATTATGGAAAGCTGCTCTGTACACAGTGTTCAGCAAGCCGTCTTTGATATGATGCCAATCAACATCAAAATGTAAACAACTATACCTTCCCCAGTGCTGTGAACACGGAGAGAATTCAAGATGATATCTGCCAAAAATTGTGTCACCTAAAGAACAATACAGAGATGACATGATTCAAGTGTTCTCAATGAAGTAATGAGTTTAAAAGCAACCACGGCCAGAATGACAACAAAGGTGTATAGAAGGCATTTTTCTATCACTTTCCTGTTCCTAAATACACCTTGTTTTTTGTTGGACTCTGACTGAAAAACACTGAGACTGATTTTGACAACGCTTATGGCATTATCGTGATGGATTTCTAGTGTCTGGCCAGTAAAACACACCAAGTCTAGCAGGAGGAAATTGGAAGTGCCTGAAAATGAGATCATATAGATGACTGACTGGCTTACAAGTTATGGAACATCAATTAACTGCAGGGGAGAAGTTGCCAAACATCATAACAGACTAATGAGTTTTAATGATATATCCCTCAAAATGCAAAAGTGTATCAATCACTATTTAGGGTAGCAGTTGAAGTCCACAGTGTTGCAGCAAAAAAGAAGGGGAAGCATGCTCCATGTGTTTGTGCTGTTTCTTTCTATCACACTGAAACCCCTTCAGCTTCAATCAAGCAATAGTTAACCACCATCACCCACAATACCTTTCAACATTTTTGGATATGTTCACACACTTTCATAGGGCTTTCATAGGGCAACCTTTTGCAGCGCTCCAAGCTGTGACCATTTTGGTCGCCATGGTGAGTGGAAAAAAATTTTGGCGACCAAAATTCCGGTGACCATTAATTTTTACAGTTAAAGGTCGCCAAAAGGCGACTTTTTGAAAAAGTGAACTTGGAGCGCTGTTTTTCAAAACAGCTGTAGCTACAAACAGCTTACTGAAACCACTTTTATTACCTCCAGAGAGTCAAGCTGTATAGCTTTAATGTAACTCTCCATCAGTTTATAGCGGTTATCGAATCCTGAGAGTAACAATGAATGCAGAACACGTAAAGGCTTCTTATTTACAATAGTTTCATACTCCTGGCCAAGGGTCTGCAAGAAATAAATACACCAGTTTAGGAAAAAAATGAAACTTCTTCTCAGAAATTAGATGTAGACATACACACAAGTGATGAACTTAACTGTGATTGGTGAGAGCACACCAGGTGTGAAGGGAACAAATAAATCATTGAGTGTCCTAACTAATATTAATAATACCACTTACTCACTGCCGACCCCCCCCCCAAAAAAAAAAAAGAAAAAAAAAACATTAACAACTTTGTACAAGACTGATCATACAGTGTGCTTGTTCATTTGGGGTCCTCTCTCTGTCATAGAACATTGTGTGATAGGGAAAGTATACTAAACAATTATTATTGAATGAGGTTTTTGTGATATTCAGAATAATCCAGGTTGAGGTAAGGGTTATCAGCCAAAGCCGAAGGGCTGAGGCTTATAACCCTTACCAAGACTTTTATTATTCTGGATATCACAAAAACTGAATCTAATAAGTGTTACTCATTACTCATGACCTTGAGTGTCCTTGACATGATAATTGTATAATCTGCAGTTATGACATCACAGGCACTGATTTCATAAATTCATTGTATGCTTTTGGCCAATCAGAAAAGAGTTAGAGAGTTCATTTTATAATAATAAAAATCATCTGTGCTCTCATAAAATCATATAATCATGAAATGGTTTGAAGAGGTTAACTATGTTAAAACTAATTTGACAGACTATAATTGTACTGTCAGTAATAAAACTTTGACAAACATGTTACCTGAGCAACCCTGTAGCATGCGATGATACAATTACAGCATCTTTTTCCCTGCTTGCAGTGAAATGCCAAACTTTCCATGGAAGTTATGATGTCTTCAACTTTGACCCAGTCTGCAGAGGACACTGAGTCATGACGCTCCTCAACCATCTTTTCAGTAAAGCTGGATGTGAAAATAAAACTGCCTGAACGGTGGAATTGGCGGGGGCTGCCATCTAGGCTTTCTTGTCGTCCCTTGTAGGAAAGCAGGATCTGAATGTGATCATGAAGAGTGTCCACAAAACGTGTCCCTTGAGCCAAATGTATGCATGACTGGTGGGAGTGAAATTAATCTTTATCATTATTCTGGCCAGTAAAATTGATCATTAGGCTGAGTCAGATCCTCAAATAGTAAATAGCTACAATTTGGGTATGAGCTGAACTTAAATCCGTCAAAGTTTGCTCATCCTCTTGACTTTTTTTCTTATCAGGCTTTTTGGCACTTCTAATATTTTTTAGAAGAAAACGCTATATTTTTTTGATTAACTTCCTGACCTTGAGAGTGAATGCTTATTTGAGGCTGGGTGCTAATTAAATTCTCACCATTTTCAGCAAATGCAGTATGTTTAATTTGCAACAAAACAATAAATAGTAAAAACAAAACATTAAAATGAAACAAAGCAAGGTTTCTGTAAAATACTCTGAAGAAAACTTTGTCTTTGGGGTAGTCTCTTATTAGTTCTAATTCAAGTTTAATTTCAATCTCAATGTCACTTAAGTCAATAAGAGAATTCTCTGATGCTGCCTCTGCAATGTCGTCCAACATCATAACATTGACTAATGGGTTAGTCGCCTGAGAAGCAGATACAGATACAGACAATAATGAGGTTTCCTGTAAAAGTTACAGGATCAAGGAGACTTGAGAACTGACTTGTTGCCCCAGGAGCATTCAAAGCACAAAAACTGAGCAAAGTTGACATGAGGTTTAGTGAGAGATATTGCAGCTGAAAGAACTTTACACCCACATGGACATTGGAGTTGAAACTCTGAGGAAAATTCCAATGTTCTTGTAGGCAATGAATCTTGAGATTGTAAGCTAATGAATAAATAATAAGTACTACTCTCATACACTTAATTTTGTGGGGGTGGGAGGGGGGAGTGGGGTGGATGTGGACACTTATTCAAGTTTGAGTGAGAAGGGGGTGGGATGGGGTGGGCACTTATTCAAGTTTGAGTGGTAAGAGGGTGGGGTGATATGGAGTACTTATTCAAGTTTGAGTGGTACGGGGGTGAGGTGGGGGTGGGCACTTATTCAAGTTTGAGTGGTAAGGAGGTGGGGCAGGGGTGGGCACTTATTTAAATTTAAGTGGTAAGGGGTGGGGTGGGTGTGGGCACTTATTTAACTTTTAGTGGTGAGGGGTGCAGTGTGGTGGGCACTTATTCATGTTTAAGTGATAAGGGGGTGGGGTGGGTGTAGGCATTTATTTGAGTTTAAGTAGTAAGGGGGTGGGGTGGGTGTGGGCACTTATTTAAGTTTGAGTGGTAAGGGGGTCCTTGCATACAGCCGTGGTGCCTGCAGATAAGGTTTTCGGAATTGCCCGTCCCTTTTTGTCAATAGTGAGTGTCATCTCCAGTGAGAAAAGATGCCGGATTTCAATGCCTTTCCTGTTAACTCACATTGACGTCAGGACAGTAACGTTTTTTCCATCTGCAGAATCCTGATTGGTCAGTTCAGATTTCCCACACACCAGCCATATGCAAAGGAAGGGTGGGTGTGGGCACTAATTCAAGTTTGAGTGGTAAGGGGTGGGGTGTGGTGGGTGGGCACTTATTCAAGTTTGAGTGGTAAGGGGTGGGGTGGGGTGTGGTGGGTGGGCACTAACTCAAATTTGAGTGGTAAGGGAGTGGGGTGGGATAAGGTAAGGTAAGGTAAAATTTTTACTTAGACCCAGTATTTCCTTCAGGACTTACCAATATTAAAATTAATCTTACTAGCTAACTAATAAATCATTAACTACTACAATAAGAGAAATGATAAAAACCTGCTTTACAAGGAAGCCATGTATAAAAGCAAAATAAAAGGGTGGGTGAGTTTGAGTGGGGGTGAAGAAACCACTACACATTGCTTCCTCAAATTAGAGCTTATCAAAAAAAGTATGCTAAACATAGTAATGCAAAACCAAAGTGATTATGCAAAGAACTTTTGATACCTGAGTGAAAACTGCCTCTCTTTTCTCGCACTTAAACATTAAAAAAAAGTCAATATAGTAATCGTTACAGTTATTGTTATGATTGTTGTTATTGTTATCATGATCATTGTGATCGTAATTATCATTATCATTACTGTAATAACTGGATAATAAATTATAGAATGCCATACCATAACAACATCTAGCTCCAAACAACTGTGATTAAACAACCTTGCAAGCCATCGTGCCTGGTTGACATGACAACCCTCTAACAAATCACCAATCACCTTCTCTAAAGCTCTGATCTCCTGGAATAAACAACAAATATCTCTGTTATGTGAAGTATATATGAAAATAATTCATATATTTGAACTGCGGTTGTAGATCAAAGTGAAGAATGATCATCGCAGTAAATTTTCCAATTTAAGCAATTGGAAAGAAGAAGCCTGAAAAAATCAAGGCTTCAACGGGATTCGAACCCGTGACCTCCGCGATACCGGTGCAATGCTCTACCAACTGAGCTATGAAGCCACACATTGGGAGCGAGGTCAATTTATTGAGTTAATTCTCCCGTGAGGAGTGAAATGATGTGAAGTATATATGAAAATAATTCATAATATCTCTGTTCTAAAAACGTGACCTGTAAACTCCAATTGATCAGGTATAAAAAGAGTTTTAAAAAGCGTGGACTTGTCCATAATAAGGAACACACAATGTCTGTAAATAAGCCACAAATAGCAAGATTTGACTGGGTATATAAAGTTTACTTTCCTATTAAACATTGATTACATGTGTTAGTATCATTCTGCACACTCTCTCAACACAAGCAAAAAGTGAATTTTGCCACTAGCCTTGTGGCAGACTAGAAAAAACATTAATTCTACCATACAGTAAGGGAAAGTTCATTTAATATGACACACGGGGGGGGGGGGGGGGAATGAAGATATTGAAACACAGAGCTTGAACTTTTAGTAGCCCCCTCACTAGCAGTTCAATTTTTTTGGAGCCCCCCCTCCTGTTGGTTTTGAAGTATACAAATTTTCAGAGCCCCCC
>CM042748.1:10205622-10213122 GCA_022496165.2 Catalaphyllia jardinei
GTATACAAATTTTCAGAGCCCCCCCCCCCTTAATTTTTTCAGAGCCCCCCTTTGGGGGCTATATCTCCAATATCTCCATCCCCCCTTATCATATTAAATGAACTTTCCCTAAGCATCATTTTCACAAAGGCAGTCATATCTTTGAAATTGATAACAAAAGTGCTACTAAGTCACCTTTTCTGTTCCTAGTGGGCATCCAGAGTCTGTTTGTACTTCAGCTGTATCATCTTGCACAAGTTCTTTTAAATTGACAGCCTTGCGAGAAACTACTTCTATGTTAGCTGGCTTGATTTCACTTAAAAGCTCCATCTCTGTTTCATGAGAAAGAAACTCCAGGTGGCTCACAGACCTGGTCAAATTGCCCTAGGTAGGTTAGAAAACATAGAGAAACAATGAGGCATTGCAACTGAACTCCCTGATACATATTTTACCCATTTTATAAAACATTTTCCTCCTTGTAACCTTCAGTTTTAATGGAAGTTCATTCACCACAGTTGACACAACCAAGAGGAATATACAGAAATGCTGAATGTGGTTTTTTAACGTACCGCCTTTGTGTTTTGCTCTGGGATTCAACATTCAACCAATTTATTACCCAGGCCTTACATTGGGTAAATTTGGAAAAATCTTATTGAAAAGGTCGTTTTACATGTAATATTATTTTCATGGGGTTCTAAAGTTAGCAAGCTCTGCTTTAATCGGCTCTAACAAAAAAAGTGACAACGGTCATTGCTACCCTAATTAAGTTATCAAATTAATAATAAGAATATCTAAAAGTAGTAAAGAAACGTTCTCTGGTTAAAGCTTCACACATTTCTTTAAATGTTTGGGTCTCAGAATCCCCGCCCCACATGAAATTCCAATCCCTTCTGTGGGGGAAGTATGGATGTTTTCTGGATGTGCACATTATAAAAACATGGAAATACACACATAAAAGGGTTGTAATGAGACATCATTTACATTTTATCTCTCAGCTCTTTTCACAGTTCTTTTGTATTTTAGTTCTATGAAATTTTTTTGCACCTCTTTTTGTATATATTTCCATTCGATGTTCATTCATTAAAGCGCATAAACTGATAGCCTAAAGTTCATATTTTAATCTTAACCAGAGAACATTTTTGCTACTTCTTAAATAATATTGTCTTTTCTGGTTACAGCTCTATTTTTACTAATAAGAATATCACATAATCTAACCACAAAGTCTTTTTCGATTTCTGCTCGTATCTTAAACAGCCATCGCTTCTTGTGAAGTTCCTGTAAATCTTCTTGTGTCTTTGGTTGCTGATCAGCAGGCAGATTTGAAAACCACTTCACTGCTATCCCAAGAAGCATAGCACGCTCAGTAAATGAGAGCTCAGTGTCACTGGCTTGGTTCTGTAAAACAATATGACGTAATCTGTAGACCCAGCAAATTTAATCATAGTAGGACTTCTGGGGCAATTATCATCCTGTTCTTCTTTGATTTCCCTTAATTTAATATTGTTTTATTTAAGCTAATATTGTTTTATTTAATCTAATATTGTAACCATGGATTGCGTGTAGCTCCGCCCACCACGATTAGCCTTTGCTATTTGTGGGCGGAGACAGACTACAGAATATGTAATGACAGACTTGAAATAAACAGGACAGAATTTCTTCCTACCGGAAAAAAAAAAAAAAAAAAAAAGAAAGAGGGGCAGAATTATGTTCTGGGTATTTCTTTGCAGGAAAACGGGGGGGGGGGGGGGCGCCGAGAATGAGAACAACATTTACAATGAGATGTAACCAGTCAATGATCAATAACATAAACAAGTAATCACTAACCGGTAATCAAGGAGTACCCTAGAAATTCTGAAAGTAACAGCCCACCAGAAAATAATGGCTCTCGGAAAGTAATGTTAATTTTTTCCCTTCCTATTGAGCACTGAAGGTAACGGTCCCCCCCGAAAGTAGCAGCCCTTTAAAGAAGTCACTAAAAGAGAAATTATCTGTTCTCAACCGCATCAATTATGCAGAGATTATCCATTAATCATCAGCAATAATCAATGGCTAATTGATTAATTATCCATCTGTTACTGGACAAAAGATTTTTGAGAATCGTCACACATCACACAATTGAATGTATGTTGTGATCCTGTCTATTTTTGATAGTGAATCAGATTTGTAGTCTTTGATTGACAGCATTTCCTACACATGGTGAGGATTTGGCAGCAGTTACAGAAGGTTTTTCTTGAGTCGAAAAGAAAACCGTAATGAAAAGTGAACTTGAATGTTTAATTAGAAGCCGTGAATTAAACCATTGTTGGAATTGGTCTTAATTAATTTAATCACAATTTCCATTTGAGTGAAATGATGTGCATACGCATGTTGATAACAACACCTTAGCACTTTTGTGATGTTGCAATTTTGTGATTTTAAAGGACAAATCATATGTGCAGAGGTTTGGAAAGTTTGTACAGCCTTACATAAACTGTTATCATGCCGGTTACCTCAAAGAATGAACCCACAGTATCTGGTTTGCAACCATGGTCTCTGAAACACTTTTCTGCTTTGTGCCAGAATGCCAGTCGTCCCTGCCCTATTTCCCACAGCATGGAGTTCTTGGCATGTTCTAATTCTGCTTCAACCTGGATATAATTAATAAATAAATAAATATAAAAACACAAAAGTTTAAATTTTGCAATCACTTACACTACTGGGAGTTTGTGTGAAAATCATGTGAAAAGTATGTGAAAGGTAAGCGAAAAGGAAGAAACATGTGAAATAAATATTGCAAATATACATACATGTTTGCTAGAGATGGATCACTATAAAGGGCACCTGTTGTTACAGGCTGTTTGGCTAAAGATATAGCAACAACTAACAGACAAAACATGAAATGAAAAATTACACTCAGTCTGTTGTTTTACCCCCTTTTGCCTCCCTTTTATCTTGTATTTTCAGAGTACTTTTGTAACCAACAACACCAATTTGTCTAACCATCTTTTGAGTGGTATTATTCAATCAGGCTTTTCTTTTATTGCATTCTTGGAGCTTTCCTTATTTGAAATACATTTAGTGTCATGATAATTCAAACAAAAATAAATCCACACTAACTGCAAACACCAAATGCAATAGGCATTTCTATTGTGAAATGACAAGGAACACAGGACATGAATATTGCCCTTCCGTGTCCCTTGCTACACAATCCCTAGGAGGGGGTACTCCATTATAATTATAGACTATATAGGTATGTGCCATCCCAAAGGGTATGGTTCTTTCATTAGTTTTTACCAGTGTGGTCTGAAATTGACTAGGGTTTTCAGGGAATACAAAATAATTATTTTCATGGCATTCACTACTGCTGCAGGGTTTCATTGACTCACGCTGACTTCACCGCTTAATTACACTCCTGTGGATCAGTGAGAAAATTTGTTACACTGCAATATTTATTTGCAATAAATTGTGTGACATTTCATCTATAAAAGGAAATAATGATTTCTGTTTGCACAAACAACTCAAACAAAACAGCAATCAGGTAGAATGCCTGTGTGTAAAATTTCAAGTAAAACAGACTTTGATCAATCTTGTGGACCTTTTAAAACCAATGAATATTAGAGACCAGGTCTGAAAACGGGTACAGATTTTTGAGGCCAGGTCTGAAAACGGGTACAGATTTTTGAGGCCAGGTCTGAAAACAGGTGTAGGAAATGGCAAGTTTTGGTCTGAAACTGGGTCAGGATTGGGAGGGCCGGGCAGCACACCCTACCAAGAATTCCAAGGAGTACCTCTCGGGTGCACAATATTAAGCTACATGACTTCCTGCACTGCTAATGAATGGAATAATTTTTGAAGTTTTCCAAGAAAGCAAAGAACGTCCTCTGTTTATAATGATATTTCATTGTAAACCAGGCGAGTATGTAATTCATGGCATTCAGTCCCCTCTTCGTGAATTTTCTGGATCTGCTCCTGACATAGCAAAAAACTTGGAACAAGAGGGGTCAAACTGAGATTTAGAGGTGAGCATCTAGTGTAGACAATTATATGAGCTGTAATAATTTAACATCATGAAAATCTCAGGGGTTCAATGCTGTCTTTATCTGCAGTGCATTATCCGCAAAACATATGTGAGTACATGTACCAACAATATTATGAAACAACACTCGCTGCATAAGCAATATGAACTGGAGTCAGCTAGTGTTCTTATAGTAATTTTTCGTCTAGAATTTGGTAGACAAATTGCACAATACCTTTAGTCTTTGCCTGTCTAAGCAACCAATGCGCTGGGTTTAGTTTTATAAAAGACCAAGTTGTTGATTACGCTGGCAGAATAGCCCTTTTTCTGCAAGTGTCATTTGAAATTGGCAATTAAACCTTGAAGCAAAGTTGGCTTAAACTTGGTACCATCTTTGTGCTGACGGAGATGACAAATTGGCTAATGTATTCATTCAGCTAAATGGTTGAAATATCTTCAATTTTCCGGTCTTTGCGCTTTGTTTTCAAAAATCTTTTAAACAATCTCACATCTCCTTCAATTTTTTTGAGTGGTATTTTGTTTTCTTGTTCTAAACTAAATTCTTCAAGCAAACAGATGCAAACCTTCCCTTGGCCATTTTTCAAAGCCTGCAAGTTTTGTGAAATGGTTCTCATATGACATTCTCTCCAGTATGTTCATTCATCATTAGTGAAATTTCATCGTTTGTGTTGCTGATAAGACAAATGGTATTTTTTTCACAGTGAAATTTTGTTGTTCACGCTCCTAATTGGCTACATTTGGAATCAGTACGAATTTTATTCATTATGATTTATTTAGGTAAATCTCAGTACCCATGAAATAAGATACATGTATAATTCCAGATGTTTCAACGTACCCTTCATCAGTAGATCACGCAGTGTCAAAACTGTTCATACTGTTGTTTTTGTATTTTGCTCAATTGTCCAATTTCTACTCACCTCTTTCCGTGTAATGTGATCACCAGACAGTTTTACCAATTCAGCAAATTTTCGAGCCTCTGTAAAGTGTTTAGTGTTAAGCAATGAGAGCAGCACCCTTTCCTTCTCAGCTTGGCTGTCTTTACTTCCCTTCTCCAGCATTACTTCAAGTCTCATTTCAGTGTCTGTGCCATGAAGAACTGTACTGACTTCTTTCAATTCATGATAATCAGGCACTGAACAAGAATAGAAACAGTTTAAAACCACAACTATCAAAAGCAGTGACATCTACGCTAACTAATCACTTGACCTTAAACATTCTGTGATAGCAGAGTGAATCAATCATGACATTATCACAACAACTAGCACTGGTGCCAAAAACAGGAAGACATGAGTAGGCAAGTCATTCGTGAGTTTAGTTAGGATCATGAGCATGTTTTCCCAGTAAAGTAACGGTAACAGTACATGATACTCTTTTTGCCCCCTTCAGAGCTGTTTAAATGCAATAGCAAAATAAGACACGACAAAGTGCTCGCTCTCTCCACATGCAAAATGCTCTGTCTACCTTGAGAACTACACTTAATACAGCTGCTGTTTGTCATTGCAGTTGATAGCTACATGTAATATGTTGTCATGTCATGTGTCTTTGTCTGATACATGAACCCTCTTTTTCTTTCTACAGTGTACATACCTTCACACAAGAAGTTTCTTCCAAACATAGTTTGTGCCAAAATTGCCAAAAGATGATGTTGTTGGTGGGCACTCTCACAATGTGTAAGCATTTGTTTTGTGACTTGACTTGTTAGTTCTTCCAGCCACTCTAACGTCCCAATCTTGAGCACATGATCCATGTGCTTGTCTGTGGCCACCTTCATGGCCAGCTGACAATATAATTATTATTGATAAAGATAAAAAAGTTGTAAAATTTTACATGGTCACAGAGGGTGACCGAACAATTCAAGTACAACATGCTGTGTGCAAGAATGTTACAATATGCAAGTGAATATATTAAAAGATCATATAATTATTTGAACTGCAACTGGCCTGTAAGTGCTATACTACAAATTCACAACACCACCAACTCCCAGTTGGCTAGATAGCTCAGTTGGTAGAGTACTACACATGGTACATAATTTGTAATAATAAACAATAAACTATTAAGGTGATTCATCAGAAAGAAAAGTTACTGATGTATTGATCACCAAAAAGCCCCTCAGGGAAGTGTTTAATAAAGTCTCATATCTCATCGTACTACATCACTATCACAGAGGTCATTGGTTTGAATCCCATTGAAGCCTGAATTATTGTTGGGAGACATGTCATCAAAGTTACAATAATTTTATGTTGGTTTGAAATGTTGTGTACATTTGGCTGTGCCTCTCAATGTGGCAACATATGCTTTTAGAAAGAAACATTTCTCTCTTACCTACCTTGTTGTGGGATAACTTGAAGGAAATCAAATATTCCTTGCAAGCATCATAATCACAATGCACCAGGAATGTTTCATGGAAATGAAAAAATTTAACCAGAGGACTGGCCTGTGGGAAGGAATAATTATTATATAAGATGGTCACCAGCATTGTTAAAAGAATGTAATTTATGTTATCTTTTTATGACTCCTAGTTCTAGAGCACTATCAGCCACTGGATGCTGCTACTAAGACATACTGTAGCATAAAATAATATTTAATTCCAGAATACCAAGAAAAAATTACATTTCCCTATGATTGAAGAGGGAAACATTAAATTGCTACTGTTATCAAAAATCAATTCTACTTTTTCTTTATATTTCAAAACTACCTATGTAACTGAACCGCTAAATGGCCGAAGTTTTCAACCTTCATCTCAAAAAAACCACCTGTTTATGTTGACTGAATTTTTCCTTATTAATGGTCCGCCATTACGAACTTTAAAATCTTGAGAGAGCTTGATCGAGGATAAGAGGACGTCAAAGACTCACTAGTTTAAAAGTGTAATGCATGTGCACAGGCCTAAATTAACATGCAGCACGGGAGTTTTGAACTTTCAGACTTTCAAACTCGTGTTTTGCTTGTACAATAAGCTTCGTTTACATGTTGCAATTTTAAGCTAGTGAGTCTTTGACGTCATCTTATCCTCAATCCAACACTCTGAAGTCCAATCGGTCAGTTTTGAACATAAACAATGGAAGACGGTGAAATCCTAAACTTGCACTCAAAGAAAACAGCCTTTGGATAAAATTTGAAGCTAAGATTTTGCTAGTGAGGTGCCAAACAAACACTTTTAAAATGTGAAGGAAAAAGATAAGTGAATTTTTTGATCATAATATTTTAATAATTAAGAATTTAAATTCTGTTCTTGATCTTTTTTTGAGGCATATTTTTCTGTTCAAGTGGAAAACATGCCGTCTTAGAACTAAGAATTAACAAAGCAAAATCTAACCCGAACTTGCTTTTAAATTTGCTGCAGAAGCCTAAAAAGGTTTGTACATGTAAGGACTTCAGATCAAAACTCACTTTAAACACAGAGCAGTCCTATATGTATATAACGAGACTGAGGTGTTCAACCTGCCAATCACAAATCCCAACAGAAGACCGCTGTTCCCATTTGATTGGCTTGATCACTCAGGTCC
>CM042748.1:10218122-10243703 GCA_022496165.2 Catalaphyllia jardinei
TGGTTTCTCTAACCCCTATTGAGTGGAATGGACGGTGCAATTATCCTTGCCTGAACATTAATTAAACATAAATCATCAAGGAGACAGCAGGTAATGCAAGGCCCCATTATGCACCCATAACTAACCTGGAAGCAAGCAGCCAGTACTGACAGGAGCGACCTGTGAAGTGTGATTGAATATGCCAGTAAGTGCCTCCAAGGAACCTCAACTGATTGGCATTTGAACAGAATGTCAAACAGATTGTGTTGTACCTCCTCAACATCAAGAAGCACTTCTAAAAAGCAAAAAAAGAAAAGAAAAAAAGAAGTGAGTAAAAGTATTTGAATTCTTTACCTATGTTGTTACTAACACAAACTAATAAACTAAAGGGGTGGTAAATGGTAAATGTGGGACTTTGCCAGGAGGCAAGAGCTGAAGACCTTTTGTCTTCTTCAATTCCAAGACTTCAAAGAGACCCATAAATAAGGTGCCTGGACATTAATTGAGAATTGATAAACTTTCATTATTTTGGTTTGTGTGCTTGTTTGTTTTGGATCAAGTGATGCTCTCTGACTAGTGAGTAACTAAATTAGTATACAAAGGAACACTTTAAATGGTAATGTCATACTTTGCATTGGAAAGTAGCAAGTTATGAGCTCGATTACTACCTTTCTGGTTTACTAAAGATCAAGTATAGCCAAACCTTTATATTGCATGACCTTAACAACAAACCTAAGACACATTACTGATGGATATGTTGCAGGTCAATTTGTTCCTTGGGCCAATTTGTTTCCAACCTAGGTCAATTTGTTTCAACCTAGGTCAATTTGCTTCAACCTAGGTCAATTTGTTTCAACCTAGGTTAATTTGTTCCAGCCTAGGTCAATTTGTTTCAACGTAGGTCAATTTATTCCAACCTAGGTCAATTTGTTTCAACCTAGGTCATTTTGTTCCAACCTAGGTCAACAACAAATTGACCTAGGGAACAAATTGACCTGCAACAGATACCTTGGAAAAAATGGGAAATCAGTACCTGGGCAGTCAACAGTTATTGTTGGCTTATTCTCAGTCTCGTGTTCTGTTTTATTGCTACTAGATTCCTTGTCACTGACATGTTTTTCTCTTTCTTTAGAGCGTTGTTCATCTTCAGCACTACTACTACATGATGGATGAGGAGCTGGTTCTTCCTTTATACTTTGAGAAGACTGTGCAGTTGTGGTTGCCACAAGGCCCATGCGTGAGTAGAACTGGGCACGGACGTCTCTGGAAGGTGTTACGGCCTGAAAGTTACAGGCAAAACACATGTGCTATCAATAATATCAAACTTCACAACCTGCACTGTCTGTACTAGTCCTAATACTTACAAAACATACTCCTCAACATTCTTTAGCACTTAGGCTGTTTTCACACTTGGTGCTTGAGCACTGGTACCTAGGTACTGGCACAAAATAGTGTTGAGACACTGGCTACTTTAAGTACCCAAGTACCATCTTACACTTTACACCTTACTAATTCCCAATGAAATTTTACAGAAAAGGGCATGCCCGCAACTAGCAAAGGCTAATCTAGGCAGGCCATGCCTTAGTAGCCGAATTACAAAAATATATTAAAATAAAACTTAACTAATAAAGTAGAAGGGAAAGAGACAGTATTGAATAACAACAACAAAAACGTTACATTGACCTAATTTAAAGTATTAAAGGTACAGCAACTGTTTCTGCTAGTTGGAAAAGGACAGATCAGGAGAAGTATTACCAGGACTTTAAATTTTGCATAATCTCAGCTAAATCTATAGAAGAGTCTTGTAAACCTAATATGTTGAATAAAATTTGTTTGAGTTTTCTTTTAAACTCATTTTTGGAGGTATTAGCATTCCACACTTTTACTCCTGTTCCAGACAAGGAATTCGCTTGAACAGATAGCCTAGAAGGTTTGGTGTAGAAGCCGAGTGCCCAAGTACAAGGTTGTGTCAAATTCTGCTGTGATCACTTGTAAAAAAGGTGTTCAAATTAGAGCCCAGCAAGAATCATACTTGGGCACCATGCCTTGGCACCACAGTAAACATAGTCCTAGATACTTTTATCATATCACTCCGTGAGAAAGAAAATTTTTGTAGTAAAGGTTTATAGCAGCAATAGACACTTTCCAACAGAGAATTTGTACATCATTTCATACAAATTTCAAATCTAAGATAAAAGGCCGGGCCAGGTGGAAAGACAGAAGAAGAGGCAGAGTCTCTCCTTGATTTCCCTACGCAATAGTCAGGCTTGATATACAGTAACATTCTACCAGTCAGAAATAAAAGTGACAAACTTACTTGTTCTCCTGTTCTAACAAGCTTCCTTTTCCGCATTCGCTTCTTAATAAGTTCATCGCTTGATGGATTTTCAACCTTAATCACCTGGACATTGTCAAATGCTAACTGCAAATGTTCCTGGATATAGGCATTTGAGAAGTCATGCTCAATGACATACACGACCTGAAAGTATAACAACAAAGTTAGAGAAGTCAACAGGAACTGGGATGTAGGATTCATGCAAATGAGCAAAAAACTTAATTGCAAAAAGGTGAGCTGAACATCACATCCTGAGGAGCCTAAATTCTGCTAAATGATGACCATATTGCAGGCAGTTAGGGCTGCCTTAGCGTTACCTTGACATTTTGTACCCATCTGAGTAAAGGTGGCATGTCTCTCCAGCTGAACAAAGAGGACAACAGGTGCTGTAAATGTATGGCTTTGACTGGCATAGAGATACATCCTAATTTGCTGCTACCCTTCATGCACAACAGAGGGGTTTTTAAGTCAACCAGCTAACCTACTTCTTTAAATCTCATTTTATCTCTTTTTACTTTTTTGACACAACAGCCTCTGGTGAGAATACAAGCCCATTCATTTCAATCCTTTCTTCACAACCATTCATCTGTTCAATACAGTACAGCATGCATTACCTGCTCCTTTGGAAACTGACATGCTTGTGCATGGCAAACAAAAGGGAGCCACTTGTCTGCCCTTGCACAATCTTGTAGGAATGTCACTGGAAATTCCATCTTGTGGACGCGACAGAATAAAACTACAAGATTCCAGTGCTGCCCTGCTTCAAATGATGTCCTAAATAAACAAAATAAATGACAAATGAATAATTAATAAATGTAAGTGCAAAGTAGAAGAGGTTTACCATTGGAATAAAATTAAGGAAAGGCTAAACAGAATATCATAAACCAATACAAGGGCCTTGCCCCTTCCTCTCATGAAAAGGAACAAAATAGACACTCAGAAAGTTTTTTCAAGATGGCTGCACGATGCTTACTCTTATTTCTGTGCCATTGGTGTCTTTAAAAATGTTTGTTCCTTCAAATGAGACCGAAATTTGAACTAACTTACTTGTCCAAACACTCCTTACTGATGAAGTTCCTTGTTGCACTTTTCAGGGCAATGAAAAGTCTTTCTGGCTTTTGGTTGCTTTTTCCAGCACATGCCAGAAGCTCAGAAGCTATATATAAGATAAATTATATATTAAAATAATTGTTTTATTTCCAATAGATCTACATGTATACAGGACAATAGACTATGATGAATTTAGTATATTCAAATTCAAAAACATAATTATGCTGTTATCTGTTAGAACCAACAACTAATGTTAAATAACTCATCCATCACTTGTTTTTAATATGAATGTAATTTGACATTTTGAATTTATTTTATTTCGTTTTTACTCAATGTAAATTAATTCTGAAAAATCATCGGGAGTATTAATCGAATGTATTTGTGGTGTTGGGTGGTGCGGTGTGGTGTGGTGATTTTTCGGAAACGGAACCTGTTAGCCGTATTCTTCGATCGAGCGAGCGAGTTCGATATTCGAATAATCAATTCATTATTGCATTCTTGAAACGACTAGCGGGTTCAAATTTCAAATAATCAGTCCATTAATGCAATCTTGAGGGGTACGCTTCACTTAGTTTGACTGTAATGCACTTGAGAGGTAGTTATCAACCCTATTGTTCAAAAAGGTTGACAACACTTTTAGTTTGAGCGGTTGGTCCTAACAGAAATAAATCCCAGATTGACACAGTTACCAATAGCATCTTCCATTGTATTTCCTTCCTTGGCATCATCTCCAAGAAGATCTTCCAATCCTGCATGTGCCAATAATCTATCAGCAGCCTGTATATCTACTCTAAGAGCGGTGCTGTCCAACCCAAGCATTTCTGTGAATGCCACACATGCAGCACACACTGAAGGAATTGTTAAATGCTGCACAGCAACTCTATATGCCTTCAATGCTGCTTGTTGTATTCTGCAATGATACACAAAATAATAATTATAATTATTACAATAATAAAAGTATAATGTGACAGAGCAGCAAGATGGAACATAAAGAACAGTTAGAGGTAATCTGAATTTCAATCATTTGACTCACTTAGGTTTGGACACTGTAGCATCTTTCAGCCTCTCGCCAATAAAAGATACAAAGGCAAACGAGGGTCTCCCGTGGCGAAGGTAATATGAAAATGTCAACTTCTCAACATGTGCATGTTGGGATACTAACAGATCATTAGAAAAATGTGGCATATCAAATGATGTGTCTGAAAAACAAAAATAATGGGAAGTAAAATGAATAATTTATTCTGTCAAGTTTATCAAAAGTTTAGCAATGCAGCTTTGGTCTACCAGAAGCAGCTTGCATATGTTGCAGTTACATTTTATCAATGAAAAGTCATCCTTTCCACTAAAAACAGAACATGAGACAGCATCAATCTCTTCTCAAGGTATTACAAGAACTTTTAATGCACTGAAAGGGGATACTGAGCAAGTGCGACTGCATTTAACTTTCAGATGTCCACACAGAATCAAAGTTTGTTTCTGGTTTTTGTGAGAGCAAAGGCTGAAATTTTCAAACGTTAACAAACTGCATCACAGTAATAGAAAAGTATTAATCATAGAAAAAGGATCTTACCTCCCTTGGGAGCAAGGTCATTTGTTGGCTGCCATCCAAATAGTCTCGAAATTTCAAATGGGGAGTTTCCCTTTAAAATTAATAAAGGTAATTGGCATCTAGAATAGCAATTCATGTGCAGGACGGAAAAATTGAAAGGTTCAAGTATAATGAACTACAAGCTATGTGAGATGTTAAAGGTTTAACATAATCAAGTCACTTGAAACAATACTTATGTACATGTTCGACACCAATCTGATGGAAATATAAACTACAGACAATGCCAGATTTGCAATTTGCGATGCAATGGTGAAAAGCATATATTTCAAAATGGTACCCAAATGCTTCTAGGACACTCACTTCCAGTTGTTTCGGCTTGCCAATAAAGGTGAAATAATTATGTACTTTGAGGTAGTCATGATTTAACTTAATTTATTGTTTGTACTTCTTGGCAGACACTTGGTGTACTTCACAGCTGCAAGACATTTGGCTGCATAGTTTTCATGTTAAATTTGGAGGCTCTACAACACAGTTCTACAAAAATCGACAATTCAGATGGTCAGGATTTACAGTGATACAATTTATTATTTACTTGGTTAGCAAGAAGAACCCTGCATTCAGTTTAAACAATTAATACACCAATTGCACACCTGTAGAAGTCTATAAACAGAGACATCCTGACGATCACTGCCACAAGAACCAGATGTTGTAGGAAACAAAGCTGAGTGCACTTTGGGGAAATTTGTGAGGGATTCATTCATGAGTTGGTCTTCCACTTGCCAAACTGGGATTCTGGACTGGGATTCAGATGAAATGATGGCCTGAGATAATTCAGAAATAAAATGTAAATGAAAAAGGAATTTAAAATTCTTAATGCATAAATAATGCATAAATAATGAACAAATTAAAGCGAAATTGTCAACAGCACATTCAAGGCAGAGACTCCATATCAAATTGAGCTGGGAATGTGGAGAGTTGCATGAAGATTTTATGTGAAGGAAGGAAAACAAGAGATCCCCTAGACAAATGTGTATGTTCCCAGTGACTTGTGTAATTGTTAATTTAGCCAAAAAGGTGTTTATGTCAAATGCTTTGCAACAAATATGTGAAGGTCTGAAACATCCTTTAGCAAGATGTTTGCACTTCTGACAAGGCTAGATGGAATAATATTAAATTTGGCTTGAGTTCATGCAGTAAATATGAATCACAGCAAGCTCTTGAAGTCTATCAACCAGAAATGTGAGCCAAATGTTTTCAATGCTCTCCTACCAGCCCTAAATTAGTGAACAGACACTCAATCGCAATGGATAGCTGATGCATTGGGGTGTGGTGGCTTTTTCTGGACCAACTCAGATAAACCCCTGGCCAAACATATATAAGTTGTGGGACTGTTTGTATACAACAGTATGATCAAATGCATTTTCTACCTGATTAACTGTAGTTGGTCCATACAGAAGACTACTTAAGGCCATTACTGGATGTCCAGCTTTCAGAATGTTAGTGACTGATGGAGAATCCATACTTAAAATATACCCAGCCATAGCCAGACTGGATTGGAAAACAGCATCAGGATCTAAATGAGGAGAATCATTATGATAGTTCTCTACCAATTATGTCAATTCACTTTTACATGACTGTTAACAGCACTACCGCAACATTAAATACATCTAATTATTATTACAGGGAGCTGCTTTGGTTTCTTGGTGTTTCTTTGCCAAACTATTTAAACAAAAACCTTCTTTAAATGAACAGCATCACATTACAACTGGAGCATATGAAAAGGAAAATACTAGCAAAGCTTGATATGTGTACCTAGTAAAGTATGAAATATCTATGGCAAAACTAAACTGAAAAAAGCATTAATTTTGAGGAAAATACAATGTAAGTACCTTTGCAGTTACGTCCAAGGAGTCGACACTTAATCAGCATGTCAACCCAGTGAGGTCTATTCGAATCCAATCTAAGTTCTTTCACACCCCGTACAGATTCACACAGCCTGTTAATGATGAGGTCAACATATTACAATAGTCAAAATATTACGAGTATACTAGGCAAAATGGTCAGTCATGCAATGTTTACCCTCTTTTTACCACCATTTTGGAGTCACTGATACATGAAAGTAATTTCAACATCTTCTGACCACAACTTCCTCTTTTACACTAAGTGTGACTGTGATGCTCAACAACAGCTTTTAACATATTGTAGGAGAAACTGGTTGTGTTCTTCAAGATTTGACAAGTGATATCTCATAACATTCAAAAATGTTCATTAATGCAGAAATTTGCATATAGATAACCAGTGTTCTCCATAAGGTTTTCACAAAGTCCTTCATGCTGTCTTCTCCCAACAAACTGCTTCCCTCTAACTACAGTTACATTAGTAATGAAATATGTTTGTACTAACCTGTAGAAGTCCAAGTAGTGGTACAAGAGGTTGACAAGCCTTAGTCTTATACAGTAGTCAATGAAACTCTGATGGAATTGGAAAATTGATACAATACATCCTTCTGTATCTAAGGAGTCTTCACTACCACCTGCAGAGCAGCCATCCAAAGAAAGTAAAGGATGATTGTCCCCAAACAATGTCTGTGTTGTGCTCAAATAATGCAGTAGAAGGGAAAAGTTGGATAGTTGAGATGTTGTGAACATTCCATTTCTAAAGGGACAAAAATAAGCGAAGGTGTGAACTATGGGTGCCTGCATAAATAAAGTGTTTAACATATTAAATAATTTTTCATTTATTCACAAGCCAAGAGAGCTGAGGATGTGCCCTGTGTTAACAATGTGAAAAATGGCTTACTGATCTTTGTTACTGGGCCATCTTTACCCAACATTTCTAGAACTTAAAAAATGGCATGATCCAAGAGAGTAAATGATGGTTGTAGACTAACCTTGTTAGCTCTTCCAAAATCATCTCTTTCACAACCTTGTGACAGGAACCTACTTGACTAAAGATACAGCGAGGAAGTAATGGCAACACAACATCCTCACCACAAACAGCAAACTTTTCACCCACATGCAGCGAGGGACTATCATGGGATGTATCAATCTTAAGAGCCATTGATCTGATCCAGCCCAGTAATGTCTGCCAGTTAGTGTGAGACGAAAGGTAGTTCCAAAGGGCTTCTCCTGTTATCTCAATGCCATGAGAGAGGGTACTACCATCTTCAGCTGTGAAGAGTTTAATTTGCACATAAACACCCTTAGAAGTAATCACAACAGGTCTTACTATATATAATATCTATCTTTATATACTTCTAGAGGCTAAGTGAATGTCAGTCATAATACATCTTTATTTCATTATAGTTATGTACAGAACTCATCACAGTGCCATGAAAATGTGACCATATTAACGGGGTGGCCATTTTTATGGGGTATGGTCAAATTTCATGATTGCTCTTAACAGTAAACAGATGTTATTATCACATTTGCACTTCTCAACAACTGTTCCTAAATACATGTAGGCATCCAGAATGCAATATAATTTTTTTTATAATAGAGATAGGACCCTGTACATGCTGTGATTGGTCAACAACCCATGTTTTATCAGAGTATAAAACAAATGTGTAGAAAGAGCATGTTTTAATGTTTTTTTTTTCACCAGATTACCTCTATATCATAAAGCAAAATAATTAAGAAGCCTAAGCCATGTATTACACTGTGAAAAAACACTCTGGACATTTGAGAACACTCAAGAACATTTCCCTCATGTTCTTTAATACTCATCATGTTTTATCCCAGTGGAATATACATGGTTTAGGCTTCTTTATTAATTTTATTAACCAAACAAAGAAACTTCAATAAATGCATACAATGTTAAAAATGGAAAAATCAACATAACCAGGTTAAGTGACTGCCTAAACGGGGTAACATTACAGTTGGCATAATAGTGAGAATCCAAGATTTTCATAACAGTTACCACTGGTAACCCAGAATTTTGGTTAATAGCACAACAAAGGCTTCAGTAACTGCAATATATATGAAACTAAAACAAAATCCAAAACTCAATGTTTAGATCATGATGGAAGAAAAATCGTAACTAAAATGTGTGTGAAACATGGCCAGATGAATGAAAGTTTTATGTTCTTCCTAGTTATAACTCAACCTGTAGTTGGATATTTCCTGTGAATCACCCTAAGAGCCCTATGCCAACCAATTGAATTCATGTTTGTACCAAATTCATGTGTAAATAAGTTGTATTTTCCACTGGCTGAGGAACGAAATAAGTGGAAAATGTTTTCTCTCACACCTCTGATGCCTGGGCCTGAGGGGTTGTTTTTTGAGTCACGTGCTCAGTGTTGTTTGTTACATGTAGTTGCTTTTGTGCTGTCTGCCATTGCTGACATATTATTTCAGAGCCCCAGTTCCCACCCAACCCTTCGTTTGAGTTGATAACATACAATCTGTTGGTTAGATATTCTTTATTAAGACCATCAGCATAGAGTCTTACTAAGCTTACAACTGTTGTTTAATATTACTTTATTTTGCCCACATTACGTATGATGTGAGGCTGTATTGGTTTGTGAAATAAAAGAGTCAGTTGGTGGTGGTCAGCTTGACAATGGCTCCCAGAGGTGTGTGAGAAGGATTTTTTAAATTTCTTTGCTAAACCATTCAATGAGATAACTACATGTATACCAAAGGACAATAATTTATGGAATGATGATAATCTAGTTCAATACCTCGACATGTGAGCATTCTCTCAATCAGAATTCTCTGTCTAGAGATATCATCCCATGAACAAACCCATGCTAGGGGCAATTCCACATAACTACTGCCACTTGAAAGATTCTGCTAAAAGGAATAAATCATTACCCCATAATAATTCTGATTATGATCTACATTACTGGTAAACTATGTTTGGCTGGATTTCTGAAAATGATGAAAAAAGTTCATCCCTTCTCACCAACTTGTAGTGAACTACAGACTTTGCTATTTATGACACCTACAAGTAAATGCCCGCAGATCACTCCAAGTGAAAAATGAAAAAAAAAATTGGAAGAGTACAAAACAAGAGTAAGAGAGAAGTAACACGAACTGAAAAAGGACTGATTTTATGTATTACCTTGGTGAGAAAATAAGCTTTGAAGAAGTTTCATTCCTAAATCCAGGCAAAATATTGACGTTTTGTACCCTGTTAATATGTCTGATCAGTAAACCACAATCTAGAACTTTATGACACTGATACATATCAATTTAAATCAATTTAAATATTATCATTGTCCACATACACGTAGATGGCTATTACAGAATCTTTCACTACCTATTTGACACAAAGTTCAAAGCAAAATTAAGCTTGAATATATTTGTTATTCCTCCTTCAAGTAAGACATGGAGCTAAGGGAAAACAGCTAAAGGCAACATATTTAAACATTTCCCTGTCAATGCTTTATTTACCCTTTGCTACATTTGTTTCATACAGTAGGAGGAAAACAATTCCAACCAGAACCATTTTCAGTCCACTTTCAGAGTTTAGCTAATCCCTCTGATGACAAATGTTTGTTTTCATGCTAATTCAGCAGATACCATATTTCTTGCAGTAGCGCACAATCATGAATGGAAGATCTTACCTCCTTGTGGATTTCTGTATCTACAAGATTACCAGTCTGCAGGTAAGTGTCAAGGATTTGAGTGGAACCCAGGTTAAAAGAACTCCTTAGAAGTCCAAGATCTCTCCAACTAAAAAGAAGCAACCAATTGAAAGTAATTCATAACATGAACAGCTCCACAATAACTTCACTTTACACAAGTCAAAGTACTTAAACCTTCCTAACAAAAGACAACTACATTCTATCAGTGTTTAGTGGATTGCCTTGTTTACAGAGTATTCAATGTGTGCATACATGTAACTGTAATGCATTTGTGTTACCATCTGCATTCAGAAACTGACAGGCTTGAAATTTACACAATCAGCTCAAAATGAAATTTTACAGAGACTGTTCAAGCAGAGCAGTGCGAGGTAAACATCATTGTAGCAACCTTGGTTCCGTCTTCATGCTACTATTCCACAGGGTTTCTATATTGAATTGCTTTGTGTTGCATGGTAATTCCAATGCCATAAGTGAGCATTTGTCACAAACCTGCACTTTTGGTCACTATTGCTAAGATTCTTTGTAGATTCTGTGAATGACTGTTGACAGTACATGCTTTCCAGGGTATGGACAAACTTGACCACATTTATTTCTTCAGCTGATAAATAATCTCTTGATTCTAGCTCCTTTGCCTGATAAAGACACCAATGCACAAAACATTACTAAAATTTGAGTATTCTTGTTGATAAACTGTTTGAAATTCTGAGAAGTTCTAGCCAAAAACTGGCAGAAGCATGCAGCGTTTAAGCTTACAAAATTGGATACTGATAAAGTGTAATTGCAAATACCCATGAAGCCTCCAACTGGTTTTTGTATCTCACTCAGCCAACAAGACAGGTAACACTCAGTTCTCTGTACCACACATCACATTAATTAGTTGATGACACCCAAGCCAGGTAGCTGGCTGTTTTAAACTGTAGGTAGGATTGCTATGGCTTGTCAGACTATTACAGTTAAGAAAATTGGAAACCACAAAGTATCAAGAACATGTAGATGCTAGGAACTGCACTGTTTTTATAAGCCTACTGCATTCTAGAGGCAACATTACTGATGAATAATTATAGTAACTTTTAAACAGAATTTATATGCCTCTCCAGTCACAGAGTATTTGGAAAATCAAATAATACATTACAATAGTTTCCTTTTCCAATTGAAATTTCTACCAAGTCAGGTGAAAGAAGCTGAAACTGCTTCCCTGTCATCATAAAATGATAAATATACTTTTACAGTCTGTTTAAAAAAATTTGAGATATAACAACTAACCAAAAAATGCATGCAAGCATTTTCAAGTTTCTGTTTAAGTTTAGTAAGTTATCAGTAGGTGTGACTTACCAGAAAATCTCTAAGAGGCCTGTGAAGTGTATACAGACAGATCATGTGAAGCTGTTGCCAAACATCACGACCCTGCAGGAAATAGTTTCATGGGTAATTAGTTGGCAAACAGGTTTGATAGCTAAGCAGAAGATCCATGTATAGGTTGTACCATAACAGACATTTAGTCTAAAATACTCTAAAAAAAACCCTGGTCCTTAGCAGGAAACGGACTAAAACAAAAAAAAAGCTTACAATAAAGCAGATTACACCACGACCAGTAACAACAAAGTTCATTAAATTGAACATTATCTTGACAACCATATGATGGCTCCTGGTGTTATCACAAACTTCACATATCAAACACTAAGACATTTAAAACAAGAGTTGACCCATTGTGGCGGTTTGTATGACCATGCAACAATGGACTGTATTACTTATGGTGCGTTTCTTTCAGAAAATCCAAGACTGGATTCTTAAATCCCAAATAATCCAACAATGGATTTTGTGTTTCTTTGCTGAACAGATCAATCCATGATTTTTCAGATCATGGTGCGTCAAAGAAACTGAAGAATCCACTTCCAGAGTGGATTCTTCGGTTCCTTTGATGCACCATGATCTGAGAGATCTTGGATTGATCTGTCTAGCTAAGAAACACAAAATCCATTTTCAGGTTCTTTCAGATTTATCTTGGATTTTCTAAAAGAAATGAACCCAAAAATTGTAATTGTTCCTATGAAATGGAACCTATCAGAAATGTCTTTGTCAAGTGGAATGGAAGCATAAATAAAAATATACTCTTGAATCGAAAAACAACAATGTTCCCAACAATCCTCCACAAATGAAAAAAAATCAGATAAATTTCTAGAGGTTTTTAGTTAACTGTAAATGTCTTCCTTCTCTTGCATTTAACCTACCATGTTTGTTAACATAGTAACTACTGTATCCATGTCATGTTGCAGAATTTTCTGAAGAACAGCTTTCAGACCAATTTTAATGAAGCTTGAAAGGGAACCATCACACAAGCCATCTCCCTGATTCACAGACTGAAAACAATTACCATTTGACAATGTCAGAATACTTGCTGTGTTGGTCTCCATAGTTATGAAATTACTGCAACACTTATAGATTTACCAAAGTGCAGCCACAGCATTTAATATGGTTCCCTTTTTCATGTAGCACAAGACAATGGACGAACTGATTCTAAACTCTGCTATATTACACAGTTGTTATTTAATTGGGTATTAAACAAACAGCAGCTAATAGTAAGAGTGGTCTTTGCTGAGTGTGCAATTTATTAACCTCTGAAAACATGCTGGGTCATTTATGCAACTGATGGGAAAGATGTGACTTAAGCAACCACTGTAAACTGGTTTGTATTTGCTTAGTTAGTGTAGAACACAAATGACAACAAAAACTACTCAAACTGAGTGTAAAATACCAAGGACTTGCAAATGCTGAAGGAGGGAGGACAAATGCTTCTGCTCAGTCAAATACACTGTTCTGTACTACCAAAGTGTGTGATTTGAAAAATCAATTGTAGTGTAGCTAACTCGATATATTGTAGCAGTGTCTTTTGATGTATAGCAAAAACCTTTTTCTAAGTCTAGCTAGAAGTGACAACCTTATTAAGTGAGCTAATTACAAACAAGGAGATTCTATATGTACTTACAGTGTTCTTAGTGTAATAAGGCTTAAGTAATCTAATCTGCTGATCGATTATTTCATATGTACTTTTTACAACCTTTTACTATAAATTGACACATTCACCATAAAGGTACTTACTTCTTTCCTGCTCTGAAAGAATGTCTGTGCTGAGCAAGTCTGTCTGTTGATAATGGCATCTTCAACAACCTCCTGAAAATTCATATTAATGACCAGTTCACCAATGTGAATAACATATTAAATGATAATGAAAATCAAACAATTATTTTTAAATAAATGCAAAAGGAGTTATTTTAACCAAAATAGCAAGCCATCTGTTTAAGAGGGAGCCCCAGAAAATGGAAGAATGCATAAAAGCAGTATTTGTCAATTAATCTGGCCTTGAATGATCTTAATGGTACTTTAAGGTCAATTTAAATTATGCTTTTATTGATTTTGTGCATATTTGCCAAGTTCTGGAAATAACACTTGATAAAACAAAAAGGGTTCAATTAAATTTATCTAACATCTGAATGAAAGAATACCTCATCGCTCATTTTGGTCCACCTTTCACTTGATACATCTTTCTCATCCATTTCAATTTTTGTAAAAGGCATACCAGTTACATCACTAGAATCAGACCTTTCAGTATTGACTGATGGCATGTTGGCAAGATGGCAACGAAGCTTTACAACACTGTGAGTGAGAAATTCAAGACAATGTTTTATTTCTTGATAAAATGGAGTGTGTGTTACTTGTCCAGACTCATCTGCATTGAAAGAATCCTGTATGTCTTTGCTTTCTAGAATCTTTGCTCCATCTTCCATTAGGTTGTGAAGATAACTCAAAGTCATCTGTGCAAGTTGTCTTGTAAAGTGCTGATAGTGTTGCTCTACAAGGAAAATAGTTTTTAGTTATACTTATTTATTGCTTTATATACTGGTAGATCGAAGGAAGTCACTACTAATGGTCAAATATGTGCTTAATGTGTAGGAGTAGAATCTACCAAAATAAACAGATAGATAGGAAGGTAGGAAGAATTTGCCAACATTTTAGCTACACCAGCTAAAGGGTTTATACTATTCTCGGTTTTCACCAGTCATGTGATGAAAACTAAACCATTTAATGAATAAAGTCAATAATCTGACATAAGATATATGAGTGATATATTAACAACCTCGCCAAGAATCAGGTCTTTGCTTATATTCATTCACGTGTTATTTGCAGTGTGTCACCCAAGTTTATACAGCTTTGTATGGAGACGCCATGTTTGTGCCCTTCTGAGGGGCACAAATGTGGCAGCCGTAAAGTAACAGAAACATCTGTCACTTAGTTTTGCTGTTGAAATGACAAATTATGGCTTTAGAGTTCCGACACGTTGAAATAAATGCTCCTTCTAGTGCAAGCACTGTTTAGTTAGCAAAAACTAGTGATAACTAGACTAACTTGACCTATGCGACAGCCTTCTTCCAAGGGCATTTTTATGTCACACAATGCAAAAGCTTGGAAATTCAAATGTACTCTATTACTAAAGGGAAAACCATTTTGAGCTAAAACGTTGTGAAACATCAAGTTTCTGTAGGGTCTTTTATCTGATGCAACTAACATCTCAGAAAGGAAAGGTAATTTTTAATTTTGGAATATGATTACATCACATGAAAACCGAGAATATATGTAGATCCTCAAATTCCTGAAACAGGATCTTTCTGAGACTGATACATACATGTACTACAAAAAATGATCACACCTGACCACAATTTAGGAAAAATTAAGAAAGCAGGCCTCCTTGAATCGGCCCCTCCCTACAATAAGTATGCTGCCAGTGACAGTGTTCTCATAGCTGTCTTTGTACATGTATATAACATGCCATAGACTAGGCTCTCTATAACCAAGCTGTACACAATTTCAAATATATGTCTACTCAGCTTTTAACACAAATTGACTACAAAGGTACAACACCCTGTGCAGTGTTTCAAGCTGCTAGAAAACAAGTATTACATAATCTAAGGGATTTATGTTGGACCCAACCCATTGTTGTTAGGCAGAGCATTAAGCTTGTTAGAAAGTACTTACGCCGCATGTTATAATTTACAGCTCTAACAAGGGCCTCTGTCACTGCTTCAACATCAGTAGTGCCAATGAGACTTTCACCTAGTGATGACGGCGAGCTTAAAGAGCTTGGTGAGGAGATGAAAGCAGAACATCTGTTGGTAAAGGCTGTTAAAACACCACAAGTTAATAAGTTCACTAACACTTTAATGAAGAAATCCTTACTTTTTTACAACACAATAATGTGCCAAAAAGTGGTAGATGCCAATTTTTAAATAATTGTGTGAATTGCCATAACTATGTGCAGTTATTTAGTAGGAAACAGTACTTGCTTAACTTAAATATATACATTTTTGCCACAAATTAAAAAACCACAAAGTTCACATTTATTTAGCAATTTGGGATGTTAGAAGAACAGCTGAACATTCATAACAAATACTCTGTCATTTTTAAGACTATGGAAGAGCTCATTACACCTATGGAACCAGTTAGATAATTTATAAAATCCTTTGTGCATGCTTCAAGTAATCTTGCCTTTGTCCTGGTTCTTCAAAAAGAAGGCAACTGTGTCAAGCTGCCTCAGTTTCAAAGCAACTTCCAAAGCATGAATTGGAATAGTACAATGATCCCATTGGTTCACAAAGCATAGTGCATCTGCCAGGCCTGCATTCTCATACATGATCACCTATAAAACACATTTACCAAAATTAAAAGGGTCATTTAATGTGCTAAAACCACCCCAAAATCAAAGCACTCATCCCTAACAAAACAAACGTCTCTTCAGCCACACTTCTACCTTGTTGTGTTGCAAGATACAATGCCTATCTGAGGACATATTAAAGCACTAGCATATAGCGATTGCAGTTGTGTGCAGTGTTTAGGTATACTTGATCACGTTTTCCCACTTATAAGAAACAAACTAATCAAAGACAATTTACATGTGCTACTCCAGTGCAAGATCAACAGTATGTATCCTAATGCTCAGTCTTCAATATAACCGCACAATCCTTAATTTCCTGTCTTTTCCCTGACCTTTTGAAATACCAGCGAGTAGGAGTACTCAAATGATATAAACTCATGACAATGGTCTTTAACAAAAAAGGAGAGTTATACCATAAAGGAATGTTGTTTGAAGCAAAAATTAACTATTTTGCTTCTTCTACTAATATACGATAGGCACCATCAGTTAAAAGTAAAAAACCTAGTAAAATGGTAATTTTCAGGGTAGTCCCTTCAGGAAACTTACAAAGCCCCTCTGCTATCAATAGGGGCCCAGAAGTTATTACCTAACATAGAATGTACACAATAATAGGATCTATACAAAAATAAAAACAGAAATATAGGAAAGCTTCATGATTCATTCTTTTGATGAAAATCTGGAAGAAAGAAAATCTAATGTGTATATTACTTTGTGGACCAGCTGATCTTGACTGATATCAAACGCTGGTGCTGCCAGAAACTTGGTAGTAAGTAGCAAAGGTGGATACACAGTTTCACAGCTTTGAACAATAACTGAAGGCTCTGACAACCTGAAAAAGATTGGCAACCAGTGTTCTCAGTGAGCAGTCCTCCATAAAAAGCAACCTACTATGTAAGGTTTATTATTTTCTTTGAAATTAATACTCTCAGTAGCTATCAGCTTTATTTTGCCTATCTTAGCATTCATTTTTGTCTTATTTATCCACCTCTGATAACATACTGCATTGCCAACCTGTATTTACTTATTAACCGCGCGGCCGTAGGCATGCGCGGTTCTAGCTCTGCTAGCGGTTTATTTTTTTTAGTTTTGTCGGTGACCAGACCAAGACTCCGCTCGGCCAAATCTTGGTCAAGACTTTAAATCACGCAACCTGTAATGTTTGTTCACCAAAAGCTTGGGTGAAGCATTAATACACGAAAATGTTACACATATTGTTTTCTTTATTGAGTCTGAAATATATTTTCTTTTGTTTTTATCGAAGCGCTCGATTCGAAGCAAACGAACGTGTCAGAACGTGCAAGGATTACGTTATTGGTAGGGAAATAACCACCGTACTAAAAATAGCCATTTACAGCGTAACTCTTGAATTATGTGACCCGCGTGACTACTTTGCTAGCTCCTTACTAGTAAAGAAAACCGACCAAATTTAATCGTAACTTTGAAGAGAGAAAGCTGTTGGTTATAGCCTTGCTATCAAATTGTTTGTATCGTTCACGCCCAGACATAACCTAGAAAAAGTTCCAGATTAAGACCATTACGTCATCGAAGATTTCACCACAGCTAGGGTTTATGGCGCAATCGGCGATAAGGGGTAAACAGCTCATGCGTAGTCGTTGTCAATTGTTTTGCTACAGATTGAGCAATTGATTGCGTGTCTATAGTCATCATTGAATCAACAAGGACTGCTTGCAGACAACAAACAAGAAGGTAGATGTTCGGGTGATTACTTTTTCTTCACTGTGTGTGAAATACATTTTTCTGGCTTTATCGAAGCGTTGGGTTCGAAGGGAATATTACATACGCTGACAAAAAGTATTGCGTCAGCCACATAATTCGCTGACGTTGCAGGTTTCACTTTCGCTACGTGACAAATAATATCTTGCTTACTTTGCAAGTTTATTTCACCAGAAGTATTGGTCATTAATTTATTTGAACATTTGCGAATATTTCTTGTGGGATTAGGCAATTCAAGTGAATTCTTGGGCTCATCGAAGTGAGCGAAGAGATTTGAAGGAAAATTAAGTATTTGCTGAGGTAAACAAGAACTTGCCAGGACTTGCCGGGGAATAACCCAAGCGTTGTAAAATTAGCGGTGGTTTTGTAGCCTGCAGTATGTTGTCAATGAACACTGACAATTACAAAGATTCTCACAGAACCGTCGTCAAGGCTTCGGAACTGGCGCCACCAAAAAATATTTCTTTCTTTTAAATTACCGATTCACGATTTTCACGAAAACAATTATTCGTTCCATCTTATTAACTTTACTTTTGTTTTTCACGGTCACAATAAACTGGCAAACCAGGGAGCCAATCTAGCAGCACGTCCAGAGAAATGTTTTTTGAGGTGACATAGTGGTTGCACGCTTCGCGAAATACAGTTTCTCATAAGGAGGAAAAAAACTCTCAGGCGTTGGGAAGGCTAATGCAACAAGGAAACGTCCCAAACTCTGCAGATTTCGTGGCTTCTTATAAAATTTATACAGTTTTCTATGTGTCTGGTTGTTTCAAGTTCAGGGTTACCTTTCATAAAGTCTTCCTGGTTGATGTTAATTTGAAATGGTTTCCTGCAATATCAAAACCGAAAAAAATCTATGATCATTGTTGGCACCAGAACATTGCACCTTGTTATAAACTGAATTATACATTGACTAGTGCAGTGACAATCTTACTTTTCACGCGAACGTTTGTAACTTGATACTTTTGTTTTTCTCGTAAAGTTATAAACACGATCTCCTTGTTTTCTCGAAAACGTAAAGGGCAATGTTCTTTTCCTTCACTGCTGGAGATAGGTGGTATTAAGTTAAATATCTAAGAAAAACTGGAAGAAGAACAATGTTTCAAAACACTAATTATCATTTCACAATTTAAATCAAAAACCAATCCAAACAAAAAAAACTAATCCAATTATCAAATAATCACATCCGACAGGCTGAGTCACGGAACAACACGTTCCCATTCTCTTGCCACTACGAAAGGCTTTTTAGCGAGAACAAGCAGTTCATTTGACGTTCATTGCTTTTAACTAAGGAAAAAAATTAACAAGAAAGTCAATCATTCTTTTGCATTTTAGTAATTTAAAGTGCCCCTGTGACAAAAAATAAATTATTTTTTTCCTTTGGATTCCAAGTTTTAATCCTTGGTTTAAAAAAGGCACCTGTTTATTTTAACTGGAACTTTCCTATTTAATGATCCGCCATTACTAAATTTAAGTTCTTGAGAGAGCTGGATCGAGAAGAAAATGACGTCAAAGGCTCGCTAGTTTAAGAATGCGATGCGTGTGTTCGCTGCAGAATTAATATGCAGCACGGGAGTTTTGGGCTTTCACACTTTTTAAACTCGGACTTTGCATACATAATAAGCTGCGTTCACACGCAGAAATTTTAAGCTGGTGAGCCTTTGACGTCACTTTTGCCGGATCCAACCCTCTGAGGTCAAATCGGTCAGGTTTGAACGTGATTGATGGCGGATTGTGAAATCCAAAACTTACACTCAAAGTAAACGGCCTTTGGATAAAAATGAAAGGTTAGAATTTTGCCAGTCAAGTGTTAAGCAGACACACTTTCAGAATCTCAAGAAAAAAAGGAAGTGATTTTTTTATCACAGGGGCACTTTAAAGGTCTTGGTTTTGGCCAGTATGTTATATATGATATTTAATTCGGAAGGCAACGGAGGTGTTTATGGTAAGTTCAGCTACCGTTTAATTCGACTTACTTAGGGCCTTCTATTGCAGAAAACGATGAACTGGAAAAGAAATTTGCGCTTTCTAGATTCGATTGTCTTGACTGAAATGTGACGCAATGTTTTAAGATGAGCTCCACCACATTTTTTTATATTCTTTATATCTGAAAATATTGTAACGATACGCAGCTTATAAAATTGCGAGAGATCAGAATTTGGGTTCAAAGAAATTTAAAAGGAAGACATAAAGTATCATTATAAAAATTCTTGTCTTTCGGCCATTTCAATTTCAAGAGAAAGAGAAAACAAACAGCGGTTACAAACATAACAATGAGGTTTCGCACGGTATATTAAGCTTGACGTTTCGTATGCTACAACATACATCCTCAGAAATGACGGTTACAAAATATGACAGGATTTAAAAAGACAAAAACTAAAGCGAGGTATTGGTAACTAGCTAGACAACAATGGAAAAAGAAACTACATCCGGTGTGAATAAATAAAGAAGGAAGGAGATTTTCACTACCGACGTTTTCATTTAGGGCGGGTTTCAAGTCCTGTATTAACAATGTTTCTTTGATTGTACACTGTAAATCACATTGATCTCTTGGCGCCAAGATCTCAAAATGGTCCCATTTGATGTTGTGACCGGTGGAAATCGAATGCTCAGTAACAGCGGAGGCGTGACCAATTTTGAGTATGTAAAAAAGTATGTAAAAAAGTATATAAAAAAGGATATAAAAAAGTATGTAAAAAAAGTATGCAAAAAAAGAGACCCAGACCCCAAACCCTACCCCGCTTTTTACTGACACGCAGAATGTAATCGGATACGCCGTTCAGCACATATGCTGAAAGGCAGCGAGAGTCACGTTTCGCGTAATTAAATTCGGTTATGTAACAGAAGATGACGGTGGTAACCATGTTACGGTTCACGAGCTGAACGTCCGCATAATAATTCCTCACAGCGAGAGCTTAGGCCGCCTGTGCCACACATAGTGCTAAGACTAAAACAAGTCAATTTTAAAGCGTGGTTACACGATTTAAAAAATCGTCTTGTTTATTTTATTTTTAATTTATCTGTAGTTTTTAGTGTATAATTTTATTTTCTTTTTCTTTCACTGATTATCCTGGCCTGCCTCGATTAGCACTCCTACCTGTAGAGCCAGTGGATTAAGGATTATTTGTAAAGTTACTATAGTAAAATATTGTTGTTGTTAATATTGTTGCTGTGCCAAAGACTGAATGCACTCATCTGCATGTTTTACAAAACATTCATAACATTAACGGTAATTAATGCAAGTGCGGCCGTAACACTACTTGAACAGAGACCTGAAAAAAAAGTTTCCGGTCTAAAGCCTGTAATTTTTTTTCAGGTCTCTGTTCAAGTAGTGTTACGGCCGCACTTGCATTAATTACCGTTATCACTCGATTGCTACTATGGGACAAATATATTACTTTCATTCATAACATTTTAAAAAAAAAAGTCTAAATTTCATTTCTTATTTTCAAAAGATTTTATTGAAGAAAAATAATGCATGTCAAAACATGAACAGTGCAGTTTTAATATGCAGGAGGCAACATGAAACTTTTACTGTAAGCAGGTGCAGTATCCTCATAACAGTAGTGAATGCCACCAGGAAAGACTGAAGTTATGCACCTCTACTTAACTTATGCTTAAATTAATACTGCAGTTGATAAAAACCCAAGAGATCATACCAGTGATAAAGATATTCCTTGGTCTTACAAGAAAACAGGCAAAGAACACCATGTGACATGTTAGCAGGATGATCTTCATCTTCCTTCTGTTTCTTTGGTTTAAAGTTCAACAAGAATGATGCTGGTGTAACTGATACTCCTTCCAAGGTGAACATTTCCATCCAGGCTTCACATTGAATGAAAAGTGTGTTTTGAACACATCCAGTAAATGACAGTTCTTCAGTAATGACTTCTGCTTCTTCTCTCTGTTTTGCTCTAAATCCACTGACTTGGCTAGTGCTTGTCAATGGTTGTTTGGTACACGAACTGAATGCACCAAAGAGACTTCCATCATCAGCACTTACTAAGGCTGAAAACCACCTCTTCTTTACAGGAGGCATACAGACACTGTTTACATCTATGAAACAAGAAAAAAGTGTCAGTAGTAAAATACCAGATGTTGCATTGTATACCATCACTCCAGAAGACAAATTAAGTGAAATAGTTCAACAGTCCAGCATAAACTGAGAACTTAATATCCCAAACATTTGTTCAAGTTTGACAAAGACAAATTCCTTACTTCACTACATTGTATGTAAGTACAACCATTTCAACAGATGGTATTTTACCTTTATCAAATGATGTGACATTGTGGACATGTTATAGCTACAAATCTACATATCACTCTCACCTGAAACATTTCTAAGGCATGCTTGCTTTGCATCCCTCCTGAAAGCCAGCAACTCTGTTTTCCAGACCCTATCTCCATAAGCAACACCTGACATTTCTAGATCCCGTGCCACAGAATCTTCATCATTCAGTTCATAACGAAATTTTACACTCCCCACTGAAGAGTCCCTGACTCTGGAGCACACAGGAACAATGAGCTGAGAAGGAGAGTCTTCAAAGTATTCATCAAGGTTCACCAGGTAGATATTACTAGTGGCATCAGCACAGACAACAAAGGACAGATCATCAGCTACTTCTAAGTGAGTGAACATTGGTCTTTCTTCAATGGTAACACTATCTAGGATCAAAAATGCATGGGATTAAGACAAGTTTATAGAATCTGGAATCCTCAAAGACTCTTACAAGGAATGTTTCTGCCATTAGTTATAATGTATTCCCCCCACCCCCTCCACCTAAGGAATGAGTTACAATAATTATTTTTATGAAATCCTCCACAAGCTTGGTTTATCTGTGAAAAAAAAAATACATATGGAGCTGCTTAGACTTATTCATACTCAGTGGGAGGTTGTAAAATTGGTTGTCTATGAGGTAAAATCTTTTGAATTACCTAATAAATGATGAGAATATGGTTTCTTTTTCAAAGAAACTTGATAGTTACATGTACTTTAGATAGGCTACAAGATACATACCTTCTATTGTAAGGTTATCCCGTGGCCACAGGTTGACTGAACCAACAAAATCACCCATATTGTGTATTACTAAACATGTTAAGATTCAATTGGGAAAGTAATTGAAGGCGGTTGCTCGTGGAAGCAGGTCACTTACAAGAGCTTAGACCATAGTGGATCATTAGCCTCATTAGCATATTTATGGTAATTAAAGCAGAGAATTGCTCCATTGTTTAAATGTATTAATCATGTTAAAAGTCAATTTCACGAAAAAAAATCTAGTGCTTCCCATTAAAAAGTACTGTTTCCATCTCTTGTATTTCCCGGGGATACAAAACCTTATTACCCAATTTCCACTCTATTTTCTGTGAAACAGTGGTATGTGTGAGGTTAAAAATGAAAGACAATTGTAAACTTTCAGCTCTAAAAGTGACAGTGGTAACTAATAAGAGGTGGTTGCTACAAAAGGGTACCAAAATATAGTTATTTCACTTGGAAACTTTGGTATTTTGGGAAAAGGTTGCTTATGAGATGAAGTTGCTTATGAAAGGTGATGACAACTGGAAATTTGACTTTACACAACTTTACCATGCACACATTACAATACACCAATCAGAAGTTGTGTCTACTGTCCTGACATTCTGCGATATCAAGTCATAGCCAGGCTAACTACAGAATACAGGGCTTCTTTTAATCGTCCACCATATGAGCCGGCTCATATGGCTAGTTTCCTCCTTCGTCATCCACTTCCAAGTCAACCAAGCCACTAAATATATAGCCCTATATAGATTACTCCTTATTATTTTATCCATGCAGAGCCAAACAAGCCACTAAATATAGACCAACAACTTAATGCAGTATAGATTATTCCTAATTCTTTTATTCATTGCTGAGCAAATGAGCAACTAATTTTGTATTGGCTTAGGACTTAATGCATACAGTAGATTATTCATCATTCTTTCATCCATTGCTGGGCCAAACAAGCCACTAAAATAATATATAGACCTAGGACTTAACGCATACACATATCGAGAATATTTCTCCCTCTTTTATCCCCTGCCAAGCCAACAAGCCACTAAATTTATGTACCTTCGAAAGTGGCCCTTGTTGCTCCAGTCATAGACTCAATAATGAACATGGCTGCAACATCATGGTCACTTAGCAAAATTTGGGGGTATGTGAATACCTAATCAGACCTTTAATCATCCACCATATGAGCCAGCTCATATGGCTAGTTTCCTACACTTTGGTTGGTTGGTACACTTTGGTGGCACATCAGGCAAGTTTTCTTAAGCCACATGGCCAGTTGGTTTGTATTTTGGTGAGACTACATTGAGTCAAAATACACAGTCAGGAAGATGCCTCTCTAAGACAGACATTGATTTTAATAAAATACAAAGGATACACAGAGTGCCATTAGAAAGGAGAGTAAAAAAGAACTTGTGACATCTTGTGACTTCTGTGATCAGTCCCAGCTGAGTGTTTTCATTGGTGGTTGATGCATTCTTGATATCAAAGCAGACTAAGATATCAGCTGCTGTGTTTGTGGCCATGGAGAGGACTGCCACAAACTTGTTATCCAGCAGTAAAGAGATCTCATGTTTGGAAGGCTTAATACTTCTGCTTACTGAAACAAGGTGTACTTCACTGGCTAGCCATTCTGCACATTCAAAAATAATCAGAACATAATAAAAAATATTTTAAATAATCTAGGATACCTGCAATCATCACATTATGGTAATAGAGACTTGCAGCTTAAGGGCTCTCTTGATTGGCTTGTGTAAACTAAATGCTATTTATTGTATTAGATGTGCAGGTATATAGTTCTTAAAGCAATTACGAATTGAACTTGCAAAGCAGTTGGTTGGCAACTTCTGTTCACACAGAAAGAGGGGAAAGCAGTCCGATGAAGGGCTGCTGCTGGCACGTCACACTGAGAGGCACTTCCCAGACTTCTTGCCATTGAATGACAATGGCAAGAGGTTGACACCAAATGAAAATGGCAAGAGGAAGGAAAGAAGGTATAAAGTTTGCTATGACCGTGGATTGTGACACAGGCCTGTGTGTAACACCTTGCTTCAGATTATTTCATCAGCCTTGAATTTCAACCATGTGATCAAGAGACCTCAAGCTGTTGATCAGTTTTAGATGCTATTTGGTTCAAAAGACTGGAAAAAGCCCTGAGAAACTACTCTCTTATCCCTTATTCAGTGCACATTGACTTGAGTGATTGTGTGACATGCCATGTGGCATGACAGAATCAACATTTCGAAGATACCATAATGTACTAGAACACCAAATGTGGTATCAAAATCATCAGTATGATCTAGTCTTTATTTTAAGCCACCTTGCAAAATGATGGTTCTTTCAAAGGCAGTAATGTATTTTTGTGTGACAGTGGTGATCAGATTTCACGTCATGTGACAGCTGTCAGTGTAAACAAAATCTTCAACTGAACATGAATTTGCATTGTACATTTACCATTTTGGTCATTGGCCAAGTTTGGTGGCCTTATCTTTAATATTACATTTTTTATAGATTTTTAAGAATTTCAAATTAGAAAAATATACAAAATACCAAAATTAATTTAGGTTGCAAAGGGTTAACTGTCCATTGTAGTAGTTCTATGAGCCCGGGTAGGGTA